>OX422217.1:161777174-162272174 GCA_949130495.1 Sambucus nigra
ACAGGTGTAACAATGGCAGCACAGTTGTATGAATAAGGCAAGAATGAGGTGAGGAGAAGTGGAATGAATGCAGGAACATAAGTGGTTCAGCCAAACCGGCCTACGTCCACTGTGAGTGTGTGTGAATAATATCACTGAAAGAAGGCACTAATGGCCAAGGATACAACCTCTCAAGCTCTTTCTCCCTCTACAGTGTAAACTTAGACAGAATTTCAGCTAGGGTTTCAATATCTGTCCCCCTTTGCAAGGTAGGGGATGATCCCTTTATATAATGCCTAGGGGGTGTAATGTACCCCCTATGCATGTAATGTGCATGTGTGTAGTTTCCTCACCAATGAGGGTGTGCCAGCTGTCAGGTCCACATGTAAGTGATGATGATGAAATATTCCCCCCACATGTGGGGAATAATCTTGTTGTAACTGATCTTGGCCCAGGTGTCCTTATCCAAATGCTTGCGGGTACTTTGATAGTCGTGCTGGTGAATGGCCTCGGCCTAGGAGAGGCCGAGCTATAAGGGTAGGTCGTCCGATCCATTCGTGATGTGTCTTGCGCTGTCTCGGCTTTATGTCAGCCGAGGTAAACACCTATATCGGCCTGGGACGAGCCATTTAGCGTGCTGATGATAAGCGATCCCTGGTAACCTCGGCCTCCTACGAGGTAGGGTTCATGCTGAAGGTGTGTTTAGCTTCTTGTTATCTTGTCCTACTGTTGACCGGGGTTACTATTCCTTGGTACCTGGAGTTGATGTTATCTGTGATATGAGAAGTGTTCAAACAGGGGAGTGCATGTCTTAGTGTCGGCCTGGGCTGAGGTAGCCTTGGCCGAGGGATGATATCGTGGGCCCCCCCTGCACCGGTGGGTCGGCTAACGTCTCAGCTCTCATCTCGGCCGAGGTATGTTCCACTAGGCCGAGGTCATACTTGGGCATATCAATCACCCCCCCAGCCCTTAGTCATTTGCGAAGAGTGGTGGCTAAGGGGTTCTTGCCTCCGAGGTCTATTTACCCCAAAGTCAATACCCGCATGACACTTGTCCATTGCTAAGGCGTGCCCACTTGGTTGGCACATGCTGTCAATTGTCCTTTGGGCTTCCCAAGGAAATGATGAGCCTTGGGAATCGTGCCCAAGTATTTAAAGGCTAAAAACTTCCTTTTTCTTCTTCTTCCTCATTTCTCTCCTGTTCAAGCGATTACTCCCCTGTTTTCTGCGATTTTCTCTCCGAAGCTAGCCTCTGCTCCAGCGATTGTTCCGCTGAGGGATACCACCTTTCCTGCGCGATACTCTCCACATTGTTCACCAACCTCACCTTCAGGTATCTTCCCTCTCCATCTCCTTCGTTTTTGATATTTTTAATTTTGAACTTTCCGATTAGATCTTGAGTTTCCCGGTGAGATCTTGGGATTTCCGGTGGACCTTGAGTTTTCCGGTGGAGCAGGCTTCCTGCATAGGTTCTTTAGTTGGATCTAAAATTCCCTTAACTTTTCAAGCCATCTTTGTTTGTAGTTTTTAGGATATTCCCAAGTTTAAGGTCTGCAAAATCCTTGTGTCGTCCCCAGATGCTCAGACCCTTGTACCAACTTCTTGAAGACTTTCCATCTCTAAAGGAGAAGACCTTGGATAAAATTAGACAAATAGAGAGAGCTCAGGAAGAAGCTCGTAGGTCGCAAGAGTCCCCCATCAGACCCCTCTTTCCTCCTCCTCTCAAGGTGGTGTACCCTCGTCCTCCTGAAAATTTTTACCAGACAGACGCCTCTGCCAACAACTTGCCGATGTCCGAGTCTGAGTCTTCTAACTCTGATCCGATGTCAGTGGACTCTTTCCAAGAGGCCATGGACTTCACTACTCAGGCTGACCAGAACCCTGACCATGCCGAGGTTTCCAGTCGTGCCTCGTCTCAGAATGGCACAAGCACCTCTAGTTCTTCTTCAGAGGTTGAACTTGTAGAGCCAAGTGTGGCCGTGCCTGGCATCCTAAATGCTATTCCTCTGTCGGCCGTAACCGAGGCCGAGTTTGCTCAGAGGTTCCCCGGTAACCCGTCAACGTCTGCTCCAGCCGACGTTGAGTCTGACGATGATGAGGATGCCGAAAGTGAAGTTGACACCTCTGAGGCAGACGAGTACGAGAGTACCATTACCGAGGTGGATTTACTGCACTTCAGGTACTTATATTCCATTAGCCCCTCTATCCACTTAAGGAGACCTCTGAGAGAAGAGAGGGCCTACCACTGCAGGGATGGGGAAATCTGCCTGTATGAGCAGATGTTCAAGTTAGGTTTTTGTCTTCCCATCCACCCCGTCATTAGGACCATTCTATCATTCACCAATTTGGCCCCCTCGCAGCTCTCTCCCAACGCCTGGAGGGTTATTATAGAGGCCATCATCTTGTGGAGGGCGGTTCACCACTCGGACCTCCCAGTGCAGGTCTTTGCTGGTTGTTACGTCCCTACCTCGGCCAAGAACCATCCGAGCTATTACCACTTTGTGGCTCGGAGGCCTGAGAAAAAGATGCTCCTGGTTACTCAGACCTCCAACCATAATTGGAAACCCAGGTACTTTTTTGCCTCAGGGCCTTGGGAATTTGGTTCTTCCATTCCCTCGTCCATCTTCGAGCCGAGACTACCCCGGAAATGGGGAAAAGTCACCATGGCTGCTAGGGCCGACCCTGGACTTAGTGTGCAACACGGCAAAAAGGTGAAGGCCCTGCAGGACCAAGGGTCCCATGGGATGTTTGTCAAATTTGAGCATCTGCTGACCCCCCAGTATCTCTCGGGGACAGGCCTTGGCGGAAGTCCCTTAGCTGACTTTGGTAAGAATTTTTACTTTAACCGTGTTGCCTCTTATCATACGTACTTTATTTCTGACTCGTATCTTTTTACTTTTGCAGAGAAACCACCAGACGTTTCGGACGAGTTGTGGGAGATGGCGGCCCCGAGTTTGTCCAGACTTGTCAAGAAGACTGGCCTGAATGCTCCTCCACCTGCTCCCTCCACATCCAAGTCTAAGAAGAGGGCACCCGATGTCCATCCTCCTGAGGAACAGAGGCCGAGCTCCAGGACAAAGAGGGGCTCAGACACTACTATCCCTGTCACTGCCGACACGTTATCTGCCCGTCTGGACCAGTTAAAACTCTCTGATAGCGTGGTCGGCCACAACCGACAAGCAATGGACGCTCTGAACAACATGATGACCGATGCCGACAAGCGCTTCTTCAGGTCCATGGAGACGCCCATGATGGTTGAATTCGGCCTTCACCGAGTAGTCCAGGTATAACTCATTTCTTTATCCGAAGTATAACGTCTGATGTTGTTTTCATCTAACTTCTTCATTTACTGTGCAGGGTGCGGCTGCTATGTACCAGCTATCCAACTGGACTTTGAGGAAATTGCCTCTCATCCAGAAGGGGCAGGAGGCCGAGAAAGTTGAGACCACTCTGAAGGCCGAGATTTCTCGACTGAGGACAGAGTTACAGGAGGCTGAGGCCAAGGCACAGACCTCCGAAAGCAAGGCCCAAGGCCTAGAGAAGGACATCTCTGCACTCGTTCAGAGCCATACCAAGGCTCTGAAGGACAAGGACGATGCTTTGCAGAGGAAGGTTGATGCTGCGGTGAAGGCTTCTCTTGCAGATGCCTCAGAGACAATAATTTCTGACTACAAGGTCTCCGAGGAGTTTGTAGGTTTTGGTCTTGAGTACCTTGAAAGGGGTATCAAGGCCACTTCCAAATGGGCCGAGGTAAGGGAAGCCGAGGTTGGCATCATCAAGGCCTCAGATTTTGTGGGCCTCGGCCTTGCCGATGCCTAGTTTGCTCAGGCCTTGCAGGAGATAGAGGATGAAGCTGCTGCCCCTGGTCAAACGGTTACTCTGGAAGGGACTAACCTCGGAGATACTGACCCTGCAAACGAGGTAGCTCAAGTGACCAATACCGAGCAGGCCGACCTAGACGAGCCATCAAACATTCCTCCTTCAGATGTTTGACTTGTATTTTGCATTTTTTGTTTTGACTTGTAATCTCGTATGTAATTTCTCAAACACGTAAATATTATGCAATTTCTTTCTTTTGTTGAATGCAAATGTCTTCATCTTTATTTGTGAATGTATATGAATGCTATGCACTCTCTGAAGTCATTACTGAATGTGATGCCATCACCAACCCTTAAGAGTCTGAGATCCTCACTTAAGGGTCTGAGGTCCTCCAGCCGAGGTGTCCGAGCTCAGACCTCGTCACCACCAAGTGGTGTTATGAGGGTCTGAGGTCATCACCTAGGCCGAGGTAAACCTCATAATTTCACCAAATTAATGATGTTAAGGGTCTGAGGTCCTCCAGCCGAGATGTCCGAGCTCAGACCTCGTCACCACCAAGTGGTGTTATGAGGGTCTGAGGTCATCACCTAGGCCGAGGTAAACCTCATAATTTCACCAAATTAATGATGTTAAAGGTCTGAGGTCCTCCAGCCGAGATGTCCGAGCTCAGACCTCGTCACCACCAAGTGGTGTTATGAAGATCTGAGGTCATCACCTAGGCCGAGGTAAACCTCATAATTTCACCAAATTAATGATGTTAAAGGTCTGAGGTCCTCCAGCCGAGATGTCCGAGCTCAGACCTCGTCACCACCAAGTGGTGTTATGAGGGTCTGAGGTCATCACCTAGGCCGAGGTAAACCTCATAATTTCACCAAATTAATGATGTTAAAGGTCTGAGGTCCTCACCTAAGAGGTTATCCCCATAATAAATTTCACCAAATGAATGATGTTAAAATGAAACAAGAATTTGCCATGGAAACTGATCTTTATTCACAACCTCTTCTCAATAAGATGGTACTTTTACAATTGGCAAAATAAATGCAACATTATATGAAATATCTCTTTAGGTGATCGGCATTCCACGGGTTGATGAAGGGTTCTCCCTCTAGGTTCTCTAGCCTATATGTGCCAGGCACAATCTCTTCCGTTACTCTGTAGGGGCCATGCCAGTTCGGGTGTAGCTTGTTTGTTTTCTGTAGGGTCTTCTTGAGCACTAGGTCTCCTACCGCAATGGGTCTTGTCTTCACCCTTTGATTGTAGAACTTTGCTGCCCTCTGTTGGTAGGCTGCCTTCCTGACCTCTGCGTCTTCCCTTCTTTCTTCTATAAGGTCCAGGTCTAACCTCCTCCTTTCCCCGTTGTTGTCATGATCATAGGTCTGAATTCGATGAGTTGGTAGGCCAATCTCCGTTGGTATGACGGCTTCTGAACCATGTGCCAACATGAATGGGGTTTCTCCTGTGGGTGTCCTTGCTGTGGTCCTGTAAGCCCAAAGCACAGCATAAACCTCTTCTATCCATCTCCCCTTCGCGTCTTCTAACCTCTTCTTGATTCTATCCAAGATAGTCCTATTTGTAACCTCAGTCTGGCCATTAGCCTGAGGTCGACCAGGAGATGAGAAGAACTGTTTAATCCCCACACTTTGGCAATACTTCGCCAAGGAGGCGTTCTTGAACTGGGTCCCATTATCTGAGATGAGCGTGTTCGGGAGGCCATACCTACATATGATGTTTTTCCAGATGAACTGAAAGGTCTTCCGCTCCGTAATTGTTATCATGGGTTCGGCTTCTACCCATTTTGAAAAGTAGTCAATGGCAACTATCAAGAATCTATAGTTGTTGACAGCTCTTGGCAAAGGTCCTACCAAATCAATTCCCCATACCGCGAACGGCCATGGCGAAGAGATTGATGTCATAGGCTGGTGGGGTTGGTGCGGGATAGTGGCGAACCTCTGACATTTGTCGCACCTCTTCACATAGTCAGCAGCATCCTTAGATAAGGTTGGCCACCAGTATCCCTGAGTGATGATTCTCTTGGCTAAGGGTCTTCCTCCTATATGGCTAGAGCAAGAGCCCTCATGAACCTCCTGCAAGACCCGGGTTACCTCCATGGGATGCACACATCTGAGGAGGGGCAAGAGGAACCCCTTCTTATACAAAACATCCCCTACCAAAGAGAACTTGGCAGCTCTGTACCTCAACTTTCTTCTTTCCATCTTGGATTCAGGTAGCTCCCCCTCTCTTAAGTATCTGACGAGCGGGTCAATCCAAGAGTCCCCCGGGTTCACGTTGTGACAAGGGCTGGGCACCTCGTCCTCCTCGATGCTTGCCTTTCCCAGGACTTCGATTGGGATGGTTCTTCTCAAGTCTGTCTTCATTGCCGAGGCCAGCCTTGCTAATGCGTCGGCGTGATTGTTGCTCAATCTTGGCACTTTCTTCAGTTTGGCCTCTTCAAAAAATTCTAGCAACCCTCTTACCTTTTCTAAGTACCTAGCCATCCTCTCATCCTTGGCCTCGTATGCCCCCAATACTTGGTTAACAATCAACCTTGAGTCGCTGTGGAGTAGAAGCCGCTTTACCCGCAGAGTAGTTGCCAATAGGAGGCCCGCTATCATGGCCTCGTACTCAGACTCGTTGTTTGAGGCCTGGAAGTTGAATCTTAAGGCATACTCAATGTTGGCGCCATATGGAGCTGAGAGTACCAGCCCCGCGCCGCTTCCACCGTCACAAGAGGATCCATCCATAAAGAGGCTCCACACGTCTTCCTCTGAAGAGAAGACCCCTTTTCTCATCACTCCTTTTTCGAAGAGGTATCGATCCTCTTCATTTTCTTCTATTCTCCTCCGAGTCTTGCCTGGTACAACCTCTTCTCGTCCCCGGAAGACGTACGGGTCTATTTCTTCCGAATCTCGGGAGACACCTCGACCCTTCTCTTCGCCGCTTTCCAAGTTATTCCCTGACTCCGTCTCTTCCCACGTGAACTCTGCGACGAAGTCAGCAAGGGCCTGTCCCTTAATGGCTGTTCTGGGCTGGTAAGTAAGATCATACTCTCCTAGTTCAATGGCCCAGGTCATCAATCTTCCGGACTTCTCAGGCTTGTGCAGGACCTGCCTTAGTGGGGAGTCCGTGAGGATTGTCATAGAGTGAGCTTGAAAATAGGGTTTCATTTTCCTTGAAGCATGGATAAGAGCATAGTCCAACTTCTCCATCCGGGGATAGTTCTGTTCAGACCCTTGTAAGGCCTTACTGTTAAAGTATACAGGCCTCTGAACTCTATCCTCTCCTCGTACGATGGCCGCGCTTACGGCCGACTTAGAGACTGCTAGATATACATACAGCCTTTCCCTGGCGATGGGCCGGGACAGCAGCAAGGGAGACCCTAAGTAGGATTTTAGTTGATCAAAAGCTTTTTCACATTCTTCATCCCACTGGAAGGGCTTCCTTAGAACTTTGAAGAACGGAAGACACTTATCCGTTGCCCTGGAAACAAACCTGTTCAGGGCTGCCACTCTTCCCGTGAGTCTCTGGACATCCTTGATACTCCTAGGAGTCTTCATATCGAGCAATGCCTTGATTTTCTCAGGGTTTGCCTCAATCCCCCTTTGATTAACGATGAAACCCAGGAACTTCCCAGCTCCTACCCCAAAGACACATTTCGCCGGATTGAGCTTCATTCTGTATTTGTCCATGACATCAAAGGTCTTCTCAAGGTCTGCCACGTGAGTACATGCGTTCAGACTCTTTAGCATATCGTCTACGTATACCTCCATGGTCTTACCTATCTGTTCCTCAAACATCCTATTGACGAGACGCTGATATGTTGCCCCCGTATTTTTCAGACCAAAGGGCATTACCTTGTAACAGTATGTCCCCTTGTCAATGATGAAGGCTGTTTTCTCAGAGTCTCCGGCGTCCATGAAGATTTGGTTATAACCCGAATAAGCATCCATGAAGCTCATGAGCTCGTGCCCTGCGGTTGCGTCCACCATCTGGTCTATCCTAGGTAGGGGATAGCTGTCCTTCGGGCAAGACCTATTCAGGTCTGTGAAATCTACGCACATCCGCCACTTTCCATTGGCCTTAGGCACGATCACTGCATTTGAGAGCCACTCTGGATAGGTGACCTCTCGTATGAATTCGGCCTCTTCCAACTTCTTCACCTCTTCCCGAATAACCTCATACTTCTCTCTGGAGTAAATTCTCCTCCTCTGCTTGATTGGTCTGGCATCCCTGATCACGTTGAGTTTGTGGGTCATGACCTCAGGGTCTATACCAGGCATGTCAGTGTGGCTCCAGGCAAAGACACTCTGCCTCTTCTGGAGAAGGCTTACCAGCTCTTCCTTAATCCTTGTTTCTAGGGCCTTGCCGACCTGGATGGTTTTTTCCGGCTCGTCCTCATTGAGGACGATGGATTCTACCTCTTCCGCGGCCTCGCCCTTCTTCAGCTTTGTTTCATCTCTCGGATCAAGGGTGTCTATGCTGTAGGTGGCGGTTGCCCTCTTATGGGCCTCCCTCGCTTCAGCTGAGTTAAAGTAACACTCCCGTGCCGTGGTCTGATCCCCCTGCACTTCCCCTACCCCGTAAGGGGTCGGGAATTTTAGCATTTGATGGACCGTTGACGGCACGACATCAAACTCCTTGAGGGCTACTCTTCCAATGATGAGGTTGTAGGCCGAATAGACATTCTCATCCATCACAAAAAAGTTTATCTTCTTAGTCAGCCTCTTAGGCCACCTATCCCCCATACGCACATCCATCTCATACATGCCTAACGGGTGCACTTTCTTACCACTAAAGCCTATCAAGGGATGGTGGTATGGCACTAATCTTGATCTGCTAAGACCCAAGCTCTTGAAACAAGGCCAGAACATTACATCTGCTGAACTTCCCCGATCTACGAGGATTCTCCCTACATCGCACCCATGCACCCTTGTCGTTATGACCAAGGGGTCATCATGTGGGGCTAAGATGCCCTTGAAGTCGAGCCGGGAGAAACCCACCACTAGGGTGTCCATGTCCACCTTCGTTCTCTTCTGCACAGTGTCAGAAGACGTCAGGTTCACAACCTCTGGCCTGACCACCGACTTGGCCTCCGCTACATGAGCCTTTCTATCAGCCGCCTCAGAGCCACCTCCTGCGAATCCCCCGCATATGGTGCCAACACCAAAGGAGATCATTCCTACCCTCTTCACTGGGGTGTTGTCATCCCTAGGTGGGAGATCCGGGTCATCTCCATCATCACCCTCCGAATCATCATGCCTTCTAGCCGGGACATCACCATGGCACCTGTCATCTCTTTTCTTCTTAGTGTCTTCTCTGCCACCTCTTGGGGCCTTACCATCCACATACTTTCTTAGCTTCCCGGATTTCAGCATCTTCTCAATCTCGTCCTTCAGGGCGAAGCATTTGTCTGTGATATGGCCGTGATCCTGATGGAACTCACACCATAGGTTTTTATTCCTCTTATGTGGCGGAGCCTTCAACTTCTCTGGCCACCTCAGGGCCCGGTCACTCTTGATCTCATTAAGAATGTGCTCACAGCTCACAGTCAGAGGAGTGTAATGAGCGAACTTATCATCCGCTGACCGCTTCTTCCCTTCTTTCTTGCCCTGGGACCTCCCGGCACTACCACGGTTCTCCTCCTCGTATTTGGCGGCCATCTCCTCTTCCGCATTCATCACTTTTCCTGCAGTGGACAACAGCTCTGCCATAGACTTGGGGGGGTCTTCCGCCAGCTTCCATAGTAACTTTCCCTTCTGGAGGCCTCCTATAAGGGCGGTCATGGCTATGCTCTCTTCATAGTCCTCCACCTCTAACTTCTCCTTGTTGAACCTTGCAATGTAGTCTCTTAGGCTTTCTCCTTTAGCCTGTTTGACATATAGGAGGTGGGTAGTCTTCTTCTGAGGTCTTACCCCAAAGCAGAAGTTATGTATGAACTGCTCGGCCAACCCCTTGAAGTTTTCTATCGAATTCTTTGGAAGAGAGGTGAACCAGCTATGCGCGGCCCCGTTAAGGTCCCTGAGAAGGCCCTGCATTTCATCTCATCAGGTATCGAGTAAATGTCTGCGGCTGACTGATACATCTCGATATGGTGCACTGGATTAGTGCTACCATCATATTTCGGAGTCACCGTAGGAGGCTTGAACTTAGCGGGGGTTGGGAACCCCACTATCCTAGCTACAAACGGGGAGCCCTCCGAGTAGCCCTTTTGCAATGGGTCCCTACTTTTCATGAGGTCCCCTATCTTCTCCTCGAGACGTTGGATTGAGTCATTCCAGGGTCTTCTCCCTCAATTTGGCCGAGGTTGTCCCCTTCCACCTCTCTGTGGTGGACAGAGGGTTCCCCAGCCACGACCCTCTGACTGTTGACCTCTTTATGTTCCCTTGCTCTTCCCTCCATGGGTCGGCCTTGATCTGGCCAATCCCCTCTTTGGGAGACTGCTGCACTCCTTGACCTCGATAGCCTGTGTCTTAGGTCATTTACCGGTCCCAGCCTCTCGAAGGCCGAGCCCCTGCTCAACCTGTTGAAGGCCGACCCTCTCTGCCGGGCCTCATCTCTTCTGTGGCCGACACATCCTTGGCTTTGCCGAAGAGGTCGTACGGTATTATCGGACACCTCATATGGCTCCCAGCAGTCTTCTGGGGCCTCTTCTACTCCTATGTCATCGTACCTATCCTCCGGGCAAGGGTTTCCTTGCCTCCCCAGGTGCAAACGCCTAGGGTCAGCAACGTCCCTTCTCCGATGGGGTGCAGGTTTGTCCTTCATCGGTGCCTGGGGTGGTCCCCTGGCACCCGGTTGGGGTTGAACTGCCGCCGGGGTGATCATGTCCGGTGAGACTCCAGGTGGTCTCATCATTATGGTTTGGCTGAGCTGTGCAAATTGCTCCTTCATCGCTTGTTGTGTTGCAGCCAAAGATTTCAAGGCAGCTGCCACCTCCGCCATTTCGGACTGGGGGGGAGCCTGACTGGAGCTAGCTCCCCCACCTTCGGGCGGCGGGAGAGGTGGCGTCATGTCTGGTGCCATGTGTTAAACTGTATAGAGCCTTAATCGCAGGTGAGCTTAATACCTGAAAGGATCTCTTTCAATGGTGAAACAGCTCCACACAAGGGGTGGACTCTGGTTCACCACCAGAGTCTCCGGTGAGGTAAAGCAGAAAAAGAGGATGAGATAGCTTCTCGCTTCCCACAGACGGCGCCAAAATGATGATGCCGAAAATCAGCACCACCAGGTGAGGAGTTTGCTAGCTCGACACAGGTGTAACAATGGCAGCACAGTTGTATGAATAAAGCAAGAATGAGGTGAGGAGAAGTGGAATGAATGCAGGAATATAAGTGGTTCAGCCAAACCGGCCTACGTCCACTGTGAGTGTGTGTGAATAATATCACTGAAAGAAGGCACTAATGGCCAAGGATACAACCTCTCAAGCTCTTTCTCCCTCTACAGTGTAAACTTAGACAGAATTTCAGCTAGGGTTTCAATATCTGTCCCCCTTTGCAAGGTAGGGGATGATCCCTTTATATAATGCCTAGGGGGTGTAATGTACCCCCTATGCATGTAATGTGCATGTGTGTAGTTTCCTCACCAATGAGGGTGTGCCAGCTGTCAGGTCCACATGTAAGTGATGATGATGAAATATTCCCCCCACATGTGGGGAATAATCTTGTTGTAACTGATCTTGGCCCAGGTGTCCTTATCCAAATGCTTGCGGGTACTTTGATAGTCGTGCTGGTGAATGGCCTCGGCCTAGGAGAGGCCGAGCTATAAGGGTAGGTCGTCCGATCCATTCGTGATGTGTCATGCGCTGTCTCGGCTTTATGTCAGCCGAGGTAAACACCTATATTGGCCTGGGACGAGCCATTTAGCGTGATGATGATAAGCGATCCCTGGTAACCTCGGCCTCCTACGAGGTAGGGTTCATGCTGAAGGTGTGTTTAGCTTCTTGTTATCTTGTCCTACTGTTGACCGGGGTTACTATTCCTTGGTACCTGGAGTTGATGTTATCTGTGATATGAGAAGTGTTCAAACAGGGGAGTGCATGTCTTAGTGTCGGCCTGGGCCGAGGTAGCCTTGGCCGAGGGATGATATCGTGGGCCCCCCTGCACCGGTGAGTCGGCTAACGTCTCGGCTCTCATCTCGGCCGAGGTATGTTCCACTAGGCCGAGGTCATACTTGGGCATATCATATACTAAGCATGCTTTACAAATTCTATACAAGTATATGTATAAATGAAAGTTGTAGTGTGTATTGAATTCAGTGTATATAAACGCTAAATCATTAAAGTTGATAATACCATACTTATCAGTTTAAGATGGGTTACATAAGAAAATTTTGAACTAATAATCCCGTACTTACCAGTTCATTAAGGATAATATAAATAAAATCAAGGATCTTTGAACTAATAATCCCATACTTACAAGTTCACTAAGGGGTATAGATATAGTTAAGCCGTCAATAAAACCAAATAATAATGAACCCAAAAACTTTGGGTAAAAGTAATCGGCTAGGAACATATTTAAAGTGGCACTCATACGTATGTAGAAATAGTCAAGGCTCTCAATCATTTGAGACCATTAGGTCAAGTAGAAAATTTTGTGGGATAACACGTCAGTCTATTTCCTAGTTAATACTATTGCTCATAAAGTAAATAATGGCACAAAAGTGCAAGGGTGAACTGATTCACTAAGAACAAGATATCGGTTATTAGGTGAGAAGGGTTAAATTGATCCACATTCAAATTTAAATATCGATGATATTCAATAAAATATATAGTATGGCAGTATTATAACATGCACTTAGGGGTGGACAAAAAAAAGACCGACCCGAATGGACCGATTGGACCGAACCGGACCGAACCGAAAATTAAGGCTATTTTGAAACCGGTCCGAAAATCGGTTCACAAAAACTAAAAACCGATTAATCCGGTCCGGTCCGCGGTCCACTATATTAAAAGACCGATTTGGACCGGACCGAACCGATTCTTATATATATATAATAAAAATAATGTTATTGTGTTTCTTATGTTTAGTTTTTGAATTAATGTATATAACTTATAAATTTAATTTGGAACATTTTATATATGTATAGACATTTTTTTAATTTGGGTTAAAAAAACCTATGTAAATATCACTTGGAGTTTCGAGTATTATTTTTTTGTATATATATTTGTGAGAAAAATAGATAAAAACATTCATAATATGTACATATATATAAAATAGGGTCAGGACCGAATTTTACCCCGGACCGGACCGAAAAAAGCCTGGACCGAATTAGTAGGTTAACCGAATTAATCGGTCCGGTCTCGGTCCAAAAAAATTGAGGACCGAATATTCGGTCCGGTCCAAAAAATAGGCAAAACCCGGACCGGACCGGACCGTGCCCACCCCTACATGCACTATCTAAGAGTAAATAAGAGCTATCACATAGTGATATTAATACCAGTATGTCAAATACGCAAAGTTTACTATTGAAAAGGTTAAAAAAATCTACTTGCTCGGTATATCATACGACTTTATGTATTAAAAGAGGGTATCGGAAGGAGATGGTACTTGATACTCTATATACAATGTTTGGGTATATAAGTATTTGTTGGAATTCGGGATTAAGTTAGTCAATAGTACAAAAACTACATCTTTTAAAGTTCTCGGGGGGGGGGGGGGGGGGGGTCATTATAAATAATTTGGGACTTTAAAATCTTGAACTTAAGGTCATATTTTAAGGTTAGTACAAGTGACTTTTTGTCTTAAAATATTTTGAAGTATTTATAGACAAAGTTTGGGATTTATATTTATAATTTGAAAAAGTCACGAGGGCTCAAATTAAAATTTAGGAAAAATATTTCAAAGTTAAAACCTCATTTTCCATAACATAGGCTAGACTTATCCAAACATGGCCTTACCTTAATTCATTTTGATCTAAAAACTAAAATAAAAATATTGGAAAATTTTCAAAAAATTCTGATCGACCATGCGCCCTTACGCACGAGGTCAAACTTTCCTATCAAAAAGTTCATCTTCTTCAACTCGATAGTTGACTTTAGGGATTCTGCTATTTGACCTTGAATAACTCCTTCTTTTCTAAACCATTTGAAGTGATTTCTTAACAAACTCAACCTAAAATTTCACAAGGAATCCAAATATATAGGTTTTGTTGATTGAGATGCAGTATATCTCAAGTTCTAGTAATGTGTATTTTACTGAAATTTGGCTTAACATTCATGGATTTTAAGGATATGGAGGGGATTATTTTGAACATATTTTAGTTTCTGCTATGTGTAGGAGTAGTTTGGTTTTTATTTCAAAAGTGGAGATGCATTATATAGGGAGAATTCAATATTTTTAGTTTTCTGGTTCAAAATACACATTCAATCGACTAGAGCTTATTATGCGCATTCATGGCATTTGCTCATTACACACGAGTTCTTGAGGTTCTAATTAGGGCATTCAAATATTTAAACCCGAGTTTTGATCATTATTTGTAAGTTCACCATTGAATCTCAAGCTTTAATGGTGGAAACTTCATAATATTCACGTAGGGCCAATTTTCTATGTAACAATTCTACCGTTTTCAGATATTTCAGCATTATAATAACACATAAATCGATTGAAGCTAAAATAATTGAATATAGTACAAAAAATCTTAGAGAGTGAAAGTTTTGAGTTTTGAAACATCTGTTTGAGTGAGTTTAAATTGAGGAATTCATGGGGTATTTATAGTATGTGATCAAAGGAGTTCATTGAAGGAGAAGGGATATGGATTTGAATTGATATTGTGAGGTTTTCTAGCTTAGGTAATGTTCCTCACATGTGTTAATGTTGTACACATGTGGTTTTTGGCTACTTGTGCTGATGTGTAGGCTTATTTGGATAGTGGGTTTTATGAAATTATCAACATTTTGGTGTTTGGTCCTTGGTTGGTCAAGTATATGCATTTACAGACTTAAAAGTTTACTTTTGATAAAATTTAGGGGTATTTTTTAAAATTCAAAAAGTTTCAAGGGCTAACATTGTAATTTTATGATGGTTTAAGTCTAAATGATTAATTTGATATAAAGTCGAGGTTTAAGGGTTAAGTATAAGTCAAGTTATGGTGGTTTAAAGTCTTTAGGGGCTAGTTTATAATTATTAAAACTTTAGGATGTCCAAGTTAATTTAGTAAAGTTGTAGGGCATTATGTATAGTTTCATTCTTATTGAAAAGACTTTTGAATTTGAAAATTTATAAGGATTGAAACAATGATTGTAGGTGATTAGGTTCGGTTTGATAGATTTGAAAGTCCCGATTATTACACTACTAAAATTGTCCTTCGCAACTCAGGATGTTAATTTTGGAGAAAATATACTCTGCTCTATATTATCATGAGACATGTATACATTGTGCATCAATAAGTACAAGACAAATATGAAAGAAGTGACATGTTAGTCTTAATAATAACCAATAATGATTCACTATTACTTCACTTTACTTGCACTTTTTGGAGGGTTAAGAAAGGTTATCCATCCGGGTCGAGCTTATGCTCACCTCAAACTATTCCCTCCATCTCGAACAAGTCTTGCTAAATAGAGATTACTCTTTACGGTCGGTAACCCCAAGTTTATGTTCGAGGGGAAAACATCTTGTAAAAGGACAAGTCATAATTAACCTTGTTTCAACAATGCAAACTAAATCAGGTTTGTACTGATGAATCCAAGAAGTGAGCACATTTTTTGAATAAGGATTTCCCAACCTGTTTGTTACTATTTGTGTGACTTTGGTGGTATAATGTTGGGTTTAACCACCAGACATGTTACCTTGCATTCTTTACCTAAAATTAATTGTACAGATGCTTGCAATATATGAGGTATATTTCTATAATATTGAGTATCTTGTTGTAAGAATTAGTAATGACGTTGGTACAATATATGAGGTGATTGTTTGAAGTTAGTGGTGGGTGGGGGTGGGGAAGTGAGTGGGGCAGGGTGGTGGTAGGGGTGGGGTAGGGTGGGGGGAGGGGGCAGGGATGGGTGGGGGGGGAGGTGTTTAACAGTAACAATTCATTTTTATTTGTGGTAACTGTACATATTTGCATGCCTTATTTTAATTCATTTTGATATGTACTAATAATATTTTTTACAGCAAATGTCTCCTTCAGGTATTAAGGCAAGGATGATGATGCTAGTTATGATGATGTCGTCTGGGCTCGGTGGTAGCGGAGGCGATGAGGTCTCCTCGGTCCCTAGTCTCCCCAAATATGGCTATTAGCGATATCCCTCGAGCTGGTAAAGATGATCATCGTCCCGGGGTACATTAGTTGGAAGGAGGTGCCATATGAGCTCAAGTTAGTTGTTTGGGTAGCACTACAGGTAATATATTTATATTTATATTTATATTTCAATTTCAATTTCAATTTCAATTTCGATTTCAATTTCATTTTATATTTATATTTATATTTATTTGCAACTAATATTGTATTTGTTGGACAGGAACAATTCAACCTGGATCCAAAGCTACGCGATTCCATCTTGGAGCAGTTGAGGGAGCAACACAAGACGTGGAAGAAAAATATGCGGACCCGATACTTTGGGACGACACGAGAGTCCATTATCCAATGGCGTGAATCCGTCCCGCCGAAGGATCCAATCTCATTGGCACAATGGCAAAGGTTCATTGATAATGAGATCGGGGAGCGACAATTGGCATCTCGCCAATCGGGAAGGGAAAATCGGGAAAAAAAGACGGACGTGCACTACTCCGATCGGACGTCTTACGCCGAGGTGGAGCATAGGATGATGGTAAGATTTAATTTTTCTACAAATACACAAAATATATTATTCTTCACTATTTTACTTCGTGGGGCCGATACTAATTTTACTTTATTTTATTTCAGGGGACAGGGAGTAGCCCTGGGGGTAGGCCATATAGGCTCGATACTTATATGGCTCTTCGGACGAAGAAGGGGAAGGACAAGGAGGTGTCCCCAACCGTCGCAGCCACGATTGTAAGTAATCCGACAGTTTACTTTTTGTTAATTATGCTATAATTTTTTAATTTACGTATTTTACTAATCATGTGCTTTTTTTCGTTTCAGGAAAAGCTTAAGGAAGTGCATGAGTCGCCGTATGATGCTGACGAGGAATCTTTGTCCACAGATGCACTCAACCAAGTGCTTGGCTCTGATCGCATGGGGAGGACAAGGAGGGTGAGCTCGCGGGTGGCCAAATCTAGGATCATCGGATTGGAGATGAGGGACACCGGGTTGGCTCGAAAGGTGGATTCACACGACGTGAAGCTTTCCCGTTTGAAGGCGACGGTCCAGGATATGCACTCATTCGTGAAGCGTTCGTTGGGAGAAAATCGTAAGGGTAAAGGGAAGCAGAAGGCGGTGTGGAAGGAGGAGTGGGAGGGAGAGGACAAGGATGTGGACCTCGATGCTTCATTGCCAACACGTGCGGACTTTGATGATCCACTTCCCTATTTGGATCCCTTTAACAGACCGATGTCGACACTTGGTTGGTCGAGCGTATTTATAATGGACATATTTGATGGCCAGCAGATAGTGCGGGGGTTGAGGGACCCAAATATCATCCAGGGTGAACTAGTTCATGGACGTGAGCATCAAGACATCGAGTCCAAGGTACTCGTCACGCATGTGATGCCCGGGAAGGAGAACTCCCAATTATGGTTGCGCGAATAATGAGGCACGGCGTATATTAGTGGATATTTTAATTCGTATATCATGTGGCCTACTCACCTCCTCAGCGTTAACCATAGCCCAGACATTTAGTGACATTGATTTAAGTTTGAATTGAATTATTTTAAATTATTACATTTGAATTATATTTGGATTATATGGTGATGCATATTCTCTCTATTTTGAATGTATATTTGCACTATCTCTATTTTATCTGGATATATAATGTTTGAGCAGGTAAAATGTGGTTATAACAGGTACATATATATTGCTGGGCAGTGGCAGTGGACATACTGCCTAGCAGATTTTTTTTCAATTCTGCCCAGAATTGTCACGGTCATTGACCGTGACAAGTCCTTGACAAAGGAAGTTATCACGAACTTGTCACGGTCAATGACCGTGATAATTTTTTTAAACACTATCACGGTCATGTCACGGTCCTTAATCGTGACAAAGCTTGTCATGGTCAAAGCCCGTGATATGACTGTGACAATTCTGACGAACTTATCACGGTCAATGACCGTGACAAGTCCATGACTAAAAAATTTGTCACCCCCAGAATTGTCACGGTCATTGGCCTTGATAAGTTCAACTTGTCAAGGTCAATGACCATGATAATTCAGCAGATTTGGTGTAGTGTTGGTATGTCTCCAAGCGTTTCTTCAACTTCTCTTCAGACCTGGGAGCTCGGTCTGCCTCTTGAACTTTGGGATAATTATCGACTATCCACTTGTTGGCTGAGGCGAAGGTGCATACAGTATGCAAATAAAGGAAGACATGTCAGTACAGATGAGGAAAGGGTACGAGAAAACATATGGTTCTTAAGAAGAAAATAGTTACCTGAGCCATCGGATTAAGACCCAAATCAAAGACTTAAGGGGTAGCCATTTTATCTAGGAACTCATAGTCGTCCTTAGTAGGGACCCCGAGCATCTCCCTCTTAGGCCTTGTATCAAAAGGAATGATTGAACATGGGCACTTCCTAAGATTGAAAATGTTGTTCTTCCAATATTCTTGAAAGGAATCCCTCAGCAAGAGCTTTCTCTGGAGCTACTCGACATGTATGGTCCTGGGGGAGCAACCCTCAGCCTCTGGACATCCTTGTCAGGCTGACCCTCAAGGGAAACTTATTATTCTGTCCTTTTTTTAGCCGACCTCAGGTCGTGTCGGCCTGATGGCTATTGTCTTCTTCGGCTGACCCTTACCAGTCGGCTGTTTCTTCTCATTCAAGGCATTGCGAAGGCTTGGAATGTGTATATTAAAAAATTCTTCAGACAGATGAAGAGGAAAGTCTGCAAAAATCCCACAATGAGTCATCAGTCATAAGCAGAACGTAGCCAAATAACTTAAACAAAGAGAAAAAAGGGACTATATCACTTACCAAGGTCGTCCAGTTGATCAACCTTCAACCCAGACTTATCTAAATATTTTGGTGACATAAAATCTTCAAAATAAAGGACGTTGCCATCCTTCCCTTGACTTCTGAGGAAGTCGACTCTCTCCCTATTGGATATACTGAGGCCAGGGTCAAATCTGGTGGTTAGCTTTGAAGGATTTGCCCAAGTATGGGTCACCCTCAACCCGTCGACTCAACCCTAAAGGTTGGCATCGGTTGGAAACTCCCAATCGCCAGACACATAGAAAAATCTCTTTTTCCAGCTATGATTGGAAGTCTGAGTAACATTGAGGAGCTTCTTGTCAGACCTCCTAGCTCCCAGGTGATAATAACCACCCTGATTAGGTGTGGAAAACACATGGTAGCAAGCATGGAAAATATCAACCGAGGGTTCATCCTCATAGTTATTCCTCCACAAGGAAACATAGCCTAAGATGACCATCAAAGAGTTTGGGGCTATTTGAGTAGGTGTGAGGTCGAGACTTGAAAGGATGGATTGCACGGCCCGGATCTACAGGAAGACGAAACCCAACTCTGAACATTTGGTCATAAAGAGCAACTTCCCCCTCTTGCCTTTCATACACTCTCTTGTCCTCTCCCGGAGCTCACAGTGTGACATTAGGATTAATACCATAAATGTGTCTGAAGAAAAGGAGGTCAGTCTCATGAATGGAAGATTGATATTACTCAGCATGCGAATAGTAGAGTGGATCATCGGACTCAAAGTCCTCATCAATTCATCCTCAACCTCAGCCTCTGCCTCTTCACCTTCGACTTCGACATTGGCATAAGTCCTTTAGAAATCGACATCCAACACTTCAGATAACGGAGCTGCGACCGATGGAATCTTTGCCTTTGATGTTGGCCCAACGGGATCTGTAAGGATCTCCAAATAAGTGTCATCTCGGATGGATGCCTCAACTCGGTTGGGCAATGAGGCCCAAGACGTGTTACCAACCTCCCTAATCTCCCTAGGATGAGTCGAATAATACAGCATGGCTTCCTCGTAGGAGTCCCTATTATCAGGTTGGGTGGAGGACAAGCCGACCATTTTTTTTGGGGTAGGAAGAAATACTTTTAGAGGAACAGGAAAAATTGATTGTCTCCAAACAGGGTCGGCTTGATGCCTAGCCTCGGCCTCATTCTCTAGTCTGCATATCTCTTGGAAGTACCTTTCCCTCAAGGCTGGGTATTAAAATGATAACTTGTATAGGGTCCTTAACATTCATAGGACGAGGAAACACTTAAAAGTTAAATATTGGAAGCCAGGAACAATTTTAGTATTGACTAAGTTTGACTTAAAGATCAAAAGGGGGAAACTCCATCATTTTTCCTACCAAGAACAACTTACAGCAAGGGGTATAGGAAACACCACCGGAGGAATTTTAGGAGCCTAATGGAAACCTAAATGGTGCAAGCAACGAGTGAAAGAAAAAGCTACCCAAAGGCTAAACCTTCCTACAACCACCACACAAGGCCCAAATACGAGCCCCAAACAGCCACTGAGAGCTGTCGGAACGGGGTTTGAGTTCGTCGAAAAGTGTAAAGTCTAAAAGTGACTCAAGAAACTGTACAAACTTGAATAAAAATGGTGGAAGAAGGTTACCTGGAGAAGAAATAGGAATGGAGAAGTAGAAATAACCTTGAGACAATGCCTAAGAACACAGGTGCAAATAGTTAATAGCTCTGGTTCAAGAAACGTGATGAAGGGGCAAGTTTGGTAAGAAGAAAGGTTTGTAATACAACTCATATTTATATGCAAGAAATATTTTTTGCATGTTTCACAAAAGGGTGCACAGTTTCCCAAAAGCCTCATCATAATGCGCATAGAACCCTAGGCATCTAAGCCATCATTCACACCTCGATTAGACACAACCTTATGGGAAATGTAAGAGATGTCAACTCAAGAGACTAATTCACCTAATGGTATATACGTGTCCTCTAAACAATCATCGACAGAGAAGTCCTACAATATAGGATCATTACCCCTCAGCCTCATCCATATGTCAGAGACCAAGGGCTAGGGGTGATTGATATGCTAAGTATCACCTCGTCCAAGACCATGAACCTCATCCTTAGCCGTCCCTTACCAGATGACTAAGAATGAGAAGTCACTACTCATCCTAGGGATGATGACTTGTCCTCGGCCCTCGTTAGTCTTCCAGAATGGGGGTCTGCACTATTCCTGAAGGATTATATATCCTCAGACTTTGCTGACATAGTGCCAATGAGTCTAAGATGAGACCATCGGACGAGACCAGCGAATGAGACAAATATTTTTTTCATGAGCGTTAAGGTGGCCATTAAGGTCGACCGAAGTCCTCATCCTAGACTATGCAGCCGATAGCGACAACTCGCAGAGCGCATAGTTTGGGAGACGCGTGGAGTAGTGTGCATGGGATGTAGGTCCTACATGGATGAAACCATTACAACCTAATTGTTCCCTCACGTGAGGGAATATCTCATCATCCTCTACATCTGACAGTGACAGATCGCACAACCACAGTGGTTAGGAACATTCCACACCTGCTTGGGGGTACACTATACCCCCCAAGTCCTATACATAATCTTTATCTTCTCCATAAGGAGGGATCGCATTATAGACAACCCTCGCAGAACTCTGTCAAACTATAGAGAAGAGAGAGAAAATATTGAGTGTTGTATTACAGGACATTAATGCCACACTGATAGTGAAAACCACCATTCACACTGCACAGTGGACGTAGGCTACGGCCGGACCACTTATATCCTACTGTTCATCCTCTTCACCCCATCTCCTTCTTTATCTATTTACTGTGTGATTTTTGCAACTGTTGTATGCCTGTTTGAGCTTTTTACACTTATGACCTGGTGGTACCATTTCTGGTATCATCACTCCCATTTTTTTAAGAACATAAACTAGTTCTAACAACAATGATTTATCGTGTGCGAAACCTTCACTAAGTTCGAATGTGATTTTATGGGGAAGAAGTAATAATATCTCGGGCCTTTATTATTTTCTTTTCCATCGTATATGGACCTAAAACTATACCCTGTGATAAGAATGTTAGGGTGTGCTTGTTAATACACCATTGACACCAAAAGTATATTATTAACATTTGGGAGAAGTTAGGTTGGAGCCACCCCATAACCACATAAGATCAATTTTATAATGGGGTATAGGTAGATGAACTCCAACCTTTAGATCCAAACGGGGGAAGAAAATCTAGTTAGTATCACGCCGATCATAAACCCTTTCATGACAGTCGGGTAGTCTTAACGTGATGCTAATGGGGATAACGTACCGATCTCTTAGCTCTTCCAATTCGTCCCCGGTAACGTCAAAGGCATTGTATTAGCCTCATTATTAGAGGCATTGAATAAAATGAGATAAATTCTCCCTTCCTCATTAGAGATGCCAATAGGTGAAGTTGAAGGTTGTGATGGAGCTGATAGAAAGACTTTATGCGTATTTGTCGTTGTTGTTGAAAGCCTCCTTCTAATCAAAATCCTTATGTACCTACAAAATATATATCAACTCATGTGTAGAGTGGTAAGTAAGGATGTCAAACCACTTTCTATGGAGTAAAGCAAATGGAACAACTTCAATTGTAATTCAATTTTTATTTTCTTTTTGTGCTTTTTCACTTTTCTAATTTTTTTTAGCTTTTTCAATATTAAAACAATAAGGTGAGGTGAGGTTTAAACTAAACTAAAATAAAGTTTAATATGATAAGAACTAACTAGAAAATGACTAAAATTAAAAATAAATTCTAACACTAGAATAAAAGATAAAGTGAGGTAAATAATTGTGAGAAAAATCAAGGAGTGGGATTACACCACAAATTTTAGTTATTCTAATTAATTAATTTAATTATTTGAATACTCCCAAATTAATATCAAAATTACAAAACAACTCTCTTTGTAAGTGTAATTAGAATAGTAATCTTTTAGAAAGTTAAGTTTAACACCCCACAACTCTAGAATCATAGATTCACACTCCTTTTAATTAATCACCCGCTAGGATCGATCAATTAGAATTTATGTCAATCTTATAAAATAAATTTAGAGTTGAAATTCAAGTGATAATACCCCACTTAAGAAACCCCTATCTCTAGTTCGAATCTAAAACGGGTATTATCACTAGAATTTCGATTTTCTCTCGAAAATTATTTACCCTCTCTCGAGGCGTAAATCTAAAGGTGAGGTATCAAAATTAACATTCAAATGGACCTTTCAAGTAATTAAACTAATTAAAAT
This sequence comes from Sambucus nigra, assembly GCA_949130495.1. Taxonomy (NCBI): domain Eukaryota; kingdom Viridiplantae; phylum Streptophyta; class Magnoliopsida; order Dipsacales; family Adoxaceae; genus Sambucus; species Sambucus nigra. Next base: position 161,800,269 of record OX422217.1, read on the forward strand.
AAAATAACATCAAATAAGGGTTTTACCCCACCCCTTGAAAGGAGTTTTAGCCTAACATGATATGAAACATGAAAAATTAATAATCATGGCTACTAAAACAAAAGAGAAGATAATAGAACAAGCAAACCAAATCTCTTTGAGAAAGTTGAACTCTACTCTTCCAAATTGAAGCATACACCACTTAATTAAGCATCCAAATGATTTGAAATTGAAATATTCACTCAATTAACTCTCTTACAATATTTAATCTCACAAATAAAAATAAAAATAATAAAATAAAACTATTTACAAAATGGTATTTTTCTCTACAATTCTCTCTCTAGAATTTTCCTATCTAAAAGCTCTTCTCCTTTTCAAATGGAGTCTTCCTCTTCAATTTATACAAGGCATGGAGCATGGGGGTATTTTTGGGAATTGGCTTGGGTGTGCATGAGAATGGTGAGTGGAACATGGGGTGTGAGGTCATTTGGGTGAGAATAAAAATCTGATTTGTGTGCACATGGGGGTGGTTTGGGAAAAAAGGGGATAAGGGTTAGTTGGGGGGAAAATGGGTAAATGGAGGGTATATGGATTTAAAGAAACATGTGGGTTAATTTGGTTTTATTTGGTCTTGTGTTGGGTTTTGTTGATTTTTGGAAGGCCACGGTTTTTAGAAGGTGAAAATGGGACAAATGGGTTTTGGGTTGCTCATGGGTTTCAAGGATTGGTATGATTTTTGAAGGTTTGGAAGGAATTGGGTCAAGCCTTTCATGGTCGAAGCTGGGATCGAGAGAGAGAGAGGGGCTGCGACTGTGGATGCCGGAGATTGATAACATCGAGGAGGACCAGCCGAACTGAGGCGACCGGAGTGGTCAGAGGTCGGCAGGCATGAGGGGTGTCGCCGGAATAGGGGGACGGTTTGTGGACTGACCACGGAGATGAAGGTTCCGTCGCAGATCAAGCCGGAAGGATGAGGGGTGGTAGCGACTGGTGAGGTAAAGAGAGAGAGAAGAGTGCGCCGGAGGAGTCTCGTCATGGTGGTCCAGTGGCGCACGACCAGGTTAAAGGGAATCGGCGACAGGAGTCGCCGGGAATAGGTTACGACCGGGTTGAAGGGAACCAGCGACGGGTATGGATGTAGGGCAGGTGGCGGAAGTTTCATGGAACGTATGAGGTTAGGGTAGAGGTGGGTATTAAGGTAATGGTTATGGAGTCAATGGAAGTGTGTGATTATGGTGGTTTTGGATGGTATAGAAGATGGGTGTAGGGAAGAAGATGAAGTAGGGAGGGGTTGTGTGCGGGTGAATGTAGGAAAAGTAGGGTGAGGGTTAGGGAGGTGTAGGATAAGTGTGGTGTGTGTGGTGTATGTGTGTGTATTTAATTTGAACCCCTAAAAATATAACAAGACTCAATTAAAATTAATAAAATTAAAACTAAAAAAATAAAATCTAATGAAAAAAATAAAACATAAAATCCTAAGGTATAAAAAAAACTAAACTAAAATAAAAGAAATAAAAATACAAAATTAAATGAAAACAAAAGTCCTACAAAATATAAAATCTAATAAACTAAAAATAAATTCCTAAAATTAATCCTAATAAAATAAGACTACACTAAAAACTAATAACAAAATAAAATAAAATTATACTAATAAAAATAAAAATAGAAAATAAACCTAGAAAATATTAAATAAATCTAAAATAAATCCTAAAAATAAAATGACTCAAAACTAAAAATCTAAAAAAATAATAAAATAAAATAAAAAGGAAACAAACCAACACACACAGGGCTAGGGTGACAGTTTGGGCTAGGATAGGGTAGGCTAAGGTTATGGGATTGGACAATTAACTCCATTCTAACTGCAATTGGCCTCGAAATGTATCTTTTGAGACCGCAACTGCAGTTAAGCCTGCATGATAAACATTTAAGGCATAAGACCCATATTACCGAGAATTAGCAACTAAAGTACATATATTTGGGGTATAAAATGTACAGTTTTGGGTGCTTATCACACCACCCCCAAAAAGAGCGTTGCTAGTCCTCGAGCAATAAGATAGAGATAAAGAGAATGACAAGTAACCAAAAGTGTACCACTTTCGCGGGCACTTGCGATTGCACTTAGCACGTGCAACAAGCTTTTAAACCTATAGGTTTCCCTACAGGACGAGTTGTGTCTCGTGAGGGTTTGCAGGGAATATACCCACAAAATTCTTATTTGCAAAAATTTATTGAAAGGCAGTCAATCTTTTATTAGACGTAGAATGATCGCACAATCCATCACAAGAAAAATATTTTCAGAAATACAAGCTAGAATGTGTAAAATTTTTACCTAAGTAAATACTCAAGGCACATCCTTCCTAAAACTCAACGTGTGTAGTGTGAATCAGTCAAAACGGGTCGAGAATCATAAGAGTAATTCCTAGATTGCCTTGTCGGAATCAACGCTTCAACTTCAAATCTCACAGAATATAACTCTCACAAACGAACTCTCAAGATATGGGTTAGTGTATCGCTCTTGTGTGTGATGAGGTGAGTAAATGTAAACAAGTTCAAATGTCTCACACACACATAAGAAAGAACGAACAATAAGAAATGAAAGTGATCTCATGAAAGAATTGCTAATCACTATAGTGAGAACGTCGAGTTATTCACCACGTCGACTTTCATTTGCCCGAACACCTAGGGGAAATATGGATGATTATGGGTGAGGGAGAAATGAAATGAGGTATGTGGGATGAGGTGAGGTAGAATAGGATGGATGTGTGAAATGATGGATGTATAATGGATGAGCGAGAAGAGTGTATAATGAAGAACAAATATCTTTATTACAATAAAAACCAACTACAACTCTCTTTCTTTTATTTTCTCTCTTTTTTCTCTCTTTTTTTCTATAATTTGCTATTTTTCTATTTTTTTTCTAATTTTTTTCTTTTTCTTTTCTTTTTTTTTCTTTTGCTATTTTTCTTTGTTTTTCTCTCTCTTTTCAAACCAACAAAGAAGACATTTACATTTGAAATCACACTCTTTTATTTGAAAATGAAAGATGATACGGAGATGATAGGTGATGGTGTGGGAAAATATATAGATGGTGAAGGGAATATATATGAAATATGGGCAAGCATGGGAATGTAATGAGTGAAGTGTATGGGTGAAAAATGGATGAGAAATGGAAAAAGTGGTAGGAGTATGGATGAAAATTTAGTATTCGGGAAAAATTTCAAGACACGCGTTTCTTACAACTCGAAAAAGATGACATTCTCAGTGATCAAGCCAAAATTTTATGAGAGATAATGAGATCATACGACAATTAAAGTGTGGACCCAAAGGAAGTTGAATCAACTTGTGACTCGGAGGTTGCGTAAAACTCTCTAAAAGGTCAAAGGTACGAATCTCATGGGCTAAAGTCTCCACTAGTGATCCTTAAGGTTCTCTTTAGAATTGTAATACTCCTCAACTCTAAATCGTATTGACGTGATAAGTGCGCAAATTTTATTGAGTTTAGAAATTCATAGTGCAAAATGCCTTGTTACGTATTACATAAGCCATTTATAAAAAAATATTTTCTAGCTTGATTCCTAGACTTTGAAAGATGGATGATTGAAAATTCACATCAATGATTGAGATGAAAGAAACTGCACGAAATTTAAAAAATCAGGTTTAAAACTCAAAAAATTTCAAAAGAGGTACGATTTTGATAAAATTCCCCACCCCCAAACAAAAAGGAACATCGTCCTCGATGTTAGGTAAAATGATTTTTAAAATTGAGAACATAAGGTAGGAAAGATATTACCAGAATAAACCGCTAATGAAGTGGAAAGATGTAGCCAATAATAAACCTGAATAAATGATAAGAAAAAAAGGTGTACAAGTCTATAAGCATGATAAAGCAGAGGGTGATGTGAAACACCACCCCTAAACAGGATGAGACTAGTACAAGAAATGAGGGTTGCCTCTCGGTAGCGCTAAGTTTAATGTCTTCAGCCAGATCGATGGGATCTTACCCTAAAGATAAGATCTATGAAAGAACGGGGTGGCAGAAAAATTGGGTGATGAGAATCACCCCCAAACAAGACTGAAGCGTCAGTCTTGTTGGATAGAGGCTAAACATGTCAATGCACTTGTATGGAAAAGTGCATCACACGATGCAAAGCATCGGTGGACCAAGGGCGGGTGGGTATGAGGGTAATGGTGAAAAAGTCATGGGTGAAAAGGTATCGGTCACGGGCCTTGTTGAGCTTAAAGGTGAGGGCAACAAGGGCCCTATAAGCATAGTGCTCTAGTTGGTGAGGGAGGCAAAAAGGTGTAGAAATTAGAATGGGGTGGGGATCATAAAAATCACGCGGTCGTTCTATGAATGGGAGATGATAATGGTCGCGCCGTGACACGCCAGGGAGCTGTTGAGAAAAATCAACACCACAAGGAAGTGGTGTGCATGGAGGAACAAGCTCGATGTCACGAAAGTAGAGAGTATCACCATAACTCTCGTGGATGGAGGATGGTTTCAGGTTAGGATCTAAAAATGTAGATGGAAACTTGAAATGCATAAAATCAATATCCAAACCAGGTGGTGGGGTGTAAAGAACAATGGGTGGGTAGGGTGGGACAAATGGTGTATCGAGTGGGATAAACGGTGGAGGAAGATGATCCAACTCAAGCGTGGGAGACACACACTCATTGGGAGGAGTAAAGGAATACTCACAAGGGAGTGTGGTTTCTAAAGATGGAGTTGTCAACTTCTCCAAATAGGTATCATTGGTGATTATGGTGGATGGGTAAGACAAGGCACCAATCTCAGAGATAGAGGAATCACTAGAAACATGAGGCTCAAAGGGAGCCATGCATGGTGGAATAGGATCCAAATTCGGATAGTTAGGAACTATCACGGATTCTATCTCGGGAAAATGGTGAACACTCGTAGCCGGAGCTAACCTAGGATAAATTGGTTCCTCGGGAACACAAGGGTGAAGCTCGATAGGTAAAGACTCGGGCATTTTTTTTGGATATCTCAGGAGTGGGAACCTCAAGGTGGGGTTCATGTGGATATGGTGGGAATTGATCAGGCTCACTAATGAAAGGTACGTCAACACAATTGTCGACTTGGGACCCGGACCATGGAATGGTCGCAACTTCAAGATTCTCGGGGTGGTAGGGTTGGTCACACTCAAATTTTATGTCACAAGAGGACACATCATCGTCACACTCGGTGGAAACGATGGGTGGGGCCATGGGAATATCCGACTATCGCGCACACTCCAATTCATTTAGCCTTTGTTCAAGCCTTTGGAGAGCTTGATTTTGAATTTCTTGCTCTTGCTCAAGTATGAACTTTTGCAAGAGGGTTTCGAGAGTGGATGTGGATGAAGGTGTTGGTGGAATGATGGGTGGTGGCGGTGGGTGAGGTGGACACAACTCACTATTATCGTGAGTGTATGGAGAATACTCAAATGAAGTGTATGGGGTGGGTCCAAGTTCATCATACATGAAAGGATTGCTTTTGTGATGGACAAATGGTTGATGCGCATGGGGTGTGTAGTGAGGCGACTGATCGTGAACAGGTGCACAAGGTTGCCATGACGACTATTGAAACGTGTGAGGATCCACAACATCGGGTTTGGATTTGTATTGCATGGAAGGGTGATAAGGCCTCCACGAATAGCTCAGGTACTCACACAACTCGGGATTAGGTGTATCGGGATAATAGGCCGAGGTGGGTTCCAAAACAGTGTCATATGGATACACATGTTCCATGGTGGGTGCGTAGGGATATGAAGAGTATGGGCACTCATGGGACAAGTGATCGGCATAGGAACAATGGGTGCACGACAAAAGATGAGACACGGCGACACTTGACACCGAGGGTGATGGAATAGGAGGTGCAGGCATGGATGGGTCAAGAGTACCAACGGTACTCGTGAGAGAGCCAAAATCATGGAAAATCTCATAAAGAGATGGCTCGGGATCACTCTCCCACATGTCGCGTGGCAATGAAAAATGACCAAAGTAGTCCCGTAAAGGACGTTCTTCGGCCATGAGGAGAGGAATATTTTTTTGGATTTTGTAAATTTTTCTAAAAGGAAAGAAAAATATTTTTGGATTTTCTAAAAATAATGGAAGAAAATATTTTTGGAGTTTTCTATAAAAATAAAGAGAGAAAGTATTTTTGGATTTTTTTTTAGAAGTAAAAGTGGGGAAAAATATGGACTCTTTGAATTGGACGGACTAACTAAAACCGACTACCAAAAAATAAATTGGACACACACAGAAGTTAAGGATATTTCCTAACTAGCACATAGCCAATTTTTATCTTTAGATTTAGTGAAAGGGTAGTCAAATTTTAATTAAGTCTACGGGCGATAAAAAGCACGGAATTATATGAGTGATCGCCTTTGCAAAATATTCTCCTATCGGGTTGCCTAGTTAATTGATTTTAAATTTAATGATGGCTAGGGTAACACACAAGGGTAAGAGAGTGAGTTGGGTGATGAAATCCCTTCTCGTGAGTCACCGGGTGTAGGTCTTAGTAATTTAATTCATCACACCATTCAAAAAATAAATGCGAGAATAAGATCACACAAGAGCAGACAAGAGCACACAAAATAATGGACTCACTAACAGGAAAGGCGCGAGGGTGTAAGAAATGTACCTTCCACGGTTTTTACGCCGTAGAGTGCCGAAAAATTTGAGTCAACCGGGGGGAGATCACGCCTATCTCATTCGTCCCCGGGAGTCCTACCGACCCAAGGTAGAGAGGCTTCTAAATCCTCGCCTTTGGACGCCCTCTCTCTACCTTGTCCGGTTTTCCTATCACGCTTGACTTCAATTATTACAATTGTAAATGGAAAATAAATGGTGTCTCTAAGCACCGCAATACAAGCAATGAAAAAATAATCCTAAATACAAGCCTTCTAATATAATGCAAAAATGGTACTAAAATTAAAAAAAATAGTACAATACAGGTGAATCACAAAATGGAATCCGCTCCGAGCTTCACAATCCCAAGAATGGCAACGGCGCCATTTGATAGAAAGACTTTTCGGTATATTTGTGTCGTTGCTTGAAAAGCTCCTTCTAATCAAAATCCTTATGTACCTACAAATATAATAAACTCAAGTGTAGAGTGGTAAGTAAGGATGTCAATCCACTTTCTAGGGAGTAAGCTAGAGACAAATTCACATGTAGTTCACTTTTTATTTTCTTTTTGTGCTTTTTCACTTTTCTAATTTTTTTTTAGCTTTTTCAATATTAAAACAATAAGGTGAGGTGAGGTTTAAACAAAACTAAACTAAAGTGTAATATTATAAGAACTAACTAGAAAATGACGAAAATGAAAAATAAATTCTAACACTAGAATAAAAGATAAAGTGAGGTAAATAATTGTGAGAACAATCAAGGAGTGGGATTAGACCACAAATTTTAGTTATTCTAATTAATTAATTTAATTATTTGAATACTCCCAAATTAACATTAAAATTACAAAACAACTCTCGTTGTAAGTGTAATTAGAATAGTAATCTTTTAGAAAGTTAAGTTTAACACCCCGCAACTCTAGAAACATAAATTCACACTCCTTTTAATTAATCACCCGCTAGGATCGATCAATTAGAATTTATGTCAATCTTATAAAATAAATTTAGAGTTGAAATTCAAGTGATAATACCCCACTTAAGAAACCCCTATCTCTAGTTCGAATCTAAAATGGGTATTATCACTAGAATTTCGATTTTCTCTCGAAAATCATTTACCCTCTCTCGAGGCATAAATCTAAGGGTGAGGTATCAAAATTAACATTCAAATGGACCTTTCAAGTAATTAAACTAATTAAAATAAAATAACATTAAATAAGGGTTTCACTCCACCCCTTGAAAGGGGTTTTAGCCTAACATGATATGAAACATGACAAATTAATAATCAAGGCTACTAAAAAAAAAGATAAGAGAATAGAAAAAGCAAACCAAATCTCTTTGAGAAAGTTAAAATCTACTCTTCCAAATTGAAGCATACACCACTTAATTGAGCATCCAAATGATTTGAAATTGAAATATTCACTCAATTAATTCTCTTACAATATTTAATCTCACAAATAAAAATAAAAAGAATAAAATAAAACTATTTACAAAATGGTATTTTTCTCTACAATTCTCTCTCTAGAATTTTCCTATCTAAAAACTCTTCTCCTTTTCAAATGGAGTCTTCCTCTTCAATTTATATAAGGCATGGAGCATGGGGGTATTTTTGGGAATTGGCTTAGGTGTGCATGAGAATGGTGAGTGGAACATGGGGTGTGAGGTCATTTGGGTGAGAATAAAAATCTGATTTGTGTGCACATGGGGGTGGTTTGGGAAAAAAGGGGATAAGGGTTAGTTGGGGGGAAAATGGGTAAATGGAGGGTATATGGATATAAAGAAACATGTGGGTTAATTTGGTTTTATTTGGTCCTGTGTTGGGTTTTGTTGATTTTTGGAAGGCCACGGTTTTTAGAAGGTGAAAATGGGACAAATGGGTTTTGGGTTGCTCATGGGTTTCAAGGATTGGTATGATTTTTGAAGGTTTGGAAGGAATTGGGTCAAGCCTTTCATGGTCGAAGCTGGGATCGAGAGAGAGAGAGGGGCTGCGACTGTGGATGCCGGAGATTGATAACATCGAGGAGGACCAGCCGAACTGAGGCGACCGGAGTGGTCAGAGGTCGGCAGGCATGAGGGGTGTCTCCGAAATGGGGGGACGATTTGTGGGCTGGCCACGGAGATGAGGGTTCCATCGTAGATCAACCCGAAAGGATGAGGGGTGGTAGCGACTAGTGAGGTAAAGAGAGAGAGAAGAGTGCGCCGGTAGAGTCTCGTCATGGTGGTCCAGTGGCGCACGACCAGGTTGAAGGGAACCGGCGACAGGAGTCGCCGGGAATAGGTTACGACCGGGTTGAAGGGAACCAGTGACGGGTATGGATGTAGGCAGTGACGGAGCCAGGATTGTGAGTTAGTGGGTGCGAAACATGTCAAACGTATCCCGGGGGTTCAGAGGCGGGAGCCCCCGAGGCGAATTTTTTTTTAATTATTTTAACTATATTAGGCATAAATCTAGTACTAAAGTAAATTTAAAAAAAAACATGCATTAATATTCATTTTCAACAAAAAAACCATACATTAAAACCATTATCAAAATATCATATGATAATTATTACGATGCAGCTCTCCTAGACTTCATTTTCTGGAAAAATTGAATGATATCTTCAGTGTCAATATCATCCAAGACATCTCTTTCGATATATGCCACCAAACAATAATTCATCGTCTCATCCCCCAATCTGTTACGAAGTGAAGTCTTAACAATCTTCATAGCAGAAAAACTCTTTCAACTGTCGCAGTAGCAACGGGTAAAAGTAATGCAAGCTGCACGAGTAAATATACCAACAGATATAAAGTATGCTTCTTTGTCTGAACAAGTCATTTAGCTAGCCCACCAATCCCCTCAACTCTATCAAATCGATCGTTAGAGCGCACATCCATAATATAGGTTCCAAGTTGATGCTTAATATGCATTAAATCCATAAGAGTGAAATCTGATGGGTAAAATTCAGCAAATCGAAGCAATTTTTCTGCATCATATTTAACAAATGAATCAAAGGGATCAAGGCAGGCCATACACAACAACAGCTCCGTATTTGCCTCAGTAAAACGATTGTTCAACTCTTGAATTTGTAAATCTATCACCGCATAAAACATTTCAACTCGATAATGGTGGAGATTTGTTTTTCCATGAACATTACGCTTTGACCTTCCACAAAATCCATACAAATCTTCCATTTGTATAATATCCAACTCATATTTGACACAAAATGATGAGACTTCAGCTAACAACAATTCCCACCCATTATGTCTCATATCTTGCAATTGTTGTTTTATTATTCTCACTAGATTCATGGCATTAACAATTTCTTGATCTTTTTTCTATAAAGCTTGGGACAAATCGTTTGTAATTGACAAAATATTTTTCATTAAATTTAAAATGAATGCAAAGTCATAACATTGCACATTCTTCAAAAGCCCCTCAGCATGACCTCTTTGCTTGTCATTTGTCCCTTCGTCCTCAACAATTAAAGCAACATCAATGACCGACGAGAACAAATGAATCAAACTTAAAAGTGTACCGTAATGAGACCCCTAACGTGTGTTTGCAGCTCGTCTCATTTCCATTTCTTGATTCATGCCTCTGCCAGTCAATATGTCACCATTGCAGATTCCTTCAACAACTTTCTCAAATTGTTTCTCTCGTAGTATGTCTCTTTGCTTACATGAAGCTCCAACAATATTTGATAAAAGGGAAATAATATCAAAAAATGTAGAAATAGTTCTATGTCCCTCTGCGATAGCTACATGTGTTAATTGAAGTTGGTGTGCAAAACAGTGTACATAATAAGCTTCTTCATTCTCTAACAATATCAAACTTTTCAAGCCATTAAATTGGCCTCTCATATTGCTAGCTCTATCATAGCCCTGGCCCCGTAAACTCGAAATCCTCAAACCATGACGGGAAAAAAGAGATTCAATAGATGCCTTTAGTGATAAGGCAGTCGTATCTCTAACATGTGCAATGCCAAGAAAATGCTCAACAACACACCCTCTTGAGTCAACAAACCGTAGAGCAATGGCCATTTGTTCTTTCACTGATACATCACGTGCCTCATCAACTAAGATAGAAAATAAACCATCACCAAGTTCACGAAGAATATCCCTTGTAGTCACATTCTCTATGGCACTAATTATGTCTTTTTGAATCATGAGTGATGTTAGCGTATGATTTCCAGGGGCATTCTGAAGTGACACTCTATTGATCTCCTCATTGTGCCTAGAAAGAAATCGTAACACTTCGAGAAAATTTCCCTGATTACAAGATTCCTGAGACTCATCATGACCACGCAAAGCCATCCCTTGGCGCAAAAGAAATTTAATACAATCAACTGTTGTAGTTAGACGAATACGATAGTCCATTCGAGTCTGATTGGAATGGTTAGAAAACACAATGTCAATGTGTTGTTTTTGGTTCATTAGATCTTGACACGCCCTCAAACATTGATTATGAGCACTAGGTGGTTGTCCAACATGCACATTAAACCGATCTTTCTTTCTCCAATTTGTATACCCCTCAACAACAAACGCATCGCCACCGCCTTGATCACCATTCTCACATTTGAAAAGATAACAACACAAACAAAATGCCTCATCTTTTTGTATGCTATATTCCAACCAATAAGAGTGATCGCAAAACCATGATGAGATGAATCTACGTCTTTCATTTCCGCATAAACGCCAAGGGAACACATGATTCTTAGGTTGACATGGGCCTTTTTGCAAGTAATACATTCGAATATTTTTTTCTGTTTAGCACCAAAGCTATGAATGCTTTTTCTTAACCCCGGATCGGATGGATACTCCTCAAAATTTGTCTCCACTATGGGCGGTGGAGGCGAAGATGGAGGCGATGGAGGCGGAGTCGAGGATGACTCTTTAGCTTTTTTAAAATACTTCAACATATTCTGAAATTAATAGAAAAAACAGAATTAATCTAACATAAATAAGTTATACACCAATTTTATACAAATATCATATGATAATTATTACATTAAAACCATTATCAAAATATCATATTATCAAAATATCAAAAAAACCATACATTTAAACCATTATCAAATATCATATGATAATTATTACAATGCAACTCTCCTAGACTTCATTTTCTGGAAAAATTGAATGATATCTTCAGTGTCAATATCATCCAAGACATCTCTTTCGATATATTCCACCAAACAATCATTCATCGCCTCATCCCCCAATCTGTTACGAAGTGAAGTCTTAACAATCTTCATAGCAGAAAAAAACTCTTTCAACTGCCGCAGTAGCAACGGGTAAAAGTAATGCAGGTTGCATGAGTAAATATACCAACGTATATAAAGTATGCTTCTTTGTCTGAACAAGTACTTTAGCTAGCCCACCAATCCCCTCAACTCTATCAAATCGATCGTCAGAGCGCACATCCATAATATAGGTTCCAAGTTGACGCTTAATATGTATTAAATCCATAGGAGTGAAATCTGATGGGTAAAATTCAGTAAATCGAAGCAATTTTTCTGCATCATATTTAACGAATGAATCAAAGGGATCAAGGCAGGCCATACACAACAACAGCTCCGTATTTGCCTCAGTAAAACGATTGTTCAACTCTTGAATTTGTAAATCTATCACCGCATAAAACATTTCAACTCGATAATGGTGGAGATTTGTTTTTCCATGAACATTACGCTTTGACCTTCCACAAAATCCATACAAATCCTCCATTTGTATAATATCCAACTCATATTTGACACAAAATAATGAGACTTCAGCTAACAACAATTCCCACCCATTATCTCTCATATCTTGCAATTGTTGTTTTGTTATTCTCACTAGATTCATGGCATTAACAATTTCTTGATCTTTTCTCTGTAAAGCTTGGGACAAATCGTTTGTAATTGACAAAATATTTTTCATTAAATGTAAAATGAATGCAAAGTCATAACATTGCACATTCTTCAAAAGCCCCTCAGCATGACCTCTTTGCTTGTCATTTGTCCCTTCATCCTCAACAATTAAAACAACATCAATGACCGACGAGAACAAATGAATCAAACTTAAAAGTGTACCGTAATGAGAACCCCAACGTGTGTTTGCAGCTCGTCTCATTTCCATTTCTTGATTCATGCCTTTGCCAGTCAATATATCACCATTGCAGATTCCTTCAACAACTTTCTCAAATTGTTTCTCTCGTAGTATGTCTCTTCGCTTACATGAAGCTCCAACAATATTTGATAAAAGGGAAATAATATCAAAAAATGTAGAAATAGTTCTATGTCCCTCTGCGAGAGCTACAAGTGTTAATTGAAGTTGGTGTGCAAAACAGTGTACATAATAAGCTTCTTCATTTACTAACAATATCAAACTTTTCAAGCCATTAAATTGGCCTCTCATATTGCTAGCTCCATCATAGCCCTGGCCCCATAAACTCGAAATGCTCAAACCATGAAGGGAAAAAAGAGATTCAATAGATGCCTTTAGTGATAAGGCAGTCGTATCTCTAACATGTGCAATGCCAAGAAAACGCTCAACAACACACCCTCTTGAGTCAACAAACCGTAGAGCAATGGCCATTTGTTCTTTCACTGATACATCACGTGCCTCATCAACTAAGATAGAAAATAAACCATCACCAAGTTCATGAAGAATATCCCTTGTAGTCACATTCGCTATGGCACTAATTATGTCTTTTTGAATCATGGGTGATGTTAGCGTATGATTTCCAGGGGCATTCTGAAGTGACACTCTATTGATCTCCTCATTGTGCCTAGAAAGAAATCGTAACACTTCGAGAAAATTTCCCTGATTAAAAGATTCCTGAGACTCATCATGACCACGCAAAGCCATTCCTTGGCGTAAAAGAAATTTAATACAATCAACTGTTGCAGTTAGACGAATACGATAGTCCATTCGAGTCTGATTGGAATGGTTAGACAACACAATGTCAATGGGTTGTTTTTGGTTCATTAGATCTTGACACGCCCTCAAACATTGATTATGAGCACTAGGTGGTTCTCCAACATGCACATTAAACCGATCTTTCTTTCTCCAATTTGTATACCCCTCAACAACAAACGCATCACCACCGCCTTGATCACCATTCTCACATTTGAAAAGATAACAACACAAACAAAATTCCGCATCTTTTTGTATGCTATATCCCAACCAATAAGAGTGATCGCTAAACCATGATGAGATGAATCTACGTCTTTCATTGCCGCATAAACGCCAAGGGAACACATGATTCTTAGGTTGACATGGGCCTTTTTGCAAGTAATACATTCGAATATTTTTTTTCTCTTTAGCACCAAAGCTATGAATGCTTTTTCTTAACCCCGGATCGGATGGATACTCCTCAAAATTTGTCTCCACTAGGGGCGGTGGAGGCGAAGATGGAGGCGGTGGAGGCGGAGTCGAGGATGACTCTTTAGCTTTTTTAAAATACTTCAACATATTCTGAATTTAATAGAAAAAAGAGAATTAATCTAACATAAATAAGTTATACACCAATTTTATTCACCAATAACATTAAAAACAGAATATGTTATACACCAATAACATTAAGAGTGCTTTAACAATTTAAAAATTATTTTTGATAATATATTGTACCAAACATTAAATGGAAGATTTTTGGGTTATCTAAATAATTTAAACAAAGATAAATATTCACATAATATTGCAAGATTGTTACAAATAAAATACGCACACTTCATTACCTAAAAAAAAAGAGTTACATCTTTTCATACAAAAGTAAAGTTGAAATAGACCATAATGGAGTAAAAAACTATAATATTTTTTTATATCCGAAATTAATTATAATTAAAAATCTACTCAATATTCATAAAAATAAACACAAAATAAAAATTAATTCAAAATTAAAAATTCAACATGGGAGAGATTTGGGAGTCTACCAATACAAATTAATTTGGGAGTCTCCTTCAGTAACTGTTACTACCAATACAAATTAATTTTTGTTTATTTTGAAAGACTTCTAGAAGGCCTATTGAGTGCCGTGGGCCATGGTTTCATCAGCAAAGATAAGTTTTAACTGGACATAAAATTTCTCAGTTAGTATGTTATATACAAGAATTTGGTGAGGGGGGTTTGTTCATTGTTAGAAAAAGCTCTTATAAAACTATAGTTTCTAAATATATCAATGGCCTGGAAGATATAATCAAACAACATATTAAAGAACAAATGGGAGCATGTTTACATACACGGGCTAAAATGGCTTGCTTCGGGCGTCTGAAATGGCTTGCTTCGTTGAGCTCGAGATCGGAGGTGAGGTGTGATTTGGGTTTGGTTTGAACGGCTGAAATAGGTATATTAGGTTTTAAGTTTTTTTTTTACTTTCTACCCCTAAATTTTTTTTAGTTTTACAAATTTATCCCCAACCTTTTTTTTCTCCAGTTCTGTTTCTGGCCACTTGCCCACGCCAGTTATTACCCCCTGGTTCCGTCGCTGATTACACATAGGTATATATATATTTAAAAAAAAAATCAGAATTCCAGTGAGTGCGTCCGCACCCACTCGTTACACTGTAGCTCCGCCCCTGGATGTAGGGCAGGTGGCGGCAGTTTCAGGGAACGTATGAGGTTAGGGTAGAGGTGGGTATTAAGGTAATGGTTATGGAGTCAATGGAAGTGTGTGATTATGATGGTTTTGGATGAGAGAGAAGATGGGTGTAGGGAAGAAGATGAAGTAGGGAGGGGTTGTGTGTGGGTGAGTGTAGGAAAAGTAGGGTGAAGGTTAGGGAGGTGTAGGATAAGTGGGGTGTATGTGGTGTATGTGTGTGTATTTAATTTGAATCCCTAAAAATATAACAAGACTTAATTAAAATTAATAAAATTAAAACTAAAAAAATAAAATCTAACTAAAAAAATAAAACAAACTAAAAAATAAAAATAAAAAATAAAATCCTAAGCTATAAAAAAAACTAAAATAAAATAAAAGAAATAAAAATACAAAATTAAATGAAAACAAAAGTCCTACAAAATATAAAATCTAATAAACTAAAAATAAATTCCTAAAATTAATCCTAATAAAATAAGACAACACTAAAAACTAATAACAAAATAAAATAAAATAAAATTATACTAATAAAAATAAAAATAGAAAATAAACCTAGAAAATATTAAATAAATCCTAAAAATAAAATGACTCAAAACTAAAAATATAAAAAAATAATAAAAGAAAATAAAAAGAAAACAAATCAACACACACGGGGCTAGGGTGACAGTTTGGGTTAGGATAGGGTAGGCTAAGGTTATGGGATTGGGTAATTAACTCCATTATGACTGCAATTGGCCTCGAAATGTGTCTTTTGATACTGCAACTGCAGTTAAGCCTGCATGATAAACATTTAAGCGCATAAGACCCGTATTATCGAGAATTAGCAACTAAAGTACATCTATTTGGGGTATAAAATGTACAGTTTTGGGTGCTTATCAGGAGCCTTAGACATGGCCTCCAAAGATTAGGTCTTAAGATCAACTATGGACACTTCAAAATTTGTGTTGGCACAATTTCTACCACCAATTTTATGGTTAACATCGACTGGGCTGGTAAAATCTTCGAGCATCAACCTGTTATACTCCATAATGGAGGGTTGTGGAGTAGACACAATAGAATAAGGAATCATATGAGTGAATTTAGGATGGTCTAGATAATTTTGAGAGTGAATGGTTTGTAATGCAACTTGTCTCCTAGCCTCATACATACCAGGGCATAGTTCGTTGATCTTATGAGTGAGGTTCAACACTCTCTCAACCCAAGAGTTTTCACTCATAAAGGGTAGGCTTTGGGGAGAAACAAAGGCTTGGGGGCTGTTTTATTTCAAAATAAAGGATTTAGGTGAGAAAATACCTTAGAGAACCTAAATGCCCTAAAATCACAAAACCCTAGTCCAACTAACTCAATATCCATGTGAAATGGGAAATTCTCTAATAAAACTTTGATCAACAATTAATCGAGTAACAACAATCAACAAGAATAAGAAATCCCAACGAAAAATTAAACAAATTTGTAGAACAAAACCCTAGAAAGCTTAAAAGAGGCAAAGAGCGTACCTGAAACCTTAAACCAGGAAACATGAATCAGAAATTTCCTAAAAGCTAGAAGCTAATGGTTAGAAATAGAAACCTCCATCAAAAAATTCTCAGTTAGGGCAACGGTAAAAAATGGCAGAAATAGGATGTAATTAGTCGAAAATGAATAAATTTGTACAAGAAAGACACTTTATTTCTCCAAAAATCGTTCGTGCAAAGGAAATGACTTGGAAGAGTTGTCTAGGTGGTAATTATTACATTTAAGGAAGTGCAAATGGCATTATGGCTAGAAAAGGAAGAAGAAGACTCAAAATTGGCATCACACTGGCCCAAACACAAACGCCTTAAATGCGTCTGTCGCCACTCTCAGCATCTAACACGTGGTAACCTCAAGCATAAGCAAAAAATTTTAAAAAACTTCATAACTAAATGTTTTTCCCACGAAAGTGCCCATGACATCCTGAGCCGGAAAAATCCTCATAATCTTACCAGAGCCAAGTTGATGACATCTCAATTAAAACTTAACTTGGTCAATTTGCAGAGAAGACATCCAAAAGACATGATACTTCAGAGAATCTTCAACAAGCTTCAATCATGAGCAAAGTCTCGGAGGCTTTTGTTATACCCTAAATATGTTAGGACTCATGGACTAATTAAACAAAGACACTTAGACTCAATGCCTACGAAAATGATATTGGCTAATCCATTAATGAAGTCGGCTTGGTTATAAGTTTGTCCAGCCTAGGCAATTTGGTCAGCCCCCAACAGTTTGATCAAGTCATTTTACTCCATTAGTTAGCAGTCAACCAATATTGCTAACTAATTTCATTATAGCAAGCATGTACAATGTGAAGGGATGATGTCAACAACACTAATTACATGTGCACATATGAGGGATATGAAAATATTTCCCCCAAGTGCCAATAACTAATATTATGGTTATTCTCTCCCTAGCATGTAAAGTATATACTTGCCTAACCTATAAAGGTGGGATACCTGTAACTTTCTTTCCTCTCTCTTCCAATTGCCTATAAATAACACATACGCCCATGCTTCTAGGGATCCAATAGATTTTTCCTTATTTATATGATGTCTAATTATATAGAGAACTTGAGAGCTTACATATTGTATTCATCCTTGGGTTTTGCCCAGTAATCCAATACAACAAACACGCCACTTGTGGACATAGGCACTCCTTCTGTTCGAACAACGTAAATTATATTTTATTTCTCTTTCATTCATCTATTTACTATTTTATCTAATTTAGTATTTTAGTAGTTTATATCTTTTGTCTATTATCTTATTATAATTTGTATACTCAATCTAGATAAAATCAGTATACTAGTTGTAGGTGATAACAACCCCCAAAAGGAATATAAAATAATAAAAACACTGAGTCGCTAAAAATTATGATAAGCGACATAATTATCAGTCACAAATGTGTGAAGAACCTATTGTAATGGTATCAGAATGTTTTTGGCATGTTTCATTTTCTACAAATGATCACCAATTTTGCTTTTCGACCTTTTAAAATATGGTTCTAATTTCCATTTTAAGGTATATTTAATATTTAGCGGCCGCCCATATGGGGTTGTGAATTCAACTAATAACTTCTATTCAATTGTGTACCTTAAATATATTTGGTTCAGGTACATGTTTGTCTACATTTTAAAGCATTTTATCATATCTCCAATTTTATACATAAATATAAAAAAAAAATAGATTGAGCTCTAAGAAAGATTCAACTTCAATTGCTTCAGTCCATTGGAGATCTGGCCACATATGTTATATTTTTCTTCCTTTTTTCTTAAGAGGATTCACCATATATGAATCTCAAAATTGTGTATCTGGTTACAATATTGGTAGAGCCATGGATGTAATTCCATTGGTTTAAGAATTTATTTTTGTAGAGGTGATGTTATAAAATGAGTTGAAGAAAGTGGGTTTTATATTTTTATGGCTCTCGTGGAGAAACTAATTTATGAATCAGAGGTATTTTGAATTGTGAGGATCAATTATTTATTGGTATATTTATTATTGTTGTTTTGTATTTACTAGAATAATATTAGGTTAATCAACACTCTTTTGTATGAGTTCCATTTTCCCATTTGTAGATTTTTGTTACTGTGCATCAAATGTGTACTCCCGCTAAAAAATTTGTTATGTTCATTTTTTATCAACAAATGCAGTCTTCATTTTGAGTATATAAATATAATGGATCTTAAGTAAGCAATTTAACGTCATGAGGAGATCTTTTTAATGGTTTTATTTTTCTAAGAAAAAATTTGATTATGAAAACTCTCTGTGTGTGTGTGTGTGTGTGTGTGTGTGTGTATATATATATATATGCAAAAGGTGAACAAATTCCCTTTAAAATTTGAAGATTTATATTTCAAGTTGATATGGTGGAGATGTTCCTAAACAATTACATAACATACTACTATATCAATAAGTAATAAAAATATTGTTGTTCATCTAGGTTCATGTATAGCCTTACGAAACCACCCAAAATAATGTTGTCTATTTTGAACCTTGCTTTATAGCATCCCCTTTAAATATATTTAGCGTAGTATATATTTTTTGAGATTCTTTTCGAATATTTATAAAAATAGGTCATTATGTTAAAAATATATATTTTCTATCGAACGTGTTATTTAAAATTTCAAGTCCTATATTAAAATAATAATTAAGTATATTTACTTTTCATATTATTATTTTGTTACATATTCTCTCTTTAAACCATTTATTTGACTTTATGAATAAGCCTACCAACTCCTAAAAATTGTCTAAATGTATTCCTTGCAATTTCAATTTTTAAATGCTACAAATAACTATTCCTAATTACTTTAGTGCCAAAAAGGTACTTTTAACATTTTGGGGTTATTACCTATTTTCAATAAATATTTTGAAAGTCACGGAATTAAATAGTTTTTTATGGTTTAGTGAGAATCTTTTACTTTATAGGTTGTGATCCAGTATATATTTTTTCTTTTGATAAAAATTGAATAAGCTGTTTTGTTTTGTAAATAATCACAACTAAAAGACACATTATAACTATAAAGTTCAATTACCCATTTTCTATAAATACTTTGGAAGTACTTCCATTTAAAGTTACTGTTAATTTATACTTTCGATTGATTGTGAATTGATCATAAATATATAATGAGAATTGGTCATAAATATATCAATGCTTATGTAATTTTTTCGGGAATAATGCAATCAATCGGGCATTGTGCAGGTTTGCATGCTAGTAAAGATAAACATAAAGATGAAATATAAATATGGTTTAGCACATAAATGACTCACCCAATACACATAAACACTAAATGAAGAAGCAAATCGTCTTTCGAGTTGAATATGAGATTAATTACGTTCTTAAAGATAATTGTGTCTCTTGTACTTAAAAATAGATGCCTATATCGAATTGAGAAGGCCATTAGAACATTTATACTCATAAATATTGGCTTTCAATAAGTTATTATAATAGATAGCGAATCACTATACAATAAAGATCGACCCCTATGTTCATGTAGAAGTAGGCAAGACCTGTAATAACTAGTATTTTCTTTACATAATTTAATTGTGTAATTAATAATTTTGCATGTTGTGACATGTGATATCACTTATTATATTATATATGTGTTGTATAATTTATATGTGAAATTGGACTTATTACATGATAATACATTAATTAATATTTGAAAATGACTTAGAATTATGGTCGATTGTGGAAAGGTCAGGGACTAGGTATCGATACTTTCCTTGTTTGGATAATCTCCTCAACATTGGATCCCACCGCTCATAAAGTAGTTTCTTATAATGTCATTTCGCATATAATAAATTAATAATTAAAGGGTTGATTTATTTGACTCATACCGGCTAATATATTGATTTAATGAAATAATTAATATATTAAATATTCATCATATTTTGTGTTGGAATTTGGAATGCTTATAAAGATAGTTTTTTACTTAAAATAATGGGTTTTAAGTCAATTGGGTTAGTATATGGCATGGGTAGCGTTTATGACCAACAAGAATGATTTTTGGTATCATTAGGTTGAGGCCCATATTAGGCTTAAGGATAATTTCCTGAGAAACAACATCAGTATATCATTACATATAACCTAAAATACATTTGAGGCATGAAGAGAGATGCTAAGGATCTATAGAGAAGATGCACACAGGGTGAAGAGGATTTGGGTGTTTAGGACTTTTGATTTGTCAATTAGTCCAAGGAAAATTTACATAGATTAGTAATTTTAATTGAGTTATGTGTAGAGTAATGGTTGTCCATTGAGATCTGAATTAATCTATATAATAATATAATTTTGTATAATATAAATCCAAAATTTGAAATTAATTTAGGGGTTAAATTAAGGTTAAACCTCATGTTAATGATATTACATGATTTGTTGTTGTATGTCAAGAATATAATCTTGAGATCCGATTGTAATTGATAAAAATTAATTCGATGTAATAAATCTAATGAAAACCCCTTGTTTAATTCAATAATTGAATCAAATATGAACTTAAATTGAGAAGAAATGTGAACATATGGTTCTTAACTTTTAATATGAGGTTAATGCGGGAATATATGTTATAAGTGTTTAAAACTTATAGATATATTTTAGTATTGTTGTATTACAACTTATATCTTATAGAGGATGGCTTTAAGACTGATTAGAGGCTTCGAACTTAGGATTTTTCGTGTAATGGTTATTTTGATCATTTTGGAGGAGCTGACTTTGTGTTATTATCATTAGAATGAGCTATTGGTTTTTATTGGAACAAATTGGGATATTGTTAGAGTCTATAGTGGTTGTTTAGGAGTTTACGAATGTGTTTGATGAGGTACAAGAGTTAGTTACTAACAACACAAGAGATAGTCCTTGTTATTTAGTTAGCGTCGGACATCGTCCCATTGTGAGGGAACCATACTGGGTGGATCCATTGGAGATGCGGTAACTGTGAGAGAAAATTCCATATTTGTTGAGCTAAGGGTTCATACAAAGGAGCACGTCTCCGTGGAGAGCTCTAGTATTGTTCGTGAATAAGAATGATCATTTTCTCTAGTTGTGTGTGGATTTTTAGGAGGGGGAAAAGGTCACGATAAGTATCCACTCCACATATCGATGATCTGTTCAATCAGTTAAGGGGCGTATGATTTTATTCCATGATTGACGTACTCTTAGGTAACATAACCTGTGAATTCAAGTGGACGATATTCCAAACATATTTGTTTTGATGCATAATGGATCTTATGAGTTTTGGGTCATGATGTTTGGGTTGACCAAGGCACCAACGATATTTATAGATGTAATGAATAGGGTGTTTATCCCATTATTGGATCAGTTCATCATAGTATTCATTAGCTACATTTTGTCAGAGGAGGAGCATGTGCATCATTTGAGGTTGGTTTTTTAAACACTACGATAACACAAGTTTTACACTAAGTTGTCTAAGTGTGGATTTTGGCTATAAGAGGGACAGTTCTTGGTCCACATTATATTTGAGGCTGAGATTTTGATGGATCCAAATAAAGTATAAGTGGTTATGGATTGGGGACAACCCAAGACATCTATGGAGATTATGAGTTTCTTGGGCTTGGTTTTTTACTACATGAGTTTTATTATGGGGTTCTCAAAGATTGTCAATTCACTAACTAGCCTCAACTATAAGGGAGTAGCATATGTTTGGAGCGCTGATTGTCAGAGAGCATTCGAGGAGCTCAAGAAGCGACTCATGGCCGTACTCATTTTCTCTTTGCAATAGGGAATAATGATGTACATGGTTTATAGGTATGCATCACTTTAGGGGTTATGAGGAGTTTTGGCGCAGGAGGAGAGGCTAATAACAAATGCTTCTTGTAAGCTTATTCCTTATGAGGGAAAGTACCCCACCCATGATGTGGAGTTGGAAGAGGTAGTCTTTTCCCTTATTATTTGGGAACACTACTTATTGGGTGAGAGGTTTAAGTTATTTTTCGATCACAAGAGCCTTAAGTATTTTTTTCACTCAGCTGGATTTAAACATGACACAGAGGAGATAGTTGGATTTTATGAAGGACTACCACTTATCGATTTATTATCATTGGGGGAAGGTGAATGTGGTAGAATACTCTTTGAGAAGTAGGTCTATTGTCATATTGGCAGATTTATAGGCATGGTAGTAGGATGAGCAACCCGATTTGTGCGTTCGATGGATTCGTCAGAGGAGTTTTTGCAGTTATATCCCTTACCTCTACTATTTATGTTGCATATTATTCATTCCCAGACTTCGGACTCCCTTCCTCAAGAAAAGGTATGAGAGTAACTATTCGAAAGGGGTCCCTTTTATTCGATCATATCAGATGGAGGACTTAGATTCTAAGGACGTTTGGCGATACCATACGGTCCTACATGAGTTAGCACCATAATCGGTATCCTTAAGAGTGTATGTAAAGTTATGCAAAAGGAATATTTATTTTTAGGGTTAATAAAATATGTGCCCCTTAAGTTTGGTGGTGGGTCCCTGATGTTTTAATTTTCCCAATCGAGCCCTCCAATTATCATATTGTTTTAATTTTGTTTAAATTTTAACATAAAATTAACTCCTCTAATGAACTTGGCACATGTCACTCGCGTTAGGAACCTAATTAAGACTGAACCAACTTTAGGGGACAGTTTTACATAAATCACTATCTAATGTAATTTTAATGACATGTTTTCATATTTAAATTTTATTACAATTAAAATAGAGATTTTTTCAAATTTCAAATTCATATTTATAATTAATTAACATCTCTCGGACTATATGGGTATTAAATAATAACAATAATAATATTGAAGTCCATATAACACACCTTCATGTCTTAAATAACAACAACAACAACCCTCTAACACACCTTGATGTCTTAAATAACAACAACAACAACAACAACAACAACAACAACAACAACAACAACAACAACAACAACAACAACATTATATAGTTATTATTTAATACCCACCCCCACCCTGCCCCACCCCCTACCCCCACCCTACCCCACCACCCTCCCCACCCCCACCCCACCCCACACATATGCACACACACACATACACACGCACAACCCCCCAACCTGCCCCACCCCTACCCCCACCCCCTCCCCACCCCCAGGCACCACACACGAGCACACACACATACACACACACGCACATATAAACACACACAATTACACACACACACACACACACACACACACACACACACACACATATATATATATATATATATATATATATATATATATATATATATATATATATATATATATATAAATGGAAGAGAGAGAGAGAGAGAGAGAGAGAGAGAAGCTGCAGTAGCATATAGAGAGACAGAAAAAAGGAGGGAAGAACTGTGGGGGAAAAAAGAAGGGAAAGGGTTTTTTACTGCGACATTTGTCACAGTCGTGTCACGGTCATTGATCGTGACAACATTATAAGAATTGTCACGGTCTATGACTGTGACATGACTATGACAAATATAATTATCACGGACTTGTCACGGTCAATGACCGTGATAATACTTTGTCACGGCCTTGTCACGGTCATTGACCGTGACAAGGCTAAGCGCTGGAAGGGTGACAATTTACCCATTTTGGTGTAGTGCAAACCGACCTTGAGAAGGCTCATAATGATCTGAAAAGCAAGGATGATTTGCTGAAGGAGAAGGACGACCTGATAAAGGAGAAAGATGAGGCTTTGGATTCATTGGTTATCACCCATACCAAAGATCTTGCTGAGGCTATGCAGAGGGGGGATGACGAGGCTTTATCTCCAGAGGCCATTGAGAAGATTAGGGACGAGGCTCTCGAAGCCTTCAAGGCTTTGGATGAGTTTGGAAGCTTTGGCGTTATTTACCTGGAATGGGGCGTGAAAACAGCATGCCGATGGATCGACACTAAATTAACTAATGTCGTCTCTTCCATTCGTCCAGGCTTGGATGCTCCAAACTTTATTGATCCTCTCTTTGACGCAGCCTTGGAGTATGTGGAGCTGATGGTGACGGTCGAGGCCGGGGCTAGCCTTCCAGCCGATGGTGGAGCTGAACCTGTCATATATGGAACCCCTCTCGTCAATCTTGAGCCTTCTTCTTAGGGTGGACGCCTGTGGCTAATACCCTCTTTTGATTGTACCCTTTTTTAAACTTTTTTATGGACAACTTGACACTTCTCACAATTTTTGCAATATCGATATTTTTTAGGAAGTGAAGCTTATTGTTCTAGTAGCTGCATTCCTTATTTTATTTGTTAGATTTTACTTATGCTTTATGTGTCGTCCATAAGTCTTCCCTCATCTAGCACTATCGTGATTCCACCAAATTATGATGTTTTAAGCACAAGTCCTCCCTCTTCTTTTTGAGAGTGCATGGAAAGTCATCTCGTCCAGCAGTGTCATCCCGGCCGAGGGAGTGATTCCACAAAGTTAATGATGTTTTACAATGAAAACCATAACTAAGTGATTTTTTAAATTTGCATCCACCAAATTAATGATGTTTTAATCACAAGTCCTCCCTCGCCGCTTTGAGAGTGCATGGAGAGTCATCTCGTCTAGCACTATCGTCATGGCCGAGGGAGTGATTCCACCAAATTAATGATGTTTTAAGCACAAGTCCTCCCTCATCGCTTTGAGAGTGCATAGAGAGTCGTCTCGTTTAGCATTGTCAGCCCCCCGGCCGAGGGAGTGATTCCACCCAGTTAATGATGTTTTAAGCACAAGTCCACCCTCATTATTTTGAGAGTACATGGAGAGTCGTCTCGTCCAGCACTATCGTCCTGGTCGAGGGGGTGACTCCACCAAGTTAATGATGTTATAAGCACAAGTCCTCCCTCGTCATTTTGAGAGTGCATGGAGAGTCGTCTCGTCCAGCATTATCATCCCGGCCGAGGGGGTGACTCCACCAAATTAATGATGTTTTTCAATGATAACCACAACTTAGTGATTTTTTTTTAAAATTTGCATCCACCAAATTAATGATGTTTTAAGCACAAGTCCTCCCTTGTTGTTTTGATAGTGCAAGGAGATCTGTCTCGTCCAGCACTATCGTCCCGAACGAGGGAGAGATTTCACCAAGATAATGATGTTTTAAGCACAAGTCCCCCCTCGTCGTTTTGAGAGTGCATGGAGAGTCGTCTCGTCCAGCACTATCGTCCTGGTCGAGGGGGTGACTCCATCAAATTAATGATGTTTTTCAATGATAATCACAACTAAATGATTTTTTTTTAAAATTTTCATCCACCAAATTAATGATGTTTTAAGCACAAGTCCTCCCTCGTCGTTTTGAGACTGGATGGAGAGTCATCTCGTCCAGCACTATCGTCCCGATCAAGGGAGTGATTTCACCAAGTTAATGATGTTTATTAACTTAAGCTTAATTCACCATGAATGATGTTTTACAACTTAAGATGGGTGACACAAATGAATATTTTAATAGGTAGGCAACATATGAATCAACACTTCGTTTTCATTGAATTTCTTCCATCTGAGTCTCATACATGTGTTACAATAAAATGCAGACAAGACAGTAGACTATTATCTCATTGGTAATATTTTTTCAGGTGATCAGCGTTCCATGGGTTGGAGAATGGCTCCCCCTCCAAATTTTCCAATCTATATA
The DNA here is from genome assembly GCA_949130495.1 of Sambucus nigra. Lineage (NCBI taxonomy): Eukaryota > Viridiplantae > Streptophyta > Magnoliopsida > Dipsacales > Adoxaceae > Sambucus > Sambucus nigra. The sequence continues at coordinate 161,826,531 of OX422217.1, forward strand.
CGTCCCCGACACCACCTCTTCAACTACCTTATATGGGCCATGCCAATTTGGGTGAAGTTATTGGGTTTTTTCCATGTCTTTTTTAGTACCAAGTCTCCTACTATCAGTGGACGTGCCTTCACCCTCTTATTATAGAATTTTGTCATTCTTTGTTGGTAGGCGGCTTTCCTAACTTCAACGTCCTCTCTTCTTTCTTCTACAAGATCTAAATCAAGACTCCGCTCATCGCTATTCTTCTCAGGGTCATAAGTCTTAACCCTATGAGTGGGCAGACCTATTTTCGTTGGTACGATTGCCTTCGATCCGTAAGCAAGCATAAATGGGGTTTCCCTGGTGTGGGTTCTCTTCGTAGTTTTGTAGGCCCATAAGACATCATACACTTCCTCGATCCATCTCCCTTTTACATCTTCTAGCTTCTTCTTAATTCCATCAAGAATCGTTCGGTTTATCACTTCTGTTTATCCATTAGCCCGTGGTCGATCGGGAGTGGAGAAGAATTGTTTTATGCCGACCCTTTCAAAATACTTTTCTAGGGAGACGTTCTTGAATTGTGTTCCATTATCAAAAATTAGGGTGTTGGGTAGGCCATATCTATAGATGATATTTTTCCAGATACACCGAAAGGTCTTCTATTACGTGATTATAATCATCGGCTCGTCCTCCACCCACTTTAAAAAGTAATCTATCGCTACGATCAGATAATGATAATTATTCACAGCTTTGGGTAAGGTTCCTACCATATCAATTCCCTATACTGCAAATGGACAAGGGGATGATATTGAAGTCAGAGGTTGATGGGGCTAATGGGGGATGGTAGCGAACCTTTGGCACCTGTCACACTTCTTGACATATGTTTACACATCCTTGGCTAAGGTCGGCCACCAATACGCTTGTGTTAAAATACTATTCGCTAACGATCTTTTACCCATGTGACTAGAGAAGGAACCTTCGTGCACATCCTTCAGGATGTAAGCAACCTCAGACGGATGGACGCACCTGAGGAGAGGGAGCAAAAACCGTTTCTTATACAAAGTGTCTCCTATGAGGGAGAACTTAGCAGCTTTATATCTCAGCTTCCTTTTCTCATTCTTGAAATTCGGTGACTCCACGCCCTTTATGTATCTGATGACAGGGTCCATCCAGGAATCCCCCATACTCAAAATTTAGACAAGACTATATAGTATTGTCTTCCTCTTTAATAGTCAGTCGATACAGGATTTCAACCAGCACCGCTCTTCTAATCTCCATTTTTGAAGTTGAGGCAAGTCTTACAAGTTTATCAGCTAGATCATTGTCCAGCCGAGGTATCCTTTTCAGCTTCACCTCCTCGAATCTCTTCAATACTGACCTTACTCTCTCCAAATTTTTATCCATCCTATCGTCCTTTGCCTCATATGCCCCCAAAATTTGGTTCACCGCCAATCTTGAATCACTATGAAATAGGAGTTGGCCGGCATTCAAAGCTCAGTTATATTCAGACTCATTATTAGAGTCTTTAAAACTAAACCTTAATGTATATTCAATGTTTGTCCCATATGGTTCCGACACTGTTAACCCTGCACCATTTCCACTCTCCTAAGAGGACCCACCGACGAAGAGGCTCCACACTACTCTATTCTCAGAGAAATTACCTTTTACGAACGTCCCATTTTTAAGAGGTACCGCTCCTCTTCATTATCAGATACCTTCCCATTTGTTGAACCTTCCCCTACCCCATCCAAGGAAGAGCTTAAACTTTTCCTTAGCTCATAGCCAGTAGTCTCAAACTTTTCATTATCGGCCTCATCCCAAGTAAACTCACCCATGAAGTCTCCTAGTTCCTTCCCCTTGACGGACACTCTAGGCTGATAAGTGATATTAAACTCTCCAAGCTCTATTGCCCAAGCCATTAATCTCCCCGACTTCTCAAGCTTGTGGATGACCTGTCGAAGTGGAGAGTTCATTAGGACGACCATTGCGTGGGCCTGAAAGTACGACTTCATCTTCCTTGAGACATGAATTAGAGCATAGGCCAATTTTTCCATCCTATGGTACCTCTGTTAGGACCTTTAGAGCACCTTACTTTTGAAGTACACCGGCTTCTGTACTCCATCATTATTTCTTACGATGGCAGCACTAATGGCTGACTCTAAAACTGTGAGGTATACATAGAGCATCTCCCCTTGGATCGACCGTGATAATAATAAGGAGGAGCCTAGGTAGGACTTCAACTCTTGGAAGGCCTTATCACATTCCTCATCCCACTCAAAATCCTTTCTAAGAACTTTGAAAAATGGAAGACACTTGTCGGTGGCCCTGGATACAAACTTGTTAAGTGCCGCTACTCTTCCCATCAACCTCTGCACATCCGTGATTGAAACTGGGGTCGTTATCTATATCAAGGCCTTGATGTTATCAGGGTTGGCCTCTATTCCCCTCTGATTTACGATGAAGCCCAGGAACTTACCGTCCCCTATGCCGAATACACACTTTATGGGGTTGAGCTTCCTCCTGAACAGATCCATCGTATTAAAGGTTTTCGTGAGGCCGGCCACGTGAGAGTCGGCCCTGAGACTCTTAGTCAGTATATCATCCATAAAAAATTCCATTATTTTCCCAATTTTATCCTCAAACATCTTGTTAACAAGCCTCTAGTAGGAAGCTCTAGCATTCTTGAGACCAAAGGGCATGACTTTGTAGTAGTAAGTCCCCTTATCAGTTATGAAGTCGTTCTTCTCCTCATCGGTCGGGTGCATATATATCTGGTTGTAGTTTGAGTAAGCGTCCATGAAACTCATTAACTCATGGCCTACTGTGGCATCGACCATATGGTCAATACTAGGCAAAGGAAAAATGTCCTTAGGGCAACCCTTGTTCAGATCAGTGAAGTCTACAAATATTCTCCACTTCCCATTGACTTTGGGAACTATGATAGCGTTGGTCAGCCACTCAAGACATATCAGATCTCTTATGAAGTCGGCCTTTTCCATCTTTTTTACCTCTTCTCGGATGACCTCTTATTTTTCCTGAGAATAGATCTACTCTTCTGTCGTATTGGCCTAGCATCGTCGGTGACATTTAATTTATGGCAAAAGAGTTTTGGATCAATGCCCGGCATATCCTCACGACTCTACACAAAGATTCTCTGCCTCTCTCTTAAGAATTTGATCAGTTCTTCCTTGATATCTCCTATTAGGGATTTGGTGACTTGGATGGTTTTTTTTCACCTCTTACTCATTGAGGACAATTGATTCTACCTCTTCCATGGCCTCTCCTTTCTTCAGTTTGGTCTCATCCCTGGGGTCCAGGGTGTCAATACTGTAGGTTGTAGTTGCTTTCTTGTGAGCTTTCCTCTCCTCGACTGAGTTAAAATAGCATTCACGTGCCAACACTTGATCACCTTGGACTTCCCCTACCCCATATGGGGTTGAAAATTTTACTATTTAGTGTACAGTGGATGTTACATCCTCAAACTCTTTGAGGGCTACTCTACCGATGATAACGCTATAAGACGAGTACACACTTTCTTCCATCACAAAGAAATTAACTTTCCTTATTAACCTCTTAGGCCAAGAATCTCCTATCCTGACCTCCATTTCATACATTCCTAATGGATGCACCATTTCACCGCTAAAACCTATCAGAGGATGATGATACGAGACCAACCTTTTCCTGTTGAGTCCCAAACCATTGAAATACAGCCAGAACATAATGTTGGCCAAACTTCTACCATTGACCAACATCCTCGGCACATCATACCCATACACTCTAGTTGTTATTACCAAAGGGTCATCCTGAGGATCTAGGATTCCCTTGAAGTCAAGCCTCGAGTATCCCATAATTAAGGTATCTATATCTACCTTCTTTCTATTCTATAGCTTTGTATTTTCTACTTCCAAGTGGATTGATTCAACCTTGGGAATGACTTTGACCTTTGTAAGGTGTGCCTTTCTGTCGACCACCTCTGCAACTCCCTCTGCGAGGCCTCCGTAAATTATCTTCACACCAAATGAGATCATATGGAGTCGCCCCTTCGGATCATCGCCTTTTGATGGCAGATCTGGGTCATCTTCTGAGGTGTCATTCTTCTTCCCCGGGACATCTTACCTGCACTTTTTAGCGATTCTCCTTCTAGGGTCTTCTCGTCCCCTCTTTGGGCCATCACTGCTCGCACACTTCCTTAGTTTTCCAGCCTTGAGCATCTTCTTAATCTCGTCTTTCAGGGCAAAACAATTGTCAGTTAAGTGTCCATGGTCTTGGTGAAATTCACACCATAAGATCTTATTACTTTTGTGAGGGGGAACTTTCATCTTCTCAGGCCATCTTAGAGTCCGATCATTCTTGATCTCATTCAGAATGTGCTCGTAGATGATCATGAGAGGATTATACCCAATAAACTTATCATCGGTCAACCTTTTCTTTCCATTTTTATTCTTCTTCTGAAACTTTCTCCCATTTCTAGTCCCCTTCTCATCTTCATATTTATCTACCATAGGTTCCTTGGCATTCATGACCATTTTGGTCATTGCCAATAGCTTATCCATGGACTTTGGCGGGTCTTCAGTAAGATTCCAAAGTAATTTCCCTTTCTACAAGTCTCCAATTAATGCGGTCATCACAATACTTTTGTCATAGTCTTCCACTTCCTGTTTCTCCTTATTAAACCTCTCCATGTATTTCCTAAGACTCTTATTATTCCCCTGCTTAACGTATAACATTTGGGTTGCCTTCTTCTGGGATCTTACCCCAAAATAAAAGTTATAGATGAACCATTCTGTAAGTTGCTTGAAATTTTTAGTGGAGCTCTTTGGGAGTGAGGTGAACTAGATATGGGAAGCTTCAGTCAAAGTGCTCGAGAATGCATGGCATTTCATCTCATCTAAGACGGAGTAGATATCTGCAGCCGACTGGTACATCTCTACATAGTGCACAGGGTTGGTACTCCAATCATACTTTGGAGTAACCACCGGCGGCTTGAATTTAGCAGGGGTTGGGAAGTTGACTATTTTTTCCACGAAAGGAGAACCTTCTAAGTATCCTCTCTTCAAGGGGTCACGGCTCTTAAGGATATCTCTAATATTATTTTCTAGCCTTTGGATGGAGTCGTTCCAATTCCTCCCAACCGTTTTGACAGCATCTTCCTAGCCGATGTTATCCCCTACTGCCTCCATTGGACGAACTGAAGGTTCCCCGGCCACTGATCTACATTAGCTATTCACCTCTCACTGTCCCTCATCTCGGCCACGAGGGGGTTGACCATCTTCCCCCTCCCTTTATGAGCCAGCATTGCTCCTTGACTTGGATAACCTTTCTCTCAAATCTCCAATTGGACGGAACCTTTCGAAGGCCGACCCTATACTTAATTGGTCAAAAGTTGAGCCCCTAGGTTGGGCATCTTGACTCGGCCTCCTATCACGGTCTTGGCTTCTTTGAATGGGGTGTACCGTATTCTTAGATACTTCATATGGTTCCCAGCAGTCAATCTGAGCATCTTCAGCTTCGTAATCATCATAACGGTCCTCTAGGTCGGGCTGGCCTTGCCTCCCTAGGTGTAAAGGCCTAGGGTCAAAAATATCTCTCCACCTTTGAGGAGGAGGTAATTCCTTGCAAGGTTCCTGGGGTGGTCCCCTGGCCCCCTGAGGAGGCTCCCCAGCTGTCGGAGTAATCATCTCCGGTGGTCCCCTCGTTGGCCTGATTACTACGTTCTGGCTGAAGGAAACCAACTACTCTTGTATCGCATGTTGGCTCACTGCTAGGAATTTCAATGCGGTCGCCACTTCAGTCATTTCTAACTGAGTAGGTGCGTTAGTGGATCTAGGACCACCACCTGGAGGTGGAGGTCACTACACCAAATCTGCCCATTTGTCAAGGTCATTGACCTTGACAAATTCACCTTGTCAAGGTCAATGACCGTGACATTTCGAGGCGAGACAACTTTTTTTGTCACGGTCGTGTCACGGTCATTGACCTTGACACAAAACTCGCGTTTTGTGTCACGGTCGTGTCAAGGTCAATGACCGTGACACGTTTGTCACGGTTTAAAACCGTGACAAAGCCGTGACCTTTTTTTAAAAAAATTGTCACGGTCATTGACCGTGACAAGCCCGTGACAAATGTTGTCACGGTTTTGTCACGGTCAATGACCGTGACAATTCTGGGCAGAATTTAAAAAAAATCTGCTGGGTAGTATGGCCACCGCCACTGCCTAGCAGTATATTTGTACCTGTTATAGCAACGTTGTACCTGTTCCAAACATCATATATCCAACACAAACTAAAGATAATGCAAATATATATTCATGACAGTATAATCCAAATCTTCAAAGTAAAAATAATATACATGACGATATAATCCAAATATAATTAAAATGGACAAACTTAAAAATAATGTTACTACATGTCTTAGATAAAACTGAGGAGGTGAGTAGGCCACACGACATACGAATTGACGCACCCACTAATATACGTCGTGCCGCATTGTTCGCGCAACCATAATAGGGAGTTCTCCTTCCCGGGTATGACATGCGTGACGAGCACCCTGGACTCCATCTCTTGAAGCACACGTCCATGGACTAGTCCACCCTCGACGATGTTCGGGTCCCTCAATCCCCGCCCTATCCGCTGGCCATCAAATATGTCCAATATGAACACGCTCGGCCAACCAATTGTCGATAATGGTCTGTTGGAGGGAGTCAAATAGGGAAGTGGATCGTCGAAGTACGAATGTGTCGGTGATGAAGCAGCGAGGTCCACATCCTCGTCATCCTGCGCCTCGTCCTCCCGCACCTCCTCCTCCACCGCCTTCTCCTTCCCTTTCCCTTTCCCTTTCTCTTTACGGTCTCCACCCAACGTACGCTTCATGAATGCGTACATATCTTGGACCGTCGCCTCCAAACGGGACAGCTTCGCGTCGTGTGAATCCACCGTTCGAGCCAACCCGGTGTCGCTCGTCTCCAATCCGATGATCCTAGATTTGGCCACCCGCGAGCTCACTCCCCTTGTCCTCCCCTTGCGATCAGAGCCAAGCACTTGGCTGAGTGCGTCTGTGGACAAAGATGCCTTGTCGGCATCAGACTGCGACTCATGCACTTCCTTAAGCTTTGCCTGAAACGACAAAAAGCACATGATTAGTAAAATAAGTAAACTAAAAAATTATAACGTAATTAACAATAATTAAACTGTCGGATTACTTACAATTGTGGCCGCGACGCTCGGGGACACCTCCTTGTCCTTCCCCTTCTTCGTCCGAAGAGCCACATAAGTATCGAGCCTATATGGCTTACCCCCTGGCCCACTCCCTACCCCCTGAAATAAAATAAAGTAAAGTAAAATTAGTATCGGCCCCGCAAAGTAAAATAATATCCAATAATATATTTCTGTAGTTATAGATAAATTAAATATTACCTTCATCCTATGCTCCACCTCAGCGTAAGAGGTCCGGCCGGAGTAGTGCACGTCTGTCTTTTTAGCCCGATTTTCCCTCCCCGATTGGCGAGATGCCAATTGTCGATCCTCGATCTCATTGTCAATGAACTTTTGCCATTGTGCCAATGAGATCGGCTCCTTGGGCGGGACGGATCCGCGCCATTGTAAAATGGTCTCTCGTGTTTTTCCAAAGTACCGTGTCCGCATATTTTTTTTCCACGTCTTGTGTTGCTCCCTCAACTGCTCGAAGACGGAATCGCGTAGCTTTGGATCCAAGTTGAATTGTTCATGTCCAACAAATACAATGTTAGTTGCGAATAAATATAAATATAAATATAAATATAAATATAAATATAAATATAAATATAAATATAAATTGAAATTGAAATTGAAATTGAAATATTCATATAAATATTACCTGTAGTGCCGCCCAAACAGCTAACTTGAGCTCATACGGCACCTCCTTCCAACTCATAAACCCCGGGTCGATGACCGTCTTTAGCAGCTCGAGGGATCTCGCTAAAAGCTCCGACTTGTTTTCGACGGTAATCCCAAATTTTCCATATTTGGGGAGCCTAGGGGCGGAGGAGCCCTCGTCGCCTCCGCTACCACCGAACCCAGACGACGACATCATCATAAACAGCATCATCATCTTCGCCCTAACATCCGAAGGAGACATTTTTGCTGTAAAAAAAATGTTATTAGTACAGATAGAAAAAATGTTATTAGTACAGATAAAAAAATGTTTCGTCTATATTATAACGTATGTGTAAGTTCCGTCAATACCACCCCCGCCACACGCACACACACACACACACACACACACACACACACCACCCCTACCCACCCCACCCCACCCCCGCCACACGCACACACACACACGCACACACACACACACACACACACATATTTTGAATGAAAATATCAATTATTTATAAAATTGATGTCTACTTTTAGTGTTGTGTATATATGTTAGTCTACTTTTGCTTTTTTTTTTAAATAATCAATTAACCAAATTTCATAATAGTGAATAAGGGTTAATCCTAGCCATTGATTAAGTGTATTATTAGTAAGTACAAAAAATAAATATGGACTCTTAATCTAGGATATAAAGAGTATTTGTTAGTGAAATAATAATTTAGTGATAAAAACACACTCGAACACTACCAAGTTTTGACGACACGGGTCTCTAGAAAGAAAAACAAGCATTTCCAAATTACACGTCGAAATAATACAAGTGCATGCTTTGCAATCAAAGGTATTTATCTTTAGGGGTTTGTAAATTTAGGATTTATTGTAATATGTATTTTGAAAATAGTACAACAAACATTTTATTTATGATTTTAGTCCCTATTTTTTAATAAAACCGCTGGCGCGGACCCATATTCATAAAACGTTAACCAATCATAACATGCCACGTGTCCCTTTAATTTGAAAATAGGGACAAAAATGGAAACAAAATGTTTGTTGTCCTATATCCATAATCAATATTATTTTAAGTCCTAAAATTACATAATCTATTATCTTTATAAGGATAAAATTATCTTAAAATGATTGGTAGGGAATGTCTATGAGGTGGATGATAATTTATTTGATATTTTATTTTATTTCTTTTGGTTAGGTTATTAAGACTTTATTTGAATTGATATCTTAGTAATTATTATTTAATATTTATTTTCAGCAATTATCTTATAGTAGGATTATTATCCTAAAAACAATTCTATCAATTCAAATAAATAGATATCAATTCAAATACATGTCTTGGATATCAATTCCCACTAGGGGTGGCAATTCGTGTGCGTCGTGTCGTGTTCGGGTCGTGTCATGTCGGGTTCGTGTTAAGTATTAGTCAACCCTAACCCGACCCATTTAACTAATCGTGTCAGATGAGCAAACACTAACCCGACCTATTTATTATCGTGTCGTGTTCGGGTTGACCCGCATAACCCATTAAGTAAAATATAAAATAATTTTTTTCTTCTCTCTTAACCAATCATAGCACTCATACGCCTACAATAACTTAATTTAATTAATTTCAAATTCTTGCAACACATAAATAATTTATCATCCGAGTTCGTGTCGAGTTCGTGCCGGGTATCGTGTCGTGTCAAAAATTGCCACCCCACCCCACCCCTGCCCCCCTCCACCACCACACACCACCACACACACACACACACACACCCCACCCCACCCCACCCCACCCCCTCCCCCACCACACACCACCACACACACACACACACCCCACCCCTAACCACCCCCTGCCCCACCCCTCCACCACCCCCTCCCCCACCACACACCACCACACACACACACACACACACACCCCACCCCACCCCACCCCCTCCCCCACCACACACCACCACACACACACACACACCCCACCCCTAACCACCCCCTGCCCCACCCCTCCACCACCCCCTCCCCCACCACACACCACCACACACACACACACACACCCCACCCCACCCCACCCCCTCCCCCACCACACACCACCACACACACACACACCACCCCACCCTCCACCACCCCCTCCCCCACCCTGCCCCACCCCCTGCCCCCCTCCACCGTCCCCACCCCCTCCCCCACCCTGCCCCACCCCGCCCCACCCCCCACCCCCTGCCCCCCTCCACGCACACACATACACACATATATATATACACATACACACAAATATATATTTAAATGAAAGAGAGAGAGAGAGAGAGAGAGAGAAAATGGACCTGAAAGTAGAGAGAGAGAGAGAGAGAACAGCGTCGAGAGAGAGAGAGAGAGAAATGGAGGGAACGGCGCGGGAGGGAAAAAAGAAGGGGGGGTAGGGTTTTTGCTGAGAATATTGTCACGGTCGTGTCAAGGTCTTTGACCGTGACAAGAATTTAAATAATTGTCACGGTCAATGACCGTGACAAGTCCGTGACAAGTAAATTTGTCACGGGCTTGTCACGGTCATTGACCGTGACAATTCGTTGTCACGGTCGTGTCAAGGTCAATGACCGTGACATAAAACGCGTGTTTTTTTGTCACGGTCAATGACCTTGACAAGGCTGGCCGGCTGAAAGGTGACAATTTGCCCATTTTGGTGTAGTGGGTGGTAGAAATTATGATGCCATGTGAAAGCCTGGTGGATGAGCTTAGAATTGGAAAGTGAAAGCCTAGCAGCTCAGCAGGAATTATTTAAATGGTGAAACAGCTCCATGGATGGGGAGGACTGGTTTACTACCAGAGACTCCAGTGAGGACAAGCTAATAAAAGGAAGAGATGATGCTTCTCGTTCCCACAGACGGCGCCAGACTGATGGTACTAGAAATGGTACCACCAGGTCGTAAGTCTAAGAAGATCAAACGGGCATACAACAGTTACAACAATCGTACAGTAAATCGATAAAGAATAAGATGAGGTGAAGAGGATGAACAGCAGGATACATGTGGTTCGATCCGAGCCTACATCCACTGTGCAGTGTGAATGGGGGTTTTCACTATAAGTGTGGCATTAATGGCCTGTAAATACAACACTCAATCTTTTATCTCTCTTATGTATATTTTGACAGAGTTCTTCTAGGGTTATCTATAATTCGATCCCTCCTCATGGAGAAGATCAAGAGTATATATAGGACTTGGGGGGTATAGTGTACCCCCAAGAAGGTGTGGAATGTTCCTAGCCATTGTGGATATGCCATCTGTCACTGTCACATGTAGAGGATGATGAAATATTCCCTCACGTGAGGGAGTAATTCAGTTGCACCGGTTTCATCCACGTAGGACCTACATCCCACGTGCACTGCACCACGCGTCTCCCAAACTATATGCTCTTCCAGTTGTCGCTATCGGATGTATGGTCTAGGTCGAGGACTTTGACCGACCCTGATGGCCGAGGGTGAATTTGTGGGACCTTAACCCTCATTAAAAGATAATTGTCTCATCCGCTAATATCGTCTTAGACTTATTGGTAATGTGTCAGCCGAGTCCGAGGATACATAATCCTTCAAGAATAGTGCATACCCCCATTCAAGAAGACTAACTAGGTCTGAGGTTGAGTCATCATCCCCAGGCCGAGTGGCAACTTCTCCTTCTTGGTCATCTGGCAAAGGTCAGCTAAGGCCGAGGTTCATGGTCCTGGACAAGGTGATACTTGGCATATCAGGGAGTTCGGCCCAAATAAGAGGTACCAATCCTTTAGTTCCCCATGAATGGTGTGGGCCGGACTACATTAGTATACACTATTTCTCTTCTTTTTTTAATTTTAGTTGAATGATTCTGTGCTAACACTTTTATTCGACCTTTTTTTAGCAAAGAGGGCTTAGCCAACCCTATTACCTTTGAGAATCTCTTCTCCTTTACCAAATTCATTTAGCTTAGATATTACATTCCTCCGGGAGGTGATCAGCCCCGATAAGTACAAGTTCTACTTGTAGATGAAGCGCCACTCACATATGCGGCTAAGGAATAATACGATCAAGAGGTCGACGAGGGTAAAAAATTTCCAAGTGCTTGATCATCTTTAACTTTTGGTTGTAATTTTTCTAACGATTAAATTCTCGTGTAGCTTCAACTCCAACTTTTTTGGCATTTTGATTTGAACTTTATTTTGGCATGGAAGCCAGGAGGACAGATCGTGAATCTATTAAAACCTATAATAGGTAAAGTCTATAGAAGGAGGACAACAAGAACGCGGAGGATGAGGCAATAAATGAAAAAGGCAGAGGCTGAAGCTAAGAGGAAGGCTGGAGCTAAAGACCAAAAGAAAGTTAAGTCTTTTATTAAAGCTATAGGTAAGGAAAAATATATTTCCACTGATGATCCCCTAGCTATGGATAATAAGAGACCGTTAGAGGTTCCTAACACTCAAGGTGACCCCAAACATTAAAGGGTTAAAGAGCCGAGGATAACAGGTACTCCTTTGGAGAACGTGTTGATTGTTGGACAACCTACTCATAGGTTGGCCAGGGAAATTATGTCGTCCAGTCGTTACCCATTGGAGGTGTAATGCCTCGCCCCAGATTTATGGGTTACCCGTGGTAAACCCGATCCGACCCAAACATTAGATGTGAAGTGTAATGAAACAACCCACTTTATGTTTCTAGTTCAGTTTTATTCAATTAACATTTCACTTCTTTAGCATACTATTCCTATTTAAAATAAGCTATGTGAGGGACCCAAGGGAACCGTCCCTAGAATCCAAACATACAAAGCTACTAACGTAAAATAAATAGAATACTTAAGTGTCTAATGCTCTCAAAATATGGAACCGCACCCAACCTTTCGTAACAAAGATGAGGGAATGAGCCAAATGCCCAGCGAAAAATTACAATAATGTAATATAGAATCGAACGATGGAAAGAGGACTTTAACACGTTTTATTTATGTGCACATGGAACTACTATATATATACAGAGAGAGAGAGAGAGAGAGAGAGAGAGAGAGAGAGAGAGATAGAGAGACGCATATTTTAACATGCATGAAACCGCTTTTATTCCAAAAATGTCCTTACCCGAATATTTGTAAAAGAAATACCCTTTTACTTATCTTAACATTCGTTTATTGATTTAACACACCCAATTAAATATCTTAAACAATGCCCCTTATTTAAGGAAAATCATTTCTTTTACCTAAAATTCTTATTATTCATGCTAAACTTATCTTAGTATTTTCATTGAAAATTACCTTTTAACACATACAATCACCGTGTTAGAAAATACTTAATTTTCCTTGAAAGCCTTTCATAAACTCACCCTTTTATTAACTATGGGTTAAATCTCTCTTAGTTGTGTAACTACCCATTTAATCCCTTCACTTTACCATTCCTTTACCTTATGGACATTAATCAATTTTCATATTACTTATCCGTTTTATTCTTTACCGAAATATTTATTAATTTATTCAAGTTAGGTCATCTTTTCACATATTCACCACAACCCATTTCTTGACATGTTCCATTCTTATCATCTTTTTCTCAAAATCTGCTAATATCTTCATACTTTTATGGGCACCAGACCACCGGCTATGCTACCAAATGCTCTAGCCAGTGATTTTGGGTCTTTTACCCCAGAGCTTCGGCCCTCGTTAATTATCCCGATGTCATTCGAGTCTTTATTAATGTGTAATCAGAGTTATTATTAATGTGTTTTAACATTTTGCAAATATCCATATTATTCCACTTTTCCTTTTTTACTCGGTCGAAGCCAAAAGTCGGGGTTTTACCCCAACTTATGTTAGACTTTTGAACTCATCATTTCTTGTCCTTTATACTTTAGCATTAGTTTTATTCCAAAAATATGTTCATTTGACCTTTTTATGTAACATCTTTTCTAACATTTTATTTCCTAAAAATTTTCCACTTTGCATAAATTATCATTTTACCCATTTGTTTCCAAATTTTTCCTTTTCTCCATTTCATAAGTGTTCTTTTCCAAACATCATTAAGTTATTAACACTAACTTCTTAAGTGCTTTTGATTTATTATCATTTATTTAACATTTTGGAGTATTATACTTTTAAAGTTTGAAATATCTTTAGTTCATTACTTCCTTTTTCAAGAAATCATAAAACATCTAAAGACTACTTTATAAGAAAATTGCGACTTTCTTTACTCATACATGTAGTCTTAGTACAATCAACTTAACAAAGTTTAACCATTTTCATGCACTTTAAAGGCTAAATTTTTTATTTCCTTCATTCCAAGTTATTACTCATTAAAGCTTCCATTAAGCTTGCTTATACATTTGTCCTTAAAATACTACAAGTTTATATTCATAGGAAAAGGGATTTTAAATCTAAAAATCCAAGAAAATGAGCTTAACATGTGATTTATTCATGAAATTCCATAATACTTGCAAAAATACACTTTTCAAGACTAATGGACACTTTTGTTCTCCAAAACTTAAATAAAAGTCCAACTTTTATAAAATCTTCATTTTTACAAGAAACATTAGAACATAATTAATTAAATATATTTAGCAAGATAAATAGTAAAACCAAAAAAATTTATTTCATAAAATGTTCAATACTAACTTCTTAAAATACATCATTTATTCCACATTGTTGAATCATGTTATTTTTCCTCAAGACCTTTGAAACCATTTATAGATTATTTACACAAAACCTTAAAAAATCATCCTTTTAATTCATATATGCTTTACACTCTAACAAATCTAGCCACAATACACTAATATGCAAAACATAGTCTTAAACTAAGAGTAGATTTTCAACCTCAAATATTGCTCCAAAAATATTAGAATGAGAGTTGAAGAAGATGGAAACTTCCCACTACTAAGGTGGCCTTAAAGAGATTACCTTGCTCCACAAAGCTTGCTTCCATGGAATCTCTATTAAAAACTAATTTGATAAGAACCCAGAAGTGTTTAAATAAAACAATAGATCGATAGTTTAATTACTAATTCTCGGTAAAATGGGTCTTATGCGCGTTCATATTTATCTTATAGGTCAAAAGACATTTACGGACTTTAAAGAATTAAATCAGGGAAAAATACGGCAAAGATGTTGCTAAAAGTGCTAAACCCAAGTCCCGTAGCCTAAACCTACCCCGAATCAAGCCCTGATCTCCCATCCTGTCCCAAAATAATCCCTAGTGTGTGTGTCATTATGTTCGTATCTAATATTTTTAGGTATGCATTTTGAGTATTTTTATTTTATTAATTTAGTTTTTATTTTATTTTATCTTCAGGCGTGTATATTTTTAGTATTTTTATATTTTATTTGCGTGCGTGTAATTGTAAATATTAGGGTTCGAGTTTTTTAAATGCGGGTTGAGTGTTTATATCTATATTTTCCTTTATTTTATTTTATCTTTTATTTACATTTTTATTTTATCTTTAGTTTTTAGTTAATTTAATTTTAATTTTATTGTATTATTTTATTATGTTAGATTTATTTTTATTTGAGTCTTTTATTAGTTTGTAGGCTAGAAAATTAATTTTTAGTTCTAATAGATTTTATTATTTTCATTTTCATTATCATTTTCTTTTAGTTTATTTTGTGTCTTTTATTAAGATTATATTTTTATTAGTTTTGGATAGTGTTAGTTTTATTCTTAGTTTTTAAGTACACACACACACGCGCACACACACCAACTAACTACCCTACACACCCCAACACCTAAAGCATTCACTAATGCACACCTATTATTCTACAACCTCATGCACACCATAACAACACCCATCATCTTCATCATCTTCTTCTCATCTATTTCTCTCTCCTCATCCACCATAACTAACCCAACCTCCATTAAATTAAATCAACACCCATTTCCTTTTATCCATTTCTTTCTCCCATCATACCCCTAAACTCGGATACACCCCGAACCGGACCTATTGTACCCGGAGTTTCCCAAATCCCCTTACCCGATTCCATATCACCACCAACCCGGGTCGACCTCCCCAAGGCCACTGAAAAAATGAATCCACAGCACCTCTGGCGCTCCATTTCACCTGTGCGACCTTTCTTCACCTAGCCAACAATAATCCGATCTCGGTACCTCCTAAAACAAATTTAAACCTCCACCTTCTATATATCCCGAGACTTGGTTTAGTCATCCCCCAGCTCCGAACCCGACCCCCACTTGAACCGGGTATGCCACCTAGAGCAACCCAACGGAATACCCAATCACCTGCTTCTAAAATCCCATGAACCCGACGACTTCATTCCATTAAAGCCGGTGCCTGTTTCTATTCGGCAACCCAACAACACCAACTTATAGTTCTGACCCATTCAAGGTTTTAAACCCAATCTCTTGTGACACCCCGCCCAATTAAATACCGGGTGATAAGTCCTTTATGAAATTAAATCAGGATATCCAGTTGGTTTATTCTTAGTATCACTGTCGAAAACCATTAATTACTAACCACCTATTAGTTAATTCAGTTGGTGTCAAATTTTAATATTTTAAATTTACATGTAATAATGTGAAATAAATAAATAAATTAATAAATCACATTCACCATTACAATTGATCAACATCATAATTAATGAATTAGTTTAATCAAATAAGATATGACTCGAACAAACACTCTAGCTTGAAACTCCAGTACAATAATCCATAAGTATATAAATCTAACAACTGAAATAAATGAAGTATTTAGTCTCTGAAAGTAACTATTAATATAAGATGTGGCAACATGACCAACTGAAGTAGATGAAATGATGCATAAGATCTAAAAGGAATGGAGGCGTCTACTACCGAGGTCCTGCAATCGTCCACAGCAACTGCAGCACATCAAATGGGAATGGACTCCTAAGATGGTCGTCCCTATACATGGGCACCTAAAATGGGTTTTACAAAATAAAGTGGGAAAACGGGTCAGAGCTAGAGTAAAACAGCTTAAAAATATTTACAAGTATTTAAAATGCGTAATCAGCAGATATCATATACATGTTAGTTTCACGTGATCTCACTTGAGGTCCTCACCCCTCTGTTATTGTGCACGCCTAACACATTCTACTAACCCATCCTAGTTACGCTACCCTTCCTAACTAGTTCAATTAAACTACTTTACTACACATATTAACTCGTGGTGTCCACCTGTATTACCCATACAATATGTTATTGATTTGTTTTCTCATATCTTTGAAATCAATTAGGAATCTATTAAATAGAGGCTAAGTTTCCACATACTTAAGTTATTTCATGTATCATTATACTTCTCATCTACTAAGTACACACAGTAGAATAAACATCAAGCATATATGTACACATACCACTCTTATTATATATATACTAATACATCACCCCTAGGCTAAGACCTTCGATGCATGCATACTCTCCTATCAAATTTCGGTACATCACGTACTAAATAAAGGACTATCGATTTGGAATCACTCTGGAACCATAAATACAAATCACACATTTTGAAGGCGAAAATAGTTCCAGGACTTTGGGCTATGTACATTCCTACGCACCTAAATGACCATGCACGCCATTTTTCACACAAATAGTGATCCAGCCAAAGTTTTGTGTTCTGAGGTACCAATCTAAAATCCCTCAGTGGGCTCATCATGATAAGACTGTCCCCTTTTAAAATCTCCTACGATAGTAAGTAGCGTAGGTATATCATACACAAAGGAAATCATGCAATGGGTATTCAGACCACTTATATATTTATATCATCGATATAGGTAGTGATCCAACCAAAGTTCTGTGTTTTGAGGCAACAATCTAAAATCCCCCCAGTGGGCTCATCAGGATAAAATTGTCCCCTTACAAAACCTCCCACGATAGCAAGTAGCGTAGGTATGCCATACACATAAGAAATCATGCAATAGGTATTCACACCAACTATATATTTATATCATCGGTATAGGTATATGCACGTCCTATATCTTATGTTCCATACATAGTATATTTATATCCCGAATATCCCACGTATTAGTAAATTCCAATTTTACTTCTTATAATACGTTCTTGAGTAACCTTCAGTACTCGAATTGTGCCCATTATTCTCGAACATATATCTGATAACACACTATATGGTTGACTTACTTGAGTCTGTGCCATATAGGAATTCCAACTAATTTGGATATCGAGACAAAATAGTTTTAGATTTTTTACGTGTTACTCTATCTCGAAAAAGGCATTCAAAGCATCATCAAAAAGGCATTCTAAGCCAAGCACCTCGATGAACTTCAAAGGGAAGTATTATATTTGTGAACCACATTAGGACACACACAACACACTATGCATATATGTGTTTTTTATGTGTGCACAATTTTTTTAATACTTGAGACCTCGTCAAAATTTCTTTTAAAAGAAAAGTCATTTAAAACATTTTTTTAAATCATTTGAAATAATTTTTTTTGATTAATTAAAATTGTGTTTTAAATATGTTTGAGGTTAAAATCTATATATCCTTTTTGTGGAGAAACCTTTGTGGTGCAAATTGAATTTTTCAAAAGTTAGATATGTTGTGGCTGATTTTTGAAAGAGCTGTGCATTTTGTGTTTCTCGTTGTTCTATTCAAGTGTGTTTCATGGAGCGATCGTGACCCTTGGACATATCTACGGTCCTTAGCTGCCCTGCACTCAATCCATGAGATACCCATATCAGCCAACCCAGATTCAACGTTTTCTCCGCTTAGTTCACGTCCCTTGGTTTTACTATTCGTTAGACGCAATAGTTATTGTCCGTTTGATCTCGATCTAATCGACGATTCAAAATAGAAAGATCTCAATCCGTGTAACCTTGAATCGGCCAACCAGATCGCATCTTTCTTCTGTGAAATCCAACCCTTAGTTGACAGTGTCTTTTTGACGCAACAGTTCTCGACCTTCGATCCTGTTTGACGAACACAGATCGCAGCCCTCGGTTTGTAACCGACTTTTGGGCAGAGTATATAAACTATCATAGTTTTTATTTTTTGGATGGTTATAGAAATTAGAAAGTGAGAGAGAAACAGCGGTGTGAGAAAATCGAGAAGAGAGAGAGAGCTGTGAGAAAACCGAAAAGAGAGAGCAGACCTCCATTACCGGATTTCTCATCCGACGTTGGAACGAGAGAGTCGAGTGAAAGGTTCTTCCCCTCTATATCTCTAAGAGAGAAAACCAAGAGAGAGAAGAAACCCACTTACCAAACCTTCCCTTTTAATCTTTATTCAGTTTATTCCACACACATATACCCACATTCTTTTATTGACCAAAAATCCAAACAGTAGACCCACTTGAGAGTTAAATACATTGGGGGTTTATTTGATGTTGGGGTATTGGTGGTGTGCTTGTGTTAAAGAGATATTCAATTCTATATCTCCCTAAGAACCCATTTAGTTCACTTGTAAGATTTTTCTAGGGTTATTTAATTTTTTTTCTTGGATCATTTTATTTTGTGGTTGTTGTTACTGATTGATCCTAGATAAGTAATCTCAAATTTATTTTGAGAAATTTGACTTCTGATATTTTTTTGTATATTCTCAGATCTGACTTTTTTTTTCAAAACATTGTTTAACATTTTGTGAAATTAAATTAAACATAAATAAATTTTGTTTGAAACAAAAACTTGAGATATTTTTTTTGTGACGGATCTGAAAAATTCTTGAAGTCATATTGTTAAAAGCACATTTGAAATTACCTGCATTGCATATAGAAATGGCTTGTAATTTGTAGGTATTTTCTTGTATTATTCATTGAGAGGGTGATAAGCATTTTTCACATTTAGTTCATTCACAAACACTCTCACTCTCACATGAACACTTAGGATTTATGGTTCTTGGTGAGATATTTTATTTGTGGAGCTACTGGAATGCGGGATTCGGGTAACTCGGGTACGTACGTTTTCTGATCTTGTATTTTGATTCTTAGTTGCATGCTTTAGGGTTGTAACTTAGTTGTGATTGTAGTGGACTTTTTTATTTTGCTCCGTAAAGGGGGTCGTGGATGTTTCCCTAATTTTAGGGTTTTACCATGTTAAAAATCGCGTGTTAATTTGCTTTAGTGTTCTTAATTACTTTGGCGAAAAATATCATACTCGAGACTTAATTATAGGTTTTGAATTTTAAAAACCTAAGGTAATCAATCTAACAAGTCTAAAGATCATATTCAGAAAATTTGTTTTAACACATCTAGTGTTTATTTTGAAAACAATTTCATTCAACGAGTTTATTTCGGAGTTTACTAAACTTATAACTTTTTGTTATTAATCTTGTAAACAAGTTTTTCATGTGGTATCAGAGTGGGTTTATCAAAAGATATTTTGATCCTGAAACTCTAGAAATTGTTTTCAAAATCCATTTCTGAATATGGATGAAAGATTTGAGAAGTTAGGTAACCTTTCCCGACCACCACTCTTTGATGGAAATAACTTTTCCTACTGGAAAGTACGAATGGTTGCTTTCATTCAAGGAACACTTGGTGATGATGTTTGGGATATGATTGAAAATGGTTATGAACATCCAATTAAGTCTTTGTCCGATATTGATCCCATAAGGGTTAAGAAACCTCTTAACGAATTTACTATTCTAGAGAAAAAGAAGTCTCTCAATAATAATAAGGGCAAGAATGCTATCTTTATGTCCATTAACGAGCATGAGTTTAAAAGATTATCTATTTGCTCTACTTCTAAGGAGGCTTGGGACACTCTCATCACCGCACATGAGGGTGATGAACGAGTTAAGGCCGTAAAAACACAAATTCTTGTACAACACTACAATACACTGATTATGGATTAAAATGAATCAATTGAAGATTTCTACATTAGGTTAACCGAAATTTTCACAAAATTACATGCAAATGGTATAACTTATAGTAGAAAAGAAATCGTTCAAAAGATTCTTATGTCATTACCTGCTAAGTTTGACAATAAAAGATATGTCATAGAAGAAATGAATGATCCAAACTTGACTCCTGAATTTCTAAGTAGCAAATTAAGAACTGTTTAGATGGAATTAGAGTTCAAAAAAATATTGCCTTCCCGAAACAAGAGACTAAATGGATCTAATGTTGTGTTTTCATCACAATTGACTTCACCTAAAGTCAGTCCCTTAGACTTTAACCTTGAACTAAATGATGACTGTGATTTGGATGATCTTGATAACCAAATTGCCTTGATGAGAAAATAATTTAAGAAAATAATCAAATTCAGAAACGCAGTGGCGGGCAAACATGGAAAATCAGGTTATCAAGGCCCTCAAAATTCCAGACCTCATAAAAGATATGACAACAAAAGGACCTATGATAATAATCGACCTAAGACATATAAAAAATGTGAAATGTCATAGATGTGTAAAACGGGGGCATTATACCAATAAATGCCCAAATAGATTTAACAACAATACTAGGGATAACATGTGTAAGACGTGGGACGACTCTAGCGATTCTGATGAAAATGAAAATGAGTCAACCCGCAATTATTAATCCTATATGTCATTCTATGCTAAGATCATATACCATGATGATGATGAATGTGTGACTACTCATAATTCTATTGTTCATGTTGTTGCATCTGTTCTTGAGAATGTTGTTACTATTGGTGATGAAAATGACATTGCTAGTGATAGCTTAAGGGTGTGTAAAACTAAAAGCATTATCGTTAAACCTGAAATGTGTGTGAGTTCCATATATGAAATGAGCGATATAGGAGACACTTCACACAATACACTTAGTGAGTCCGACGATGATCTTCCCGGTCTTCAAGAGCTATGCATGGGAACGCTTAAGAAAAGTGCCCGTCTTGAGAAAATAGTTAAGCTACTGAATGAGCATATTGATTTACTTAACCAGATTATTAGGAAGAATGTTGAAGAATTTAAAGCACAATGTGTTGCTCATGAGACCGAAATTGAAAAAAAATTCCACAAAAATAAGATATCTATTTGAGAAAAATAATATTTTGGAACAAAAATACCAGTCAACTTTGGTTGAACTTGAAGAATCTAAACAAAAAGTTTCAAACGTGTTTAAAAAATGCTTACACTTTGAAACTCAAGCTAAATCCTATGAAGAAATTGTTGTAGGAAGCAAGTTTGATTCTGATGACAAATCTGGTTTTGGATTTGGAGAAAAAGTTTATACTAGCAAAAATGTTTCTCCTGAAAATGTTATTTTTATAAAACAAGGCCAGAATTTTCAAGATACTCAGAAAGAAAATAGTTTTAATGATGTCTCTACGGCAAAACAAATTGCCCATACTAAACAACCCAAATCTAATGGTCCAGCTAAGTATGTTTGTCCACCAGTTAGAAATCAAGGTCAAAAGCCCAAAAACAATGACACATGGACAACCATTCCTATTAGAGATAAACCTATCATTAAAGACTTTAGTAATAAAGTCAAGTCCTCCACACATCACTACTGTTCATACTATGATGTCTATGGCCACTCCATTGCCAAATGTTTTCAAAAAAGAGTGTATACACCTACTTATTCAAACTTTAACTATTCTAGAAAGAGTAGGAATACTTATGTTCTCCCTAGACAGACCACTCATAACTCTAACTATAAAAAGAAGGGAGGACCTAAAACTAAGAAAAAGTCATTTAGAAAGACCCAACAAAACTTTTCTAAATCAAAGGCCAGTAAATCTACCAAAACTAGGCCTATTTGGATTAGAAAAGATGATTTGTTACCCCAACTCAAGTGCAAAATTGTCATATCCGCTTTTAAGGCACAACGCACTTCGTCTGGATGGTACCTTGACTCCGGATGTTCTAAACATATGACCAGAGATGAAACTAAATTAACAAACAAAATAAACTTCCTTGGAGGTAGTGTTGTGTTTGGTGATGGAGTTTCGTCTAAGATCATAGGTAAGGGAACATTAAGTGAGGAAGGTCTCCTCGGTCTAATTGATGTCCTCCTAGTTAAAGGTCTTAAGGCTAACTTGCTTAGCATATCTCAATTTTGTGATTCCAATCATACTGTTACCTTTTCAAAAACCGATTGCAAAATTATTGATGAAAAGGGTAATTGTATTTTAACAAGAAACACAAATGAGGATAACTGTTATACAATCCTTCCTAAATCAGAATCTTGTAATAATGCCAGATTGAAAGATGTTGATCTCTGACATAATAGATTGGGACATACAAATTTTGATAATCTTCATAGGCTAAGCTCCCAAGAAATTGTTAGAGGATTGCCTAAAATCAAAAACTCTTTTAATCCTATTTGTGGTCCTTGTCAAGAAGGGAAGATAAGTAAATCTCCTCATAAGAAAGTTAGAGATATTTTAACTACAAAACCTTTGGAATTAATCCACATGGACCTTATAGGCCCTTTTATAACTGTCAGATTTTGTGGTAATAGTTACATACTTGTTATTATGGATGACTTCACACGATATACATGGGTAGCCTTTATGAAAAATAAATCTGATACCTTCGATGAGTTCTTAAAAATAATTTTATAAATTAAGAATGAGAAGGATACCCAAGTATGTCGCATCATAAGTGACAGAGGTGGAGAATTCAAAGATTCAGGTGTTGTAGAATATTGTATAGGCAATGGCTATAAACATGAGTTCAGTGATCCTAAGACACCTCAGTAGAACGAAATTGTTGAAAGGAAAAATAGAACTTTACAAGAGATGGCTAGGGTTATGCTACATGCGAAAAATCTACCTAAGTACTTTTGGGCTGAAGCTGTTCAAACAGCTTGTCATATCATTAATTGTGTATACCTTAGGAAGAATTCCAAACAAACTTCGTATGAACTCTGGTTCCACAAAAAGCCTAACTTGAAATATTTTAAAACCTTCGGGAGTGTCTGTTATGTTTGTAAAGATAGAGAACATCTCTCTAAATTTGACACTCGAGGAGAAAAAGGAATCTTTCTTGGCTATTCCCAAAATAGTAGGGCTTTTCGTGTCTTCAACTATCGAACCAAAGTTATTATGGAATCTTTTAATGTAATTGTCAATGATACTAGTGTTGAGAGTAGTGTCAGTCAACTAATTGTCTTGGATGAGGAAGAAATTGATTTTACTTTAAACTCTCCAAGAATAACTGATTCACTGCCACCTGAGAGTCCTTCTGTACCAACCTGGGTTTCTAAAGACCATCCTATTGAAAATATTGTTGGTAATCCTTCTGAACCCGTTCGAACAAGATCACAACTTCAAAATTTGGCATAATTTACTTGTTTTGTTTCCCTTGAGTAACCTAAAACTGTAAATGATGCCCTTTCTGACTCATTCTGGATCAATGCTATGCAAGAAGAGCTTGTCCAGTTTCAAAGTCAAGATGTTTGGTATCTTATTCCTCGGCCAAACGATAAGAAGGCTATTAGCACTCGCTAGATTTTCAAAAACAAAACTGATGAGAGTAGGGAGGTCATTAGAAATAAAGCTAGGTTAGTAGCTCAAGGTTACTCTCAGATAGAGGGAATTGATTTTGATGAGACTTTTTCACCTGTTACTCGTCTTGAGTCAGTTCGTCTCCTCTTGGCCATATCATGCCATTTACATTTTAAAACTTTTCAAATAGATGTCAAGTCCGCATTTTTAAATGGAATTTTGACTGAGGCGGTATACATAGAACAACCAAAAGGTTTTATCGATCCCTCTTATCCAGACCATGCGTTTAGACTTAATAAATCCTTATACGGTTTGAAACAAGCTCCTAGATCTTGGTATGAGTGTTTATCCACATTTTTAGTCTCCCATGGATTCACTCGAGGTGGTAATGATAAAACCTTATTTGTTAAGAAATCTGACAAACATGTTTTGATTGCCCAAGTCTATGTAGAAGATATTATTTTTGGATCAACTTGTCCTAATCAAGTGAAGAATTTTTCCGATATCATGCATTCAGAATTTCAAACGTCATTAATAGGTGAATTATAATGTTTCTTAGGCCTCCAAGTCAAACAATTTTATGATGGTCTTTTTATTACTCAATCCAAATATGCCTCTGATCTTATTAAAAAATTTGGATTAGAACAGTCTAAACCTGCACGTACACCTATGAGTTCGTCAACCAAACTATCTAAAGAAGACAATGCTAAAGATGTTGACCCGACCTTGTATAGGAGTATGATAGGGAGTTTGTTATACCTTACTGCTTCCCAACCAAATATTTCTTTCGCCGTTTGTATTTTCACTAGATACCAATGTGCACCCAAAGAATCCCACTTGTTATGTGTAAAACGTATCATTAAATATGTTAGGGGTACACAAAATTACAGTATTTGGTACACTAAAGACACCAGTAGTGATATTTTAGGCTACACTGACGTCGATTGGGTAGGGTGTTCAGACAATAGTAAGAGTACTTCCGACGCCTACTATTATGTAGGAAATAACTTAGTTGGTTAGAGTAGTAAGAAATAAAATTGTATCTCTCTGTCTACGGCTGAGTCCGAGTATATTGCAGCTGGTAGTTGTTGTTCTCAATTATTATGGATCAAGAAAATTCTTAGTGATTACGGTATATTTGAAGACAAATTGACTATGTACTGTGATAACTAGAGTTCCATAAATATATCAAAAAATCTTGTCCAGCACTCTAGAACTAAGCACATAAAAATTAGACATCATTTCATTCGTGACCTTATAGAGTCTAAAGAACTAGATATTGAGTATCTCAATACTGATAAATAGTTAGCTGATTTATTTACAAAACCTCTTGACAATATTATATTTGAGTATGTTCGTAATGCCATTGGTATGATAGTTCTTACTTAATTCAACACTTCATTCATATCCTCGGTACTTGCATGCTTATAATTGGTTTCTGAGGATTTAGGGCATGGACGTTTCTCAAATGACAAAAGACGCCTCCTAATATCTGTTTTATGTAGTAGAACCTTGTATCTGCCCTTGCATATGTTATTGTTTGTGTTGTCACATTATATCATATTCTCGTGATTTATTTTTTTACCCCGTTGTATATTTGAGCAAAATTGGGGGAAAAGAACTTAAGTACCTGTGCTACGATTTATATCTTTTGGTACTAACTCAACTAATATGCCATTCAAGGTTTATCCTTTTCAGGCATTTTCCGGACTCGATCGTATAGCTTGTCCTATTTATTAGGGTATTGGACTGTATTGTAGTTGAGTAATGTATTTTCTTATCTTATTTTTGGTTCTAGGATGGGAATGGGTAGATAGAGATTTTTGTATAGGAAATCTAGGATTTTTCATTTTTACCCACGGGTTCAGGATACTCAAGGGAATTTTGTCTCCAATATCCAAAGGGGGAGATTGAGAACACACTATATTGTTGACTTACTTGAATCTGTGCCATATAGAAATTCCAACTAATTTGGACATCAAGACAAAATAGTTTTAGATTTTTTACGTGTTACTCTATCTCGAAAAAGGCAATCAAAGCATCATCAAAAAGTCATTCCAGTCCAAGAACCTCGATGAACTTCAAAGGGAAGTATTCTATTTGTGAACCACATTAGGACACATACAACACACTATGCATATATGTGTTTTTTATGTGTGCACAATTTTTTAGTGCTTGAGACCTCATCAAAATTTCTTTTAAAAGAAAAGTCATTTAAAACATTTTTTTAAATCATTTGAAATAATTTTTTTTGATTAATTAAAATTGTGTTTTAAAGATGTTTGAGGTTAAAAGATATATATCCTTTTTATAGAGAAACCTTTGTGGTGAAAATTGAATTTTTCAAAAGTTAAATATCTTGTGGCTGATTTTTGAAAGAGCTGTGAGTTTTGTGTTTCTCGTTGTTATGTTCAAGTGTGTTACATGGAGCGATCATGTCCTTTGGACATATCTACGGTCCTTAGCTGCCCTGCACTCAATCCATGAGATACCCATATCAGCCAACCCAGATTCAATGCTTTCTCCGCTTAGTTCACGTCCCATGGTTTTGCTATTAGTTAGACGCAACAGTTATCGTCCCTTTGATCTTGATCTAATCGACGATTCAAAACCGAAAGATCTCAATCCGTGTAACCTTGAATCGGCCAACCAAATCGCATCTTTCTTCTGTGAAATCCAGCCCTTAGTTGACAGCGTCTTTTTGACACAACAGTTCTCGACCCTTCGATCCTGTTTGACGAACACAGATTGCAGCCCTCGGTTTGTAACTGACTTTTGGGCAGAGTATATAAACTATCTTAGGGATTATTTTTTGGTTGGTTGGAGAAATTAGAAAGAGAGAGAGAAGCAGCGGTGTAAGAAAACCAAGAAGAGAGAGAGAGCTGTGAGAAAACTGAGAAGAGAGAGCAGACCTCCATTGCCGAATTTCTCATCCGACGCCGGACTGAGAGAGTAGAGTGAAACGTTCTTCCCCTCAATATCTCTAAGAGAGAAAATCGAGAGAGAGAAGAAACCCACTTACCAAACCTTCCCTTTCAATCTTTATTCAGTTTATTCCACACACATATACCCACATTCTTTTATTGACCAAAAATCCAAACAGTAGACCCACTTGAGAGTTAAATACATTGGGGGTTTATTTGATGTTGGGGTATTTGTGGTGTGCTTGTGTTGAAGACCTCTTCAATTCTATATCTCCCTAAGAACCCTTTTAGTTCACTTGTAAGATTTTTCTAGGGTTCTTTAATTTTTTTTCTTGGATCATTTTATTTTGTGGTTGTTGTTGCTGATTGATCCAAGATAAGTAATCTCAAATTTATTTTGAGAAATTTGACTTCTGATATTTTTATGTATATTCTCAGATCTGAAATTTTTTGTTTCAAAACATTGTTTCACATTTTGTGAAATTAAATTGAACATAAATATATTTTGTTTGAAACAAAAACTTGAGATATTTGTTTTGTGACAGATCTGAAAAATTCTTGGAGTCATATTATTCAAAGCACATTTGAAATTACCTGAATTGCATATAGAAATGGCTTGTAATTTGTAGGTATTTGCTTGTATTATTCATGGAGAGGCTGAGAAGCATTTTCACATTTAGTTAATTCACAAACATTATTAATCTCACACGAACACTTAGGATTTGTGATTCTTGGTGAGATATTTTGTTTGTGGAGCTGCTGGATTTCGGGATTCAAGGACGAAATAAGGAAGTTGCGTGGAGAAGAACAAATCAAGATAGAATGCCTTTAAGAGTGGGGTAACTCGGGTAGGTACGTTTTTTGATCTTGTATTTTGATTCTTAGTTGCATGCTTTAGGGTTGTAACTTGGTTGTGATTCTAGTGGACTTTTTTATTTTGCTCTGTAGAGGGGGTCGTGGATGTTTCCCTTATTTTAGGATTTTACCATGTTAAAAATTGCGTGTTAATTTGCTTTAGTGTTCTTAATTATTTTGGCGAACAATATCATACTCGAGACTTAATTGTAGGTTTTGAGTTTTAAAAACCTAAGGTAATCAATCTAACAAGTCTAAAGATCATATTCAAAAAATTTATTTTAACACATTTAGTGTTTATTATGAAAAGAGTTTCATTCAATGAGTTTATTTCGGAGTTTACTAATCTTATAACTTTTTGTTATTAATCTTGTAAACAAGTTTTTCAATATCAGTAGGTAACTCACTCATATTCCACTGGTCTAAGACATTGTTTTCTCCGGTTCCTCGAGACACTATAGAATTCTCTGAATTAGATCTTTAACCCATAATTTTACTTAATTAATCCTACTCTTCAAGTCCATCTCATATGACTAAGTCTCAAATCCCATATTGGCCTACTGATAATTTAATTTAATTTTCTTTATAATTAAAATTTCATCTCAAAAGTTAATTCCGTCGTTTCCCACCAGTTTTAAGAAAAAAGGGAAAAAATTGGCCAAATTTAGGAAATCGAATAGATTCAGCCTTAGTCTGAATTGAATCGATTTTCGAATCGATTCGTCCGAGGAGCCGAATCGATTCGCACAAACAGGTATCGTTTTCTCCAATTGAAATAGCTGCGAGTTTCACCATTTTTTATATCTAAACCTCAATGATTCGATCCCATTCACCAAACCAAGAATACCATACATTATACCAACCCAACCACATGATTTCTAACATTTTATAATCATCAAATCATCACAAAATAACAACTAGTTTCAATTAATTCAAGATTTTCCTCCAAATATCCTAGTTTACCATTTTTCATCAATAACACATATATAATTCAAACTTCTTCACATTTTTATTATCAGTAGTTCTTCAAATTAGTCTTCATGCATAGGGTATTCAAACCTAACATTATTTCAGCCCAATACATGATTGAAATCTCTATCGTTGTCATAAACATTCATATAATTAAGATTTTAATTATCCTAAACTAACGTGGATAATACATATACTCTAAATTCAACAAAATAAATACTTCCCTCTAATGTAGGTCTGAATCTCTGTGAATTGACGGTGTGGTTGGGTTCCTCTTCCTCCGATCTACGCTCTGGTGGTGTTGGTGGTGTAAAAGGTGCAATAATGGTGGTTCTAGCCTTGAGGAGTACCTCTCCTTCCTCCTCTAATGGCTTCTGTAAGTTTTCCAGATTCTAAACCTAGTGGACTTAACCTAACACTAATATACACTTAGAAATTTTCGTAGGTTTAATTCCCTCAAATTTCCAAAAGACTAAAATACCCCTTTGGGGTGTCGATTTGGCCTAAAAGTACCCCGAAACTCAAACTGAACCCCCGAGTAGACTTTTCTGACTATCTAGACCCTTCCGAACACATTGGCGCACTCGAAATGATCATATGGATGACTTATAAATAGCTTACTCTTTATTTCATTAAATTAAATCCTGACACGACTGACACGCGCATCCCTACTAAATTACCGTAACTGTCATATTTCTCACTCACGATAATTTTGATATATCCTTATCATTATTATTACTCATTCACTAAGTTCTATTCAATATAATAAATATTAACCCTTATCTCTCTAATTAATATTTATTTTACTGGATTAATTCTCCAAATATAATTTAATTAATCCCAATTAATTCCTAATATAAAAATCAGTCAAATTACGGGGTGTTACATACTTCTCCCCTAATAACAAAATTTCGTTCTGAAATTCAAAAAATAATACTTGGTAAATATAATTCTGGTTATTTGTCGCGCATCTCACCTTCATACCCCTAAGTAGAGTCGTCGGCAATAAGATGCCCCATAATACCACCTTAACTTCTTGCACACAACTACATTCGAACGTATTCAAAATAGTTACTCGCAATGCTCTTTTGGAAATGGTACCCTTTTGGTCGGAGGACCATTCACTAAAAACCACGATTAGCGACAAGTCTATTCAAACCTTAACATGCCGATATATTCACATATGCTTATAGTCTTATTTATAATAACATAAAAAATTATCGTAAATTGGATAACAATGTCTCAAAAGACGAGCTTATACCCCACTGGCTCTATCAACCCTATGTTAGAAAATGCCTCATTTCTATAGGTACCAATTTTGATTATTACCATACCAAGCCATCTCTCCTCATGGGACACATCATCAGCAACCTCTAACTACTCATGTTAACCCTCAAAACTTTGGTTCACATCAATGTACTCTCACTACATTTCTTAACTATACAAAAATGATGAGGATTAACTTAATCCTTGTCGACGGATAGTGAATTACTCCATGTCCAAGAAACTTGTTACTTCCCCATTCTCTATTATCCCAAGGGTGGGCAAAAACTTTCTTCTTATGATGCCTCAAAAGTACTACAAGTCATCACATGCAGCTCTACCAGTTGCAGTTAGTATCCCTAGTTACTCCAAAAATCCAAAACATGCATTCTCGCATTTTGCCACATTCTATGTCATCCTCCCGACTATCCATTGGCCTATGGTTGACACGTCTAGCTCAATATGCAAATTTGTTCTTATCTCCTCCTGACACTCCCTATTTAAGGCCGGGTTTAAGTGTCTCGTCCTGATTTCCAACACTACTGGGCGGCACCTTGTGCTGTTTCATTTCTGATCTTTAACAACACGCTGGGCACACTACCCGGTAATATAACACACCCCAAGGTAATAGCAATTATTTTATTCATGGTAAATTCGCTTCACATCCCATAAAAAATCCTACCCACTATGCGATTTTGGATAATCCAATAATGAACATTAGCAATTATGTTTCCATTTCATCCCTAGAATCATCAATCTATCACAAATTTCGAATGGGTGGTATCGAACCAACCTTTTCCTTTTTCGAGTGGCGCACTTGGATATAACCTGACTATGTCTCACTCAACCCAAAATCAACACACTTAACATCTCACACCACATGGAACATCTAACTCCCCCTTTCTGCGATCTAAAAATCATGGTCCATGTGTTTGATCCAAAGTTGCATACTTCTTAGGACCTTTTACACCTGTTAGAATTTTACCGACCTATCTATGTGCAAACCACTCTATGCATTTGACTGAGTGAGAATTCACTTGCTTTCAATGTATTTTGATTCACCTTTCAACTCACCTCCGTTGTGTGAGTTTTCCCATAATATACACACAGTCAACCTCTTTCCCTTCCTCGAATGAAGTTCAGCCTCTCCTACCCTCTCCACTTATTTTTCTATCTGTCCCACAAATACATTTAAAACATCTTATTAAGCCTCCTTATCATAGATGATATCGAAAGTGAAATTAACCCAGGTGCCCATACACCCTATACTCCGTGCACAACTGCACAATCAACTCTAATGTTCCACATGTAACCTACTTATCTCAAGTCTGACCCTGCACTCTCAGTGTGGCTATATCATATGGCTAACCTCAGTTACCCTACTAAAATTATTTAATTCCCTTAGAGACTGCCCCACCCATCAATTATTGGTGCAAAAAATTATCCCCAGTGCTCCCCACAGAGCACTACTCGACTCTATCGGTCTTATATCATAGAATAACTTTCAGCTCATGCTTTCACCCACATACACGTGTAATAACTAAGGTGGTAAATCATGCCCTAGTGACTAATACGTCTCTCAAATCTCGACATTCAATGGGATTCTTGCGTGGGACGTCTCGCAAGCGAAATCCAAATAAGGAACCCCCCAATACACTACTACCTAGAATTATCGGTCATCGGGATTCGTAAGTCCTACACACATGATCCAAATATCCAAAATCCTATCCCCACATGTAGAAATCTTACCTTCCGTTCCCATATAATTAAAGGAGTTATACAACACGACGCTATCACTATCACTAGTTTCCCATGCTAGGTTAACAATGAGCTAAATTTCTCCGCTTAACAGTTAACTTAATATACCCCGAATCATATCAGTACAGTCCTTACACACTGGGATCAATTGTAACGAGATAACTATCACCTCGAAAGTCTCCTCCGCAATATAATATAAACGTGAGCTCAAACTTCTTCCAGGTGACACATCGCTATAAAACATATCCTTCCCTGGAATAGCGAACACGATAGCCTTGCGGTAACAGCCCACCATCGCTAACCAAAGTATACCGAGGATAATGTTATACTCAAATATCATCACTCGAAACGAGTCAACCTACTAAAATATATTCTCTCAGTGTCCGCACATGATCCTCTGCAGATAGAACCAAGACGATACCCATAATGCAACAGTAAATATATGAACACAAAAGTAACAGCGTTGATAGATGTACTAAATCTATCTCACGTGTGAACCTAGTGCTAACGAAATACTATGGTTTGCTCATTTTATGAAAAATATACCCCATTTACCCTAGGATAAGACTCGTACTTTCAATTGTTAATAACATTGGTGGTCCAAATTCTTCCTGGACATAACATTCTCGCCCGAATCAATCCCAAAAACTTTTACAACTATTACCCTAGCTGGACATCCCGCACCTGTCCCCTAACTCATTGCGAACAAGGTCGATACATGTGGCCCTACTCTCCACACATAAGACACATATTGGTGTTATTCCCCTATCTTTGTCCCTAGTGGCTATATCGGGATCGTCCCTTTCACAAACTTGGTAGTCTTGGCCCCGATTTCTACCCATGTTATTCCTTTGGCTTGCTGGCCTTGTGGAACACTCTGTTGTCCTTATCGGTCCTAATTGAATTCATCGTCACTTGTTAGCAATTTCATTGATCTACATCATTCAATTGGGTCCCCTACTGGGTATCCCTCTGTGGTGCATCATTATCACCAATTACCTTTAATCTTGCCTTTCTAGCTATGCTCTCCAACTCTTTTGTCTCCTTCTCATAGAAACATTAATATAAACATTATGAAAGTACGTCATTGATGCCATGTGCATATGTCTTCCAAGACTAATTTCCCATAAATACTAGCAACTCCTACTTATGAGTCCATCATCACCTTTAAGAACCTTCCTCTCCATTACCTACCTCCTCGTGTACGAAGTTCACTTAAATAGATAAATTCTTCATCACAACCAACCTCTGTCCGTCCCTCCTATGAAAATTCCAGAGACTTCCTTTACATCTCTATGCTAACAGCAGATGAAAGAACATGTAGTTAAACCGCGCCCAAAATTTCTTGATTAATTCCTTATCTACTTCCTATTATGTGGTGACTATCTCCCATCATGGCATCACTGCTTCTACGAGGAAAAATTTAAACCAAAATTTAAATCATGAGTGCCACTGCACTCTACCAAACACCATTGCCTTTGGATTGCCTCCTTCTGTTGGACAATCACACTTACTTACCGAGTACGCTGGGTGAGTCTAAATTTGTACCACCGTTCTCAACAACGGTGCTTGGAGAAACTACTGTGCCCTAGTGATTATCCTATAATCATAGGCCTAAATAATAATCATAGTGACTCCCATCACGTCCACTGTTCCTTGAATACTTTATGGCTTCTGCTGAGCCTCTCCTCCTGCAGTCCTTTTAATGGCCCTCACTGGTCGCCCTATATTTTTCAGTGTACGAAACCCAACTGAACTCGCATATGATTCGTATCAACTATACTGAGTAGTAGGAGAACGTAAACGTGTGTATGAAGAGGAATACAATAATCCAATAATAGGGCACTATACCAAAGAACGCTACGCTGAAGCACAATAAGCCCCACAGATCCTAAGGACACTAGAACCTGATGCTCTGATACAATCTGTGACACCCCACCCAATAAAATATCGGGTGATCTAACCACATATTATTTAATTAAGCCAGTGTCAAATTCTAATCTTTTAAATTTACATGCAATGATCTCAAATAAATAAATAAATAAATCACATTCACCAATCCAATTGACCAAAATCATAAATAATGAATTAGCTTAATCAAATAAGATATGACTGGAATTAACACTCCAGCCTGAAACTCCGATACAATAATCCATAATTATCTTAATCCAACAATTGAAAACAAATGAAGTACATAGTCCCTGAAAGTAACTATTAATAGAAGGTGGGGCAACAAGCCCAATTAAAGTAGATGAAATGATGCATAAGATCTTAAAAGAATGGAGGCATCTACTACCGAGGACCTGCAATCGTCCACAGCAACTATAGTGCGTCATATGGGAATGGACTCCTAAGCTGGCTATCCCTGTGGCTGGGCACCTAAAATGGTTTTTGAGAGCGTGCTACAGCGAAATAATGCGGCTTCTCAAATAAATCTAATTTTAATTATGTGACAAACCAACCAGTTTTAATTAAACCCAAATTTTAGATAAACCCTAATACATGCATCTAGGTGATAAAAAATCATAAATCAATAAACATGCAAAGGAAACCAATTTCAGGAAAAATCCCCGAAGGGAAAAACCTTTTATATCACTATAATTTGTAAATCGCAACTTACACGAATTATAATAAAATAGGGTGACACACAAATTCCCGCAGGCATCGGTCGACGTCATCAGCAATGGAACAATCACAGCAGCCCCACAAGATCACACAGTTCTACCTTCAGTAAAGATCCATACGCAGCGAACCTCAATGACCGTAGTCATAATCATCCCGGTACTATAAAAGGCACCTAAATCAGCAGTAGAGATCCTCTCTATGGGAGAAAACCTCAACAAGACGGTATCTTGGGTTCCAACATAATTCACATAAAGATTGGGATGTTTTGTGAATTGAAAAATAAGGTTTTAAACCCTAAAATTGAAGAACACAAAGTGTTCTGCCGTTTGTAGATCACTGGTATCAAAAATCGTCAGGTCTCCTTCTTGAAAGATGCCTCGTTTAATGCGCATTATATAAAAAATTTAAGGTGGCGCGTCGTTCGAACGAGATAGTATGTAGTTCGAACGAAATCCCATGTCGTTCGAACGAGAAAATGCGAAAAAATAAATTTAATTTTTTATTTCAAAAATTCTTCTTTTAATCTTGGAAAATTCATTTTGACGAAAAACAACGCCTCAACACTTGGAAAATATTTTGGAATAATTTTCAAACCTCCTTTAAAAATTAACCTAGTACCTTTAAGTGAACGGTAAAGGGACTTAAATACTTCCTCACCGAAATTAACCTTATAGAGGCTTCAATGTGGAAGAAGCTTGATATTCGGATCCGTCTTGATGCTTGAATGATCTTAAAGAATTCTTCGATGATTGTAATGGTATATGACATACTCAATTGTGATGGAAATTTATAAAATAATGTCCTTACAAATCTCCCCCATGTTTATGTCGGTACAAAATAAAAACATCCAAATTATCAACTGAAATGACCAACACAAATCTACCCTCCTATGAACCCAAAAATGAAGAGGTACTAAACATCTAGGTCTCAAAACTTTTCTTCAAAATCTTCATCATCAAATATTCAAATCTTCAAGCTTTTCTCATCAGGGTATGCAATCCAATAATTATCAACTTTGTACCAACACACATGAGACAAAGCAAATACCTCGTGACGCATCGAGTTTCAAATGATATAAAAATACATCAATCACCATGATCAAACTCCCCCATAATGCAAAAACTCCCATAATTCGTTCTCCCCCTTTTTATTTGACAAAAATAGACAAGAAAATGAATAACCAAATCAAGCATGGAGTTATTACGATAAACAAGGACATCAAACTACGATCATAAAGAGATACTGAAACGTTTTCCACAAACTTTTTTTTTATTTTTCAGTTTTTTCTATGAAAAATCAAACTATAACCCTTTCCCGTGTTACTCATCATTTTTTTTATATTTAAACAAATTCCTCACGGACAATGGTTTTTACATGAACTACTTTTATTACTCTCGTATTATTGCAGGAAAAGATTGAAATCAAAACACTCGACCAACATGTGATAGACAAGTACAATAATCAAACAAATCCGTGCATGCGTACAATAAAGGAAATAATGAGTCAAACATGTAGGAAGTATTAACGAATAACATCTCAATAACTCCAAACATTGTAAAGCACATGGATGACATGACATATTGTCTCAAAACACTAAAAAATAGTCAGGAGGATATGGAATGATGTTGGACTCGGTCATCCTAAATTTTCATTCATAAACGGTGCTAAAAAAAATACAAAACTCTTTTTGACTTTTTCCAAAAATTTTATCAAAATAAAATCTTTTTGGATTTTTCAAAAGTTTGATAAAAAACAAAAGTATTTTAGTATTTTTTGAAAAGTATATCACAATTGTAGTACAATAAGCAATAGGCATATAACATCAATATGAAAGTCATCTTATTCTAGCAAATAATAATCACACAAAGGAATCAATAATTAAGGCAAGTGTGATTAAAAAATAATGCATTATAAGCAATTAAGCATGAATACCAAGATCAACTGCATATAAACTTTCAGAGGCAACCCAACAGTACCAAAAAATATCAAGCTGAAGCAGTGTACTGCAAACAGAAGAAACAAAATCTCCTGAGGTCGCTCGAACGAAGCTCCCTATCGCTCGAATTACAAGGGCTTCTCGCAAGAAGTAGCTTGTCGTGACATAAGGCCGTCGCTCGAACGAAAACTGATCTCGCTCGAATGAGAAAATCAAATTTTCACATATTCCCAAAATGTTAAACAGTGATGCCTAGTAAAAAAAATTCTAGAAACCAATACCTGGAAGGTGCTGATAGAAGTAAAACAGTGTTGAAACAGTAGCATACTAATAGAACAATTTAAACTACAATAGAGTAAGTCATAACACTAGTAAGAGTATATGATGGAGCACAATTAAAGTATGAAAAATATCAAATGCAATCAACCACAAGATCTCACATGGGGTGAATCGCGTGCAAGCAAATGAGAATCGTGAATAATTAGATCATAAGCCTCTAAATCCGATTTCCTAACCCAAACAAATTTATAACGACATGTGGGGGTTTTAGGAATCGTATTTATTTTCTTATTAAACTTCCTTGGAGTATTTAAAAGTTTATAGCAGAAATGCCTAAAATGACCTTGCCTACCACAATGTGTGCAAGTGTAAATCGGGCGGTGAATGCTACCTAAAGGAGACCCTCTCCTAAATTTTCTAGGTGGCGTTCTCCTAAAATTCCTAGGCACCTCTCTCACGTTATTCCTAGGTGAATTTCATTTAACAACCTTCGGTGCCTCTCTCCTAACAACCCTAGGAGGATCTTTCATACATGTGGGATTGGATTTATGAATGGGTGCAACACTATCATCGAAGCCTATGCCACCCCTATCCTCTTTGATTTGGATAGTGCCTAACATCTTATCAAGTTTTTCCAACCTAGACTCCAAATTAATCTTCACCCTACTTGACTCTCTCAAACTCGTCCCAAGATCACATATTCTTGACTCAAGTACTCGTCTAGAATCCTCAAACTCTAAAAGTTACTTTCTCATCGTCTCCATCAATCCTCTAAGATTATCTCTCTCACCCTAGATATAACCTAGTCTCTCTCTAAGCATCTCCTCACATGCCCTAAAATCCTCAATCAATGCATCAGTGTTATTCCAATTTGAGACATGTTCTTTTAACTTAGCTTCTAATTTCAAGTTTTCCTTTTTTAACTTTGCAGATTCTACATACAAATTATTGTACACAACTTGCAACTCACTCAATTATTCCTCTTCCGCTTCCTCATTCTCACTCTCATCACTGGTGGGGAGCTCTCTCTTAGTAGCATAAAAGACTTCTTTTTTAGAATCACTATCACTAAGGTAAGAAACATGAGATGTTGATTTATTAAAAATCTTTCTTATATGAGTGGGACACTCTCCCATCGAATGACCAATTCCCTCACAAGCATGACACCTCCCAGAGTTACTTTCAACAAAAGATTTAAAACAATAATTTGACTGAATTTTCCAATTAGCCCTTTTAAAAAGTTGACACCTAAAATCATCAATACCACCAAAAGTCATACTTTAAGAAAATTTGGGATCAAACATAATAACTTGGTGCTACAGGATCTGATACCAATTTGAGAGTGTGCTACAGCGGAATAATGCGGCTTCTCAAATTAATCCAATTTTAATTATGTGACAAACCAATCAGTTTTAATTAGACCCAAATTTTAGATAAACCCTAACACATACATCTAAGTGATATGAAATCGTAAATCAATAAACATGCAAAGGAAACCAATTTCAGGAAAAATTCACGAAGGAAAAAACCTTTTATTTCACTATAATTTATAAATCGTAACTTACACGAATTAAAATGAAATACGGTGACTCATGAATACCTGTAGGCGTCGGTCGGCGTCGTCAGTAGTAGAACAACCGCAGCAACCCCACAAGAACATGCAGTTCTATCTTCAGTAAAGATCCACACGTAGCTAACTTCAATGACGACAGTCGTAAACAGTCCAATACCATAGAAGGCACCTAAATCAGCAGTAGAAATTATCTCTAAGGGAGAAAAATTAAACAATATGGTATCTTAGGTTCCAACACAATTCACATAAAGATTGGGATGTTTTGTGAATTGAAAAATAAGGTTTTAAACCCTAAAATTGAAGACAAAGTGTTCTGCCGTTACAGATTACTGGTATAAAAAATCATCAGGTCTCCTTCTTGAAACACGCCTCATTTAATGCGTTTTATATAAAAAACATTAAGGCGGCGCATTGTTCGAACGAGATAGGATGTCGTTCGAATGAGATCCGATGTCGTTTGAACGACAGTACATGTCGTTTGAAGGAGAAAACGCGAAAAAATAAATTTAATTTTTTATTTCGAAAATACTTGTTTTAATCTTGAAAAAATCATTTTGATGAAAAAAAACACCTCAACACTTAGAAAATATTTAGAAAAATTTTCAAACCTCCCTTAAAAATTATCCCAACATCTTTAAGTGAACTATAAAGGGACTTAAATACTTTCTCACCGAATTTAACCTTGCAGAGGCTTGAATGTTGAAGAAGTTTGATATTCGGATCCATCTTGATGCTTGAACGATCTTTAACAATTCTTCGACGATTGAAACAGTATACGACATACTCAATTGTGATGGCCATTTATAAAATCAGGTCCTTACAGTTTTTACAAAATAGATTTAAAAAACGGGTAAGAGCCCGAGTAAAACAGTTTAAAAATATTTGCACGTATTTAAAATGCGTAATCAGGAGATATCATATACATGTTAGTTTCACTTGCTCTCACATGCAGTCCATGCCTCTCTGCTACTCTGCACACCTAACCTATTCTACTAACCCGTTCTAGTTATGCTACCCCGCCTACCTATTCCAATTCAATTGATTTACTAAACATATTAACTCGTGGTGTCCACTCATATTACCCATACAACACGTTATTGATTTGTTTTCTCATATCTTTGAAGCAAATTCGGAATCAATCAAATAGAGGCTAAGTTTCCACATTGGTTATTTCCGATATCATTATCTTTCTCGTCTACTAAGTACACACAGTAGAATAAACCTCAAGTATATATATACACATATTACTCTTATTATTATTATTATTATTATTATTATTATTATTATTATTATTATTATTATTATTATTATTATTATTATTATTATTATTATTATTATATACAGCATCCCTAGACTAAGACCATCGGTGCATGCATACTCTGCTATCGAGTCCTGGTACATCACGTACTAAATAAAGGACTAACGATTCATAATCGTTCTCGAACAATAAATACAAATCACACATATTAGAGACAAATATAGTTATAGGCCTTTGGGCTACGTACATACCTACGCACCCAAATGACCATGCACACCATTGTTCACACAAATAGTGATCCAACCTAAGTTCTCTGTTCTGAGGCACCAGTATAAAATCCCTCGAGTGGGCTCATCAGGATAAAACTGTCCCCTTTCAAAACCTCCTACGATAGCAAGCAACGTAGGTATGTCAAACACTTAAGAAATCATGCAATAGGTATTCACACCACCTATATATTTATATCATCGGTATAGGTATGCACACATCCTATATCATATTATCTATACGTAGTATATTTATATCCCACGTATTAGTAAATGCCAATTTTACTTCTTATCATATGTTCTCGAGTATCCCTCACTACTTGAATTATGCCCATTATTATCTAACATATATCAGTAGGTAACTCATTCATATCCTACTGGTCTAAGACATTATTTTCTCTGGTCCCTCGAGACACTATAGAATTCTCCAAATTAGGTTTTTAACCCGTAATATTGCTTAATTAATCTTAGTCCCTAAATCCCTCTCATGTTACTAAGTCTCAAATCCCATATTGGCCTACTGATAAATTAATTTAATTCTATTTATAATTAAAATTTCATCTCAAAAGTTAATTCGGTCGTTTCCCATCAGTTTTAAACAAAAAGGGTAAAAAATTGCCAAATTTGGGAAACCGAATTGATTCGGCCTTGCTTCGAATTGATTCGCTTTTTAAATCGACTCGGTCAAACATGTGTCATTTTCTACAATTGAAAGAGTTGCGGGTTTCACCATTTTTTATCTCTAAACCTCCATGATTCGATCCCATTCATCCAACCAAGAATACCAGACATTATACCAACCCAACCACATGATTTCCAACGTTTTATAATCATCAAATCATCACAAAACAACAACTAGTTTGAACTAATTCAAGATCTTTCTCTAAAAACCCTACTTCGCCATTTTTCATCAAGACAAATATAATTCAAACTTCTTCACATTTTTATTATTAGTAGTTCATCAAATTTGTCTTCATACATAGGGGATTCAAACCTAACATTATTCCATCCCAATACATGATTGAAATCTCTATCTTTGTCATCAATATTCATATAATTAATATTTCAATTATCCTACACTAACATGGATAATACATCTACTCTAAATTCATAAAGATAAATACTTGCCTCAAAATGTAGGTCTGAATCTCTATGAATTGATGGTCTGGTTGTGTTTAGAGGTGGCAATTCGGGTTAGTCGTGTCATTTTCGGGTCGTGTTGATTTTTATTTGAGTATAAGTTTTAGGTAATCTTGAATCTATATATGTTAATCGTGTCATATTCGGGTCATTTCGGATTATTACCATAAACGGGTTAGCGTGTCAAAAATTTCCAGCCCGAGTTGTGTTCCTTTTCCCCCGATCTACGCTCCGGTGGTGTTGGTGGTGTAAAAGGTGCAATAATGGGGGTTCTAGCCCTGGGGAATACCTTTACTTACTCCTCTAATAGCCTCTCTAAGTTTTTCATATTCTAAACCTAATGGTCTTAACTTAACACTGATATACACTTAGCAATTTTTGTAGGTTTAATTCCCTCTCCAAAGGACTAAAATACCCATCCGGGGTGCCCGTTTGGCCTAAAAATGTCCCGAAACTCAAACTGAACCCCCGAATAAACTTTTCTGACTATCTCAACCCTTCCGAACACATTAGCGAACTCGAAATGATCATATTGATGACTTATAAATATCTTCCTTTTTATTTCATTAAAATAGATCCCTATACGACTAACACGCATGTCCCGACTAAATTACTGTAACTGTCATATTTTTCACTCACGACAATTTTCATATATCCTTATCATTATTATTACTCATTCACTAAGTAATATTCAATATAAATAAATATTAACCCTTATCTTGTTAATTAATATTTAGTTTACTGGATTAATTCTTAAAATATAATTTAATTAATCCTAATTAATATCTAATATCAAAATCAGTCAAATTACGAGGTGTTACATCTCCTTACCCACATATCCCTATACCCATAACCCATTTCATCCCCATACTCATCTCCTTAGCAAGGACCCATTTTTCTCCAAACTCCCATTAACCCATGAGTTACCCGATTATGTCCCAAACCAAAATAAATCAAATCCCATATGACTTTTATTCCTCTTTCCTATTATACCCTCATTACACCTCTCTAACGTGTCTTCTACCATTTCCCTAAAATATCCTCAAATCTCCTCTTCCCACCTGCACATGTGTGCATTACCCATCCTAACCTCACCCAAATACCTTACACACCTCATGCATATTAATTCTTCCTATTTTACCCCTGGATCCTTGCATCTCCTACAAAAAGAAGTTGAAGACCCATTTGAAAAGGAAGTAAGAGAGAGAAAGTAAAGAGAGATTTTTTAGGTTCAAATAAATTTTAGTTTTAGGTAGGTATTTTATTTTATTTTTATTTTTAGATTTAAATTAAGGTGAATAAATTGTAGTTACATTAAATTTGAGTGTGAGGAATTTCAATTAAATTTTCTTATATCCCTCAATTTGACGGTTGTATGTTTCTAATTCAAGGATTGGAGTTAAATTTCACTCAAAGAGATTTGGTTTGATTGTTTTCTTCTCTACTCTTATTTTAATGCCTTTGATTAATGTTAAGCTAAACACCCCTTTCAAGGGGTGGGATGAACCATTATTTTATGTTATTTTAATTAATTAGTTTTTTATTTGAAATTCCCTTTGAATGTTAATTTTAATCTTTCACCTTTCAATTTACGCCTCGAAAGAGGGTAAATGATTTTCGAGAGAAAATCAAAATTCGAGATATAATACCCATTTTAGAATCGAACTCAAGATAGGGGTTTCTCAAGTGTGGTATTATTCCTTGAATTTCTACTCTAAATTATATTTTCTATGACTTATATAAATTTTGATGAATAGATCCTAGCGGGTGGTTTATTACAAGGAGTATAGATCTAATTTCTAGAGTTGTGGGGGTTTGAACTTAATTTTCTAAAAGGTTAGTATAAAAATTACATTTGTGACGAGAGTTGATATGTAATTTTAATACTAATTTGGGAGATTTCAAAGGAGTAAATTAATTAACTAGAATAACTAGAATTTGTGGTGTAATTCCATTCCTTGGTCGTTCTCACATTTATTTACCTCACTTTACCTCTAATTTTAGTGTTTGATTTTGTTCCTTTTTTTGTCACATAGTTTAGTTATTTCACCACTCTGTTTTAATATTCAAAAAATCCTTAAAAAATAGAAAACAAAGAAAAACTAAAAAAAATAGAAAAATAGTTAAGATAAAAAATGAATTACATAAATTTTCTAGTGTTTCACTCCTTAGAGTTGGATTGACATCCTCACTTACCTCTATTTAAGTTATTATTTTTTGTAGGTTTTTAAGGATTTTGATTGAAGAGGCTTTCACACAATGGCACAATAAAAATCTTATTTATCAAACGACACCATTGCGGAGATCAAAACCTAGGTCACTCACATGACAGGCGGGAATACTTACCACTATACTACAATGACACACTAAAAGTCTACTCATCAAATAGCTCTATTGACAGTTTTCTGGAGTTTGAAGCACTTGCGAAGATGTTTGGAGTTTCGTTCATTTGTCATTTATTTCTTGTTTTTCGTTCTATTTTTCATTTTCTTAGAAGTTTTGTAGTAGGATTTCATTATTGTCTTGTATTGAGGTGCTTAGAGACACCATTTATTAATTTTTTTCATTTATATTTGCAATAATTCAAAAAAAAAAGAAAAGCGTGATAGGGAAACCAAACAAGGTATAGAGAGGACATCCAAAGGCGAGGAAAAGAAGCCTTTCTTCTTTTGGTCGGTGGGACTCTCGGGGCCGATCGAGATAGGCAATCTCCCCTTGGTCGACTCAAATCGGTCTTCACCTCACGTGTGTAAAAGCTATGGGAGGTACATTCTTCATCACTCGTGAATCTCCTGCAAGCGAGTCCATTCATTTGTGCTTATTTGCTCCTATGTGGTTTTAATTATCGCGTTGCATTTACTTGGATGCTT
Source organism: Sambucus nigra (assembly GCA_949130495.1). Classification (NCBI taxonomy): domain Eukaryota; kingdom Viridiplantae; phylum Streptophyta; class Magnoliopsida; order Dipsacales; family Adoxaceae; genus Sambucus; species Sambucus nigra. Next base: position 161,870,375 of record OX422217.1, read on the forward strand.
TGATGAATTAATGAACATACAACCTCGACCCAGTCATTGAAACAAGAAGGGATTTCATCACCCGACTCACTCGCTTATCCATTGTGTTCTACCCTAGCTATCATTAAATTTAAAATCAATCAACTAGCTAGCCATGTAGGAGCACATTTTTGCAAAGGCGATCATAAAGATAAATTTCGTGATTTTTGTCATTCGCGGACTTAACTAAAATTTGACTACCCTTTCACTAATTTAATAGATAAAAATTGGCTATATGTTAGTTAGGATTTATCCTTTACTTGTGTGTGTCTAATTCAATCTTTTGGTAATCAATTTTAGTGAATTTATTCAATTCAAGATTCCAAATATTTTTCTCACATCTTTTCTTCCAAAAAAATCAAAAAACATTTTCTTCCTTTTTTTTTCTAAAAATCCAAAAATATTTTCTTTTCCTTATTAAAAAAAATCACAAAAATATTTTCTTTCCTTTTGAAAAATATTTAAACCCTCCCAAAAAAATCATCATGGCCGAAGAACGCCCTTTAAGGTAATACTTTAGCCATTATCCATCATCTCGAATCATGTTTGAAGTTGAGCCCAAGTCCTACCTCCATACTTTACTTAGTGGCTTCCACTCTCACACCCACACTGTTGATACTAATGTGTTGTCCACGCACGCATTTCACATTCCATCGCCTCCGATGATGAATATAAACATGTCCAATGATTATTCGATCACCTCTTGCTTTCTATCCGATCACTTGCCCAATGAGTGCCCGTACCTTCCTTACCCTTTCGAACCCACCATGGCCCAAATGTATCCATGTGATACTGTTTCGGAAACAACTTTGGCCTATTGTGATGATATATCCAATCCCGAGTGGTGTGATTACCCAAGTCATTCATGGAGGCCTGATCACCCTTTTACGTAATATGAATCCCAGCCTTATGTTATGGATCCTCACGCGTTTCAAGGGTCATCATGATAATTACGTGCACCCCATCCTGATCAGTACCTTTATTATGCTACCCATGATTATCAAAATTTAGTCTCTCATGGAGTTGCTTCTCTCGTGTATGACGAACTTAACCCCACTCCCTACACTTCATATGAGTATTCTCCGCATCCTAGTGTCAGTAGCGAGTTGTGTCCACCTCAACCACCACCACCGCCCATCATTACTTCACCGCCATTATCCACATCCGCTCCAGAAAGCCTCTTGTAAAAGTTCATTTTCGAGCAAGATCAAGCCACTCAATATAAAAAATGAAGCCCTTCGCCAGCTTAAAAAAAGGTTAAACCCATGTAGAACGATGATGAGTTGTCTTATGCCACCGATCTTGAGTGTGACCAACCCTATCATCCTAAGAATCTCAAAGTTGTGACCACCCCGTGGTCCGGGCCCCAAGTTGACAATTTTATTGATTTATCCATCGATTGTGAGACTGATCCGGACCCTGTCTCATTCATGGAACCCATCATTGAGGATCCTATTTACCCTCGCATTGAATCCAAAACAATGCCTGAGTCTGCACTTGTTGAACCCATTGCGTGTGTTACTGAGGAACCACTTCATTATAAGTTAGCTCCGGCTATGAGTGCTCACTATTTTCTCAAGATTTCATCAGAGACAGTTCTCACCTCTCTTGATATGGATGATTAGCCACCATGCATGGCTCTCTTTGAGCCCAATATTTCTAGTGATTCCTTTATCTTCGATCTTGGTGCCTCCTTTGACTTACCCACCACATTAATTGGTGATGTCCTTGTGGAGAAGTTTACCACTCCATCTTTAGATACCACGCTCCCTTGTGAGTATTCCTTTACTCCTCTCGACGACTGTGTATCCCCTTCACTTGAGTTGGATCATCTTCCCCCACACTTTATCCCACCCGACCCATCCATTGTACCTTCCACCCCACCACCTGGTTTGGACCTTGATATTATACCTTGCATGTTCCCATCCATATATTTGGATCCTCACCTATGTAAGGACATTATGGTATTATCCGTATTACGTGTGAGTATGTCATATACCGCTATAATAGTCGAAGACTTATTCAAGTTCAATCATGCATCAAGACGGATTCGAATATCAAAGTTCTTCACATTCAAGACTCCATGAGATTAATATTGGTAAGGTTGTGTTTAAGTACGTTAACGGTTCACTTAGAGTGTTGGGATAATTTTCCTAAAATATTTTCAAAGTGTTAGAGCATAGTTTTTTTCTCAAAAGTACTTTTTAAAGTTTTGAGGTGGAGTTATTTGACGAAATTAAAAATTTATCTTTTGGAATAGTTGTTCGAGCGACATCAGGGGTTGTTCAAGCGACATCCTATGTCGCGCGAAATCATTTAAGTGATATTTGTTTCTAGTTTGTTCGAGCGATCTTCCACCTTAACGTTTTTTATATATAGCGTGTTAAATAGTTCGTTTTGGTTCAAACGACCTGAGAATTTTAGTTTACAAAAAATGCTTTAGCAGAAATGTTTGTCTTCTCACTTCTGATAGTTTAAGGGTTTAATCCTTTTTGTTTTCAATGCACAAAACATCTCAATCTTTATGTGAATTATTTTGTAACCTAAGATACAACTTTGTTGATATTTTCTCTTGTAGAGAAGATCTCTACTGCTGAGTAGGTGCCACTTGAGGGAGGTACTGGGCTGACTGACTGCGCGTCAATAGGGAGTATTCATGGGTGTTCCTGGGCTGACTGAACTGCGGTTCGTGTGGAGTTACTGCAAAATTCCATTGTTGATTTAGGTTGAGGCCTATGTGGGTTTTCTAAGGTTAATCCATTGTGAATTTCATTGTAATAATTGTAAGTATTATAGTGAAATAAAAAGTTTTGCCCGAAAAGAGTTATTTCCTTAAATCTGCGTGTCAGCAATTATATTTGTGTTGGTTTGATTTCACACATGTAGTTTCATGTTTTAGGGGCTGAATTAATTTTGTTTGAAAATTGACACTAATTAAATAAGTTTAACTTGGAAATTTATGAATTCTATTTAATCAAGTATCACACATATGTTTCTCAAATTGGTATCAGAGCATGTTGCAGAAAGTTATTGCGTTTGATTCGTTTTCCATAAAATTGTGTTATATTAATTTTTTTTGTAAAATCTGTTTTGTGAAAAATCGCAATTTATCCAATGGAATACTTATGTAATCGGATGCCCCCCTTTGATGACACGAGTCATAATTGTGATGATTTAAATAATTTGAATTTGACGTTTGCGAAAAGAATTGATTTTTTGGAAAAGGAAAACTATCGTTTTAAATCCGCTATGGAACTTTTGCTAATGGTTCAAAATCAAAGAGATTTTTATCGTGAGAAATTTGTTGCCTTGGACCACGACGTTAGAAAATTAGAATTTTCCAAAAAGGAGAGTGATGATAGAGTACTTGTTTTAGAAAATAATTTGGAGGACTTTAAAGAAGAGTGATAATAGAGTCCTTATTTTACTCGATGAGTTTCTGGCACATGAGGAGACTCGTAGGGATAAGTGTGTGTATTTTAAGGGATAACATGATAACCTTCTAGCAATAATTGAAAACTTAGAAAAGGACTCCTTAAATTTGGAAGAGTCTAATTCTTTGCTTGAGTAAAAAAATTTTGAGATAAAAATGATTTGACAGACTCGAGTAGTGTTGGTAGCAATCGTAGTGGCTCGTCGTGTTCTCATGTTTCGAGTGTTAAAGCCAAAACCATTATTTTTTTAAAGGGGCAATCAATCACGAGGACGTTAGAAAAGGTCAACCCATAGGTGTCATCCCACCCGTTTACATATGTTCACATTATGGTTGGAAAGGTCACCTTAGACGTTTTTTTTTCGATCTTCAAAAACGTCCTAGGAAGTTGAAATATATTGTTCCCTTGGTTCCCCAAACCCGTATGCGTCGTTACATGCCTATTTGGGGTTAGAAAATCACTTTTAGAGGAACTAGATGTTAGACTTGTTGATTATCGGTTGCTTGCACATTATTCTTCTCTTGCAGTATCATATATATGATTGTGTTGGCATGTTTGTCATACTCTAGTTCTGGTTCATGATATATTATTGCCAGTGTTATGACTTTTGTATTTTTTGTATTACTTTTTATTTTTGAGAAAACTTTTGAAAAATACAAAAAGATTTTATTTTGATAAAATATTTGGAAAAAGACAAAAAGATATTTTTATTTTGTTTTTGAACTGTATATGAATGGATAGTGTTTTGATATGCGTCATCATTTCATTTATGTTCTTTACACTGTTTGGAGTCACTAAGATGTGATTAATTGTTACTACTTACATGTTGGCTCGTGAGTTACTTTAATGCACACTTGCACAAATTTATTTGATTATTGTACTGGTCTATCACATTGTAAGGACATGATTTTATAAATGTCCATTATCAATTTTGTATGTCATATATCCATACACCGTCGAAGAACGTTCAAGATCAAATATGCATCGAGACGGATCCGAATATCAACTTCCTCAACAATCAATCCCAACAAGGATGAATTTGGTAAAATGTGTTTAAAGTTCCATTTACACTTTAGTTTAAAAGTTTTGGGATATTTTTATGAAAAAAAAAATATTTTTCTAAATTTGAAAAATGATTTTTGAAGAGTTTTTAAAAGGTTTTAATGTTTCAAAAACATTTATTTCTGGATAAACTTTGTTGATCTCGTAAACAGTCTTAACAATTGAGGTTTCCAAGTTTTATAAAAGACTGAAGGATTTTGGGACATTAGTATGATGTCATTCGAACGACATTGTATCTCATTCGAACGAGATAGCATCTCGTTCAAACGACATCGTATGTCGTCCGAACGAGAACAATTTTTACCTGACATGTCACCGCCTTGAATTTTAGTATTTAAATGGTGTTAGGCTACTTCTTTTCGTGTTGAGAAATACTAATTGTCACAGAATATGTTTTTCTATTCTCCAACCAATTTTTAAGAGTTAAATCTCTTGTTTTACAATTCACAATATCCCGAGTACTTTTGCGTGAGTAGTTTTGGAACCCAAGAACACTACTTTACTACTGTTTAACTCCTTGTAGAGAGGATAAACCTACACCAAAATGAGGTCAAAATTAGGGAGTGTTGCGGTATTCCTAGGCTGAAGATAGGAATGCGTTCTTGTGAAGGAGTGCGGTTCTTATGGAACTTTTGCGGTTGTTCCATTCCTGATGACTACGAACTGACACCTGCGGGTATTTCGTAAGTCAATTGTATTTTCGCTGTAATCCGATTGTAAACTATTACTTTACAAATTATAGTGGAAATAAAAAGGTTTTTTCCCTTCGGGGATTTTTCCTGAAATAGTTTCTTTCCTTTGCATACTTATTACTTTACAATTTCATACAACTTAGATGCATGTGTTAGGACTAAAATAAAACTTGGGTTTCAGTAAGACTGGTTTGGTTGACATAAAATTAAAATTGGTTTATTTGATAAGTCGCATTTATTCCGTTGTAGCGGATCTTTCACACATATTGGTTGGAGTGTTGTCATCTTATGTCTTTAAAACGAACCATATGCGATAAAACTTGACAATGAAAGTAGTGCATGTAGGAACCATTTCTCGTGAGGAATTTGATTAATTTAAAAGATGATGAGTGCACGGGAAAGGGTTGTGAGAGTACAAAATTAACTCGTTGTTAAAGCCATCATTTGAAAAGAGCCCAAGAAAATTAAGAAAAAATGAAAAGATAAATATGCCAAAAAGGGGTCACCTTAAAGGATAAATAAATGCATAATTATTTATGAGGGAGTTTGGATGGAAAATAAATCAATGGGTTTGCACATCCTGATAGTGTCATGGCAAAGTATTCCATAGTTTTAGACGTTATTGGTGTTTTCTTGACTTTGACGTGTTGATGGATTGAGTCGATGTCATTTAAATTCAACACTTTTGACACCTAAGGGCGATTTTGAGATTCATTCGTTAGAAATACACATATTCATCATGCACATATGTTATGCGTGATTGCATTGATTTTCCTATTGAATATATTCACACCCATTCATTTCGTTTCCATGATTTGGTTTCCTTAGTGTAAATTCATGGTGTGTGATATTTGTAAAATTATTTTTGCATTTTTGTATGAAAAATTAAAAAAATCAAAAATAGTTCATGAATGCTTTTTAGTTACTCTTTTGCATGAGCTAGTTTGATCCATGTTTTCTATTCATGTTTGTCATGACAACTCCATGTTTATTTTGATTATTCTTTTCCTTGTCTATTTTGGTCAAATAAAAAGGGGGAGAACGAATTAAAGGGTAGTTTTTGCATTATGGGGGAGATTTTATTATTGATTGTTTTATTCTTATATCATTTCAAACTCGATGCGTCATGAAGGTATTTGTTTTGTCTCGTGTGTGTAAGTACAAAATTAAAGATCATTATTTTGCACCCTGATGAGAAAAGCTTTAAGATTTGAAGTTGAACATTTTTTAAGAAAAGTTTGAGACTTACATGTTTAGTACCTTTTCCGTTTTGGGTTCATGGGAGGTTATTAGATTTTTATAAGAATTTTGATTCGATAATTCAGATGTTTTTATTTTGTACCGGCATAGACATAGGGAAGACTTGTGAGGATATTATTTTGTTGTTCATCTTACATATGAGTATGTCATATACTACTACAACAGTCGAAGACTTATTCAAGTTCAATTATGAATCAAGACGGATCTGAATATCAAATTTCTTCAACATTCAAGCCTTTGCGAGACTAATTTTGGTAAGGTTGTGTTTAAGTACCTTAATGGTTCACTTAGAGTGTTGGGATAATTTTTCTAAAATATTTTCTAAGTGTTGAAGTAGAGTTTTTTGTCAAAGATATTTTTTAAAGTTTTGAGGTGGAGTTATTTGATGAAATTAAAATTTTGTTTTTAGTAAAGTCGTTCGAGTGACATCAGGGGTCATTCAAGGGACATCCTATGTCGCTCAAAGCTATAGCACGAAGTCATTCAAACGACAACTATTTCTTGTTCGAGCAACGTGCCTTTTCGTACGACTGATCTACCGACTTAACGTTTTTTATATATAGCTTGTCAAACATTTTGTTTTGGTTCAGAAGACCTAAGAATTTTAGTTTATGAAAACTTCTTTGGCAAAAACATTTGTCTCCTAACTTTTGAGAGTTTTAGGGCATAATCCTTTTTGTTTTCAATTCACAAAATGTCCCAACATTATGTGAATTATTTTTTAACCCAAGATACAACTTTGTTGAAGTTTTCTCTGGTAGAGAAGATCTCTACTGCTGATTAGGTACCACTTGAGGGAGGTATTGGGTTGACTAACTATGCATCAATAGGGAGTACTCGTGGGTTCTCCTGGGTTGACTGAACTTCGGTTCATGTGGAGTTGCTCCAGAATTCCATTGTCGATTTAGGTAGCGGTCTATGTGGGTTTTCTGAGGTTAATCCATTGCGAATTTCATTGTAATCGTTGTAAGTATTATAGTGAAATAAAAAGTTTTACCCGAAAGGGATTTTTTCCTTAAATATGTGTGTCGGCAATTATATTTGTGTTGGTTTGATTTCACACACGTAGTTGAGTGTTTTAGGGGCTGAATTAATTTGGTTTAAAAATTGACACTGATTAAATAAGGTTAATATGGAAATTTATGAATTTGGTTTAATCAAGTATCACACATACGGTTCTCAACTTGAAACCACCCTCCACCATCCATGAGAGTATTTGTGGTTCTACTCTCACTGGTGACATTGATCTTGTTCCTTCACGCACACTAATTACTTTTGGTGTTGATTTTTTCCATTATGAGCTCATCAACGAGTCATGACGCGACCATTATCATCGTTCATTTATAGAATGATCGTGTGCTTTTTATGATCCCCACAATATCCCAATTTCCATACCCTTCTGCCTCCCTATCCAAATTGAGCACCATGCTTATAGGGCCTTTGTTGCCCTCATCTTTCTGCTCAATAAGGCCTGTGACCGGTGCCTATTCTCCCTCACTCTTGCCTTGCTTCCATTTACCTTTCTCCCCACCCACCCTTAGTTCACTGATGATTTGCATCGTGTGAAGCACTTTGCTATACAAGTGAATTGACCCACTTTAGCCTTTAGCCAACTAAACTAACGCTTCAATATTTTTTGGGGGTGATTATCATCACCTCATTTTTCGATCGCCTCGCACTTTCCTAGTTCTTATCTTTTGGATGAGTTTCCTCACTACACCAAAAACATCAAATTAGCACACCCTGATATTAAAAATCTGGCACAGTTTAAAACTGCGCCAGATTCTGGCACGGTTTAATGAAAATCTGGCACACTTTAAAATAGTGCCACAATTTGGCACTGTTTTAAAGTGTGCCAAAATAGAGTACAGTTACTAAAATATAAATAGTCTAAAAAACTAATATGCTTCCTTCCAAATTTTTGTCTCTCGCTCTCTCTCCTCTCTTAATTAGATCTCCCGTTCCCGCTCGTCTCTCCTCCCTCTCGTCTCTATCCCTCACTCACACGGCCTATATTTTTGGTCTCGTCTCTCTCTCTCTCTCAAGATGAACCTCAACTGCCAGATTTATGATCTTTTTGATAAAAACAGATTTGATTTGGTGTCATTTGGGGTTTGAAGGACATCTTAGTTTCAAAGTGTTGGAAGCTTTTTTTTTGTTTTTCCGGTTTGGCTTTTTTGTTCCGGCGATTTTTGTGACCAATGCATTTTCTTTTTCAGTGATGGTTCCGGTCCCGGTGTGGTGACTGGGTTTATGGTATTGAGATTCCAGTGTGGAGGTTTTTATTCAGGCGGGTTTTTCCGGTGGTACAAGTTTCTCCGGCGGTGATTTCGGTGGCCGGTATTTGGGTAAGTTCTTTTTTTAATATATATATATATATATATATATATATATATATATATAATCTGTTGTTGTTGTGTAAGATTGAAACTTTTAGGGCTGGTGTGTTTTAAACCTCAAACTGATCTGATAACAAAGACTTTTAAGTTGGAATCTGTGTTAAATTTTTTTTGTTTTGTTTGAGTTTCTTTTTGGGTTTAATTGATTAACAATGTGTTTAATTAATTTAGATATTAAATTCTGGACTGATTTTTGTTGTTGGTTTGTTAAAAAGTTTGGGACTAATTTGTTGTTCTTTTTTGAAAAATATTAATCTGTTGGGTTTAATTTATTAACAATCTGTTTGATTTGATTTTTGAGCAGAGGATTTCTTCTTTCGAATATGGCTTGGTGTTTATTTAGTGCGATTTGGGGTTGGTTGTTTGTAGAGAGGGTGAGAGCATTGTGGTGGTGGAGGCTAGGGCCGACGAAATTCAATCCGTAGTCTGGCAAAATTTCCCTCCAAACACTTGAGATAGGCGTGCACATAGCATTTTTCCATCGAGCCAAATGGCCTCCACCTCCGCCTCTCGCAATAGTAACGTTGCCAAAAGAATCAAATCCGCCGCTTCAGCTATTTACTCGGACAATCAATCTGTCGTAGCTATAAATTTCCTATTCCTTAAACCCTCAAACAAATTTTTTATGCCGATTGAGTTTTGATTGTGTGTTTCAGGAAATCCGAAAAGCTCTAATGGCGATGAAGGAAATTGGGATTGATTTGGAGAGAGACAATCAATCTCAAATGGTAACCATTAATTCATAACTTTTGGAACTTAGGAAACTTATTCTATTTTAGTTTTTTTCTCAAGGTAATGCCTCTACTACATTACTAATATAAAAGGGTTTACTTAGAATGTATGCAACTATAATATATATGCTCTATTAATAAGATGAGTAATTCTAGAGCGATACTTGATTACCACACATTTTGGACTTTACGTGTCGCGTCCCTATTGGTTATGTAACTATAAATTTTTATGTATCGTAATCATGCACCGCTCTAGAGTTACTTTAATTAATTATATATACACATTATTCTTATATACATATTTGGTTGAGAAGTTTTTTCCCCTCCACTTATTGCTTTTTTTAAATCGAAAGCTGCATCATTACTAATAATAGCATATATATATATATATATATATATATATATATATATATATATATATATGCAAAGTAGCTATGTACATACCCATTTTTAAAAAATAGTAAAAAAATATATACCATTAGTTTTAGCAATTTCATTTCAGTTCTGTGTTTAATAGTTGAGATTTAATTTATTCTATATGTGTTTCCACTGCTACAATCAATAATACATCGTTGACGTTAAAATTTGTAATATGATTTTTGGATGATGCAGGGAGATAAACTAAATGATTTGATCGGCTGAGCTAATCTAGTTCCGGGCATTCAAGTTATAAACTATCGTCAAATTGATACGGATAAAAGTAATTTTAATTCTCGGTCATTGATTAATAATATTATTAGTTTTTGTACTCGATTGGTTTGTAGTGGTGATAGGAGGTTGAGGGTGAGCCAATTAAAACCCAGATTGGCAACTGGTTGTTGTAGTATAGTTTTAAGATTAATTTATGAAAATATTTGATAATATATGGATTAGGCTTAAAAATAAGCCCTAAAAGTGTGAAAACCCAAACCAGCCGCGTAAGAGGCCCGAAAACCTCGCACGGGAACAACTTAACTTGTACGAACTGATCGCTTAGTCGCTGATCTCCCGATTTGAGAATATGACGATAATTTTAAAATATGTAGATTAGGCTTAAAAATAAGCCGTTTGAGGGTTAAAACCCAAACCAACCCACAAACGGCCCCGTAAGAGGCACGAACACCTCGCACGTGACCAATGTAACTCGTACGAACTGACCATGTAGTCCCCGGGTCTCCCAATTTGAGAATATCACGATAATTTGTAAAAATAACACTTAGACTTAAACACAAGCCGTTAAAGGGTTAAATCATAAACCAGCCTCCAAAAGTCCCCGTAAGAGGCAAGAACACCTCGCACGTGACCAATGTAACTTGTAAAAACTGACCGCGTGGTCATGGGTCTCTCGGTTTGAGAATATGACGATAATTTACAAAAATCAACACTTAGACTTAAAAGCAAGTCGTTAAGGATGAAAACTCAAACCAGCTCCCAAACGTCCCCGTAAAAGGCACGAACACCTCGCACGGGACACTGTAACTTGTATGAACTGATCGCGTAATCGTGGGTCTCCCGGTTTGAGAATATGATGATAATTTCAAAATAAGTCGATTTGGCTTGAAAATAAGCCGTTGAAGGGTGAAAACCCAAACCAGCCCCCAAACGATCCCGTAAGAGGCACGAACACCTCGCATGGGGCCAATGTAACTTGTATGAACTGACCGCATAATCGCGGGCGTCCCGGTTTGAGAATATGATAATAATTTCAAAATATGTCGATTTGGCTTGAAAACAAGCCATTGAAGGGTGAAAACTCTAACCAGCCCCCAAACGGCCCCGTAAGAGGCACGAACACCTCGCACGGGACTAATGTAACTTGTATGAACTGATCGCGTAGTCGCGGATCTCCCGATTTGAGAATATGATGATAATTTCAAAATATGTCGATTTGGCTTGAAGACAAGCCGTTGAAAGGTGAAAACCCAAACCAGCCTCCAAACGACCCCGTGAGAGGCACGAACACCTCACACGGGACCAATGTAACTTGTATAAACTGACTGCGTAGTCACGGGTCTCCCGGGTTTGAGAATATGACGATAATCTCAAAATATGTCAATTTGGCTTGAAAACAAGCCATTCAAGGGTGAAAACCCAAGCCAGCCTCCAAACGACCCCGTAAGAGGCACGACACCTTGCACGGGACCAATGTAACTTGTATGAACTCACTGCGTAGTCACGGGTCTCCCGGTTTGAGAATATGACGATAATTTGCAAAAATCAACACTTAGACTTAAAAACAAGTCGTTAAGGGTGAAAACTCAAACCAGGCCCCCAAACGGCACCGTAAGAGGCACAAACACCTCGCAGGGGACCAATGTAACTTGTACGAACTGACCGCATAGTAACGGGTCTCCCAGTTTGAGAATATGATGATAATTTGCAAAAATCAACACTTAGACTTAAAAACAAGCCATTATGGGTGAAAACTCAAACTAGCACCCAAATAGCCCCATAAGAGGCACGAACACCTCGCACGGGACCAATGTAACTTATAGGAACTGACCGCATAGTCACGGGTCTCCCGATTTGAGAATACGACGATAATTTACAAAAATAACACATAAACTTAAAAACAAGTCGTTAAAGGGTGAAAACCCAAACCAGCCCCCAAACGATCCCATAAGAGGCACGAACACCTCCCACGGGACCAATGTAACTTGTAGGAACTGACCGCGTAGTAACGGGTCTCTTGGTTTCAGAATACGATGATAATTTGCAAAAATCAACACTTTGACTTAAAAACAAGCCGTTAAATGGTGAAACCCTAAACCAGCCACCAAACGATCCCGTAAAAGGCACGAACACCTCGCATGGGACCAATCTAACTTATAGGAACTGACCGCGTAGTCACGGGTCTCCCGGTTTGGGAATACGACGATAATTTGATAAAATCAACACTTAGACTTAAAAACAAGCCGTTAAAGGGTGAAACCCTAAACCAGCCACCAAACGACCCTGTTAAAGGCACGAACACCTCGCACGGGATCAATATAACTTGTACAAACTGACCCCGTAGTCGCGAGTCTCCCGATTTGAGAATATGACGATAATTTGCAAAAATAACACTTAGCCTTAAAAACAGGTCGTTAAAGGGTGAAAACCCAAACCAGCCCCCAAACGATCCCGTAAGAGGCATGAACTCCTCGCACGGGACCAATGTAACTTGTAGGAACTAACCGCGTAGTCCCGGGACTCTCGATTTGAGAATACGACGATAATTTGCAAAAATCAATACTAAGACTTAAAAATAAGTCGTTAAAGGGTGAAAACCGAAACCATCCACCAAACGTCCCCGTAAGAGGCACGAACACCTCGCACGGGACCAATGTAACTTGTAGGAACTGATCGCGTAGTCACGGGTCACCCGGTTTGAGAATAAAACGATAATTTAATAAAATAACACATAAACTTAAAAACAAGCCGTTAAGAGGTGAAAACCCAAACCAGCCCCCAAACGATCCAGTAAGAGGCACGATCACCTCCCATGGGACCAATGTAACTTGTAGGAACTGACCGCGTAGTAACGGGTCTCCCAGTTTGAGAATACGATGATAATTTGTAAAAATCAACACTTAGACTTAAAAACAAGTCGTTAAAGGATGAAAACCCAAACTAGCCCCCAAACGACCCCGTAAGAGGCACGAACACCTCGCACGGGACCAATTTAACTTATACGAACTGACCGCGTAGTCACGGGTCACCCAGTTTGAGAATACGACGATAATTTGTAAAAATCAACACTTAGACTTAAAAACAAGCCGTTAAAGTGTGAAACCCTAAACCAACCACCAAACGACCCCGTTAGAAACACGAACAACTTGCACGGGACCAATGTAATTTTTACGAACTGATCGCGTAGTCGTCGGTCTCCCGGTTTGAGAATACGACGATAATTTGCAAAAATAACACTTAGACTTAAAAACAGGCCATTAAAGGGTGAAAACCTAAATCAGCCACCAAACGTCTCCGTAAGAGGCACGAACACCTCGCACGGGACCAATGTAACTTGTAGGAACTGACCGCGTAATTGCGGATCTCCCGATTTGAGAATACGACCATAATGTGCAAAAATAACACTTAGACTTAAAAACAGGCCGTTAAAGGGTGAAAACCTAAACCAGCCACCAAACGTCCCCGTAGGAGGCACGAACACCTTGCACAGAACTAATGTAACTTGTAGGAACTGACCGCGTAGTCCCGGGTCTCCCGGTTTGAGAATACGATGATAATTTACAAAAATTAACACTTAGACCTAAAAACAGACCGTTAAAGGGTGAAAACCTAAAACAGCCCCCAAATGTCCCCGTAGGAGGTACGAACACCTCGCACGGGACCAATTTAACTTGTAGGAACTGACCGCGTAGTCACAGGTTTCCTGATTTGAGCATATGACGATAATTTGCAAAAATATGCCTTAGACTTAAAAATAAGCCATTAAAGGGTGAAAACCCAAACCAGCCCCTAAACGATCCCATAAGAGGCACGAACACCTCGCATGGGACCAATGTAACTTGTAGGAACTGACCACGTAGTCTCGAGTCTTCGAATTTGAGAATACGATGATAATTTTCAAAAATCAATACTAAGACTTAAAAACAGGCCGTTAAAGGGTGAAAAGCTAAACCAGCCACCAAACGTCCCCATAAGAGGCACGAACACCTCGTACGGGACCAATATAACTTGTAGGAACTGACCGCGTAGTCACGGATCTCCCGATTTGAGCATATGACGCTAATTTGCAAAAATAACACTTAGACTTAAAAACAAGCCGTTAAAGGGTGAAAACTCAAACGAGCCCCCAAACAATCCCGTAAGAGGCACAAACACCTCGCACGGGACCAATGTAACTTGTAGGACCTGACCACGTAGTCCCGGGTCTCTCCATTTGACAATACAACGATAATTTGCAAAAATCAATACTTAGACTTAAAAATAGGCCGTTAAAGCATCAAAAGCTAAACCATCCCCCAAACGTCCCCGTAGGAAGCACGAACACCTCGCACGGGACCAATGTAACTTGTAGGAACTGACCGTGTAGTCACGGGTCTCCCGGTTTGAGCATATGACGATAATTCACAAAAATAACACTTAAACTTAAAAAAAAATTGTTAAAGTGTGAAAACCCAAACCAGCCCCCAAACGATCCCGTAAGAGGCACGGACACCTCACATGGGACCGATCTAACTTATAGGAACTGACCGCGTAGTCTTGGGTCTCCCAGTTTGAGAATACGACGATAATTTGTAAAAATCAACACTTAGACTTAAAAACAGGTCGTTAAAGGGTAAAAACCTAAACCAGCCCCCAAACATTCCCGTAGGAGGCATGAACACCTCGCACGGGACTGATGTAACTTGTAGGAACTGACCGCGTAGTCACGGGTCTCCCGATTTGAGCATATGACGATAATTTGCAAAAATAACACTTAGACTTAAAAACAAGCCGTTAAAGGGTGAAAACCCAAACCAGCCCCCAAACGATCCCGTAAGAGGCACGAATACCTCACACGGGACCAATGTAACTTGTAGGAACTGACCGCGTAGTCCCGGGTCTCCCGGTTTGAGAATAAGATGATAATTTGAAAAAATCAACACTTAGACTTAAAAACAGGCCGTTAAAGGGTGAAAGCCTAAACCATCCCCTAAACGTCCCAGTAGGAGGCACGAACACCTCGCACTGGATCAATATAACTTGTAGGAACTGACCGCGTAGTCACGGATCTCCCGTTTTGAGAATATGACGATAATTTACAAAAATAACACTTAGACTTAAAAACAAGCTGTTAAAGGGTGAAAACCCAAACCAGCCCCCAAACGATCTTGTAAGAGGCACGACCACCTCGCACGGGACCAATGTAACTTGTAGGAACTGACCGCGTAGTCCCGAGTCTCCCGGTTTGAGAATACGACGATAATTTACAAAAATCAACACTTAGACTTAAAAATAAGCCGTTAAAGGGTGAAAACACAAACCAACCCCCAAACGACTCCGTAAGAGGCACGAACACCTCACACGGGACCAATATAACTTGTTGGAACTGACCGCGTAGTCCCGGGTCTCCCGATTTGAGAATATGACGATAATATTAATTTTTTAGTTTGAGTAAGTTTTTTTTGTAAATTACTGGCTTACTAATATCGTATCTTTTTTGTATCCTATTTTTTTTTCAGGATAACATTTTATCATTGGAATTTATTCACGTGGAACACACTGAGAACTCAATGGTTTACAACAAGGGCTTTATTCATGATTATATTTTTTGTGTTATGGCCGTGCGGGCTTTTGTAGTTTTATTGTTAACTTTTATGGCCGTGCGGGCTTTTGTAAGTTAATTGTTATATTTTGTGGCCGTGCGCGCTTTATGTTAGGCGGGTTTTGTATTGTCCATAAAATAGAGAAAACACTGCCCAATTTTTTTTTGGGGTTGTGACCTATTAAAGGCTTGTAATATTTTGAAGTTTGTATGTACATTAGTTTATCAACAACGTGCAATATTTTCAATTTGGAATTTTCATGCTTTCAAATAATGAATTTTTTTTCTTTTTATAAAATAATTTGGCACAGTTCAAAACCGTGTCAAAAGTGTATCATATTTTGGCACGATTTTGAACTGTGCCAAATTTTTATGAAATTGTGCTAAATCTGGCACAGTTAAAAACTGTGCCAAAAGTGTGCTAGAAATATCAAATTCTGGCACGGTTTAAAAGTGTGCCAGAAGTGTTCCTATTTTGCCAAATTTTTGACACGGTTTTGAACAGTGCCAAATTTTTATGAAAATGTGCTAAATCTGGCACAGTTAAAAACTGTGCCAAAAGTGTACCAGAAATATCAAATTCTGGCACGGTTTAAAAGTGTGCCAGAAGTGTTCCTGTTTGGCCAAATCTGGCACACTTTTAAACCTTGCCAGAAAAAAATGGCCATTTTGGCACACCTGATTCTGACACAGTTCAAAACCGTGCCAGATTTGATCTGGCACAGTTTTAAGCCGTGTCAGATTCCTATTTTTGGTGTAGTTCCTTCGATCTGACTGAAGACGTTAAACTTAGCGCTACCGGGAGGTAGCCCGCTATTTCTGAGTATGAGTTTTATTCTATTTGGGGGTGATGTTTCACACCACCCAATGATTTACCATGCGTTATAGGCTTGTACATATTTTTGTGTCGCTGTTGTTCTTTAGGTTTTTTTCTTCATTCCATCATGCGGTCCAAATTCATCAGTGGTTGATAATGGTAATTTCTTTCCTACCTCGTACTTTCAATTTTCATATATAGTTTTAAACATCGAGGATAATGTTCTCTTTTGTTTGGGGGTGGAAAAATTTATCAAAATCGTACCTCTTTTGAATTTTTTTGTCAGAAACAAGTAATTTTTAATTTTTTTTGTGCAATTTAACTCAATTCTTTTGTGTCATGAATTGTCTATCATCCTTCTTTTAGAAGTCTCGGATTACCTTGTTCGTGCCCAAATTACTCTTTTACCATAAAAATAATAGTACCTCCTAAGACGTACTTGCACTATGAATTTCTAAACTCACCAAATTTTCACTTTCATGTATTAAATCAAAAGTTTAAGAGTAACCATATTCTAAAGAAAGCCCTAAAAGATCACTTGTGGAGACGTAAACCCGTGAGAATTGAGTTATTCACCTTTTTTAGAATTTTTACGTATCTACGAGTCACAAGATGATTCAACTTTCTTTGGGTACCGCATTAAGTCGTTGCATGATCTCATTATTCTTCATATTTGTCATAATGACAAAAAATGACATCACTATCGAGTCGTAAGAAATATGTGTCTTGTAGTTTGTCCCGAGCACCAAACCATTTTATACCATACAATCATTATTTCTCCATATCACTTTCATATCACTCATTACCTTCCCATATTTCGTTTATCCTTACCATCCACATATCATTTCCAATCATTATCATCCATCATTTTTTTAGAAAAAAGGTGAAAATTCTAAATGTAAAATGTCTTCATTGTTGGTTTGAAAAATGTATCGCAATAAAAAAAACGTAAAAAAAATAAATAAAAAAAAGGGAAAAAAGAAGAAAAAAAATGCGATCAAAGTTGATAAAATGAAAGCATTGGTTATTCATATTGTGTTCCACTCTTCTCAAATACCCTACCCTAGCATCATACCATTCACTTTCTTCATCTCATTCCTCACTTCTTGCATAAACCCCACTTTCATCCTTATACTGGTTAGCATTCCTTCATAAGATCAATTTCTTTTATGTATCCTCCATTTCTTATAAGTGTGTGAGACATTTGAACTTGTTTAAATTTACTCACCTCCTCACACACTACAGAGATACACTTACTCAAATCTCGGAGAGTTCAATTCAGAGAGACATATGTAGTGAGATTTGAAGCCAAAGCATTGATTCTATAAAGGCGATTTAGGAATTACTCTCATGATACTTAGATTGTCTCACACTACACACGATGAGGTTTTAGGAAGGATTACACCTTTGGTATTAAGTAATTTTATGTCGTTCATTGATAGTTGAACATTGTAATCCATGAAGTTTTTCTAGATGGGTTGTATATCTTTTCATCATCAAGTAAGGGACTTCCTTTCAATAAATCATTTTCAATAACTTTTTGAATTTTATGGGTGTATTCCCTGTAAACCCTCACGAGATAACACTCGTCATGTAGGGCAACCTATAGGTTTCAAAGCTTGTTCCACATTTTTTATATCGAGAATTAGGATTTTTACGTGAGAATTGAGCTATTCACGAGACATTTTACATGTCTTGATTTTATCGAGAATTAGCAATTAAACCGTTTATTTATGGTTTTATTTAAACATTTTTGCTCGAGGACTAGCAATGTTCTGTTTGGGGTGGTGTGATAAGAACCCAAAAATGTTTAAATAAAACCCTAAATAGATGGCTTAATTGTTAATTCTTGATAAAATGGGTCTTATGTGCGTTCATGTTTATCTTGTAAGTCAAACGTCGTTTGTGGAGTTAATAGAATCAAATCTAGGCAAAATGCGACAAAGATGCTGTTAAAAGTGCTAAACCCAAGTCCCGTAGTCTAAACTACCCCAAACCAAGCCCTGACCCCCAGCCTGTCCCAAAATAATCCATAGTGTGTGTGTCGTTATGTTCATTTTTTATATTTTTGGGTGTACGTTTTGAGTATTTTTATTTGATTAATTTAGTTTTATTTTATTTTATCTTCAGTCGTGTATATTTTTAGTATTTTTATATTTTATTTGCGTGCATGTAATTGTAAATATTAGGGTTCGATTTTTTTATATGCGCGTTGAGAGTTTGTACCTATATTTTCCTTTATTTTATTTTTATTTCTCTTTAGTTTTTAGTTAATTTAATTTATTTTTTATTTTATTTTATTATTGTTTTATTTTAGTAGGTTATTTTTATTTTTAATTGATTCTTTTATTAGTTTATAGGTTAGAAAATTAATTTTTAGTTTTAATAGATTTATTATTTTTATTTTCATTTTCTTTTAGTTTAGTTTTATAAAAATTATTTTTTTTAAGATTTTATTTTTATTAGTTTTAGGTAGTGTTAGTTTTATTATTATTATTTAGGTACACACACACACACACACACACTACCCTACACCTAAAATGCTCACTAACTCACACATATTATTCTACACCCTCACGCACACCATAACAACGCCCATCATCTTCAACATTTTCTTCTCATGTATTTCTCTATCCTCATCCACCATAACCAACCCAACCTCCATTAAATTAAATCAACACCCATTTCCTTTTATCCATTTCCATTTCCATCTCCCATCAGACCCCTAAACTCGTATGCACCCCGAACCGGACCTGCTGTACCCGGAGCTGCCCAAATCCCCTTACCGGATTCCATATATCACCACCAACCTCCCCAATGCCACCGGAAAAACGAATCCACAGCACCTCCTGCGCGACCTTGCTCCACCTCGTCGACAATAACGCGATATGGGTACCTCCTAAAACTCATATAAACCTCCACCTGTTATACCGCCCGAAACCCGATTCCGTCAACCCCAAACTCCGAACCCGACCCCCACTTGAACTGGGTGGAACAACCCATCGGAATACCCAATCATCTGCTTCTGAAATCCTATGAACCTGACGACTTCATTCCAATAAAGTCGGTGACCTTACCTTGTTTCTGTTGGAGTTTTCTTATGGAAAGAACGAAATATAATAATTAATTTCTGCAAGGCACGTTCTTGGAACGCTTTCTTTTAGGCAAAATTTCTCCCAATCCGGTTGAGACAGAACCAGAACCGCGAGTACACAATGGGTTTTGTAGAACCTGCCTTCAGGATACAATGCAGTATGAACAGTTGTTTGATTCAAACTATGTACTGTTTGATCAAACCCGAGAACACTCTGAATTTGTAACTTGATAATGCCAAAGTATAGAGGACGGAGAGAGGAGAAACTAGCAATTTTTCCGTTTTCAAAACAGAGGTCTGGAACTCTTTTTATAGCCATTTCTGTGACTGTTCTTCAACAGTCACAACTCTTCATGGAGTGACTCAGCAACCGTTGGATCGTGCCTGTTTGGAACAGCTACGATCTAACGGTTCAGATTAGGCGTCCCATTGTAAGCGAATGGACATCCCCTACACGAAACGCTACGAGTTCATCTAACGGTTTAGATCAAGCCGTTTCGGATTTTAAACCCTTTGATCGGATCGTTTAATCACAACCGTTGATCTGTTTTACCTCGTCAAAACTTTAGGCTCCCACGCTCCAAGCGACGATGCGCACGTGCGAAGTGCCAAGTGCGCGTCAAAGCGCGCAATGCGCCCTAAGTCGCCCAATAGCCCTTTCGCGCGCCGCGTGTCGCGCTTACGCGCTTACGCGTGTCGCGCTTACGCGTGTCGCGATTGGTGGTGCTTAAGCACCACCGCGATGCGTAGGATCATAGCCTCTTATTTGACTTGTCAACTAAGAATCTTAGTTGTCCTTTAGTTGATATACCACTACCTTTTGTAGTATTCTTCCAATGTGGGACAATATGGGATTTTGAGCATTCCCCATATCTTTCACACCCATTTGCTCATGTTTCTACTTTCTAAATTAAAACCCAAACTATGTTTAAAATAAAACACAAATAATATAATAAAATATTAACAACTAAAAATTAAACTCAATAAATATTGGAATTAATCCAACATTCTCCCACCAATTTCAATATACACAAGAGAGCAAAGCAAAAAAGACAATAAATAACTTTTGGCATTATCGCTAAAATCTAGTACATAAATAAGAAGTGTCTTTCGGACTTGAACTTCCATATAGTGAAAATAATTCAAAGCTTCATCAAGGTGCTGTGGTGAACGTATCTTGAACCAAGGACCTTTTGAGACTAGCCGGAACTATCACACATACCGATTTCTGAGTTTATAAGTGTTCTTCTAGCATGCACTTTTATGGCCTTGTGCTAATCCTGATTTCACGAGCGCTTTAGGATCGGTCTTGATTTCATAGAAAGCGGCCACACTTTCGACACTCGAATAGGTAAATCAACTTTAGTGATTCTGCGAGTCACACTTATATGATTTATTAAGAAGTGAACTTCATCCTCTAACATGCAGAAAACCAACACTAGGCATATAGGAATGGAACTTTTTGTATAAATTCCTAGTGTTCCATAACTATAATTTAACTTGTTTGTACCACATTGAACTCTATCTATATTTTCAAGATATGAGTTGGGTTCCCATTAAATATAGTTGTGTTATTTAATAGACCTTAGTCCCATTCCTTTTGAGGTGATATATATCATCTCTCTTACAAGACTTTTAGTCAGAGGATCTGCTAAATTCTTGTTCGTTTTAATATAGTCGACTGTAATTACTCCTTCCTTGAGTAATTTTCTTATAATTTGATGTCTTAGACTAATGTGTCTAGATTTTCCGTTGTAAGTTTTGTTCGAAACTTTATAAATTGTGGCTTGGTTATCACAACTTATCATAATAGAAGGTGATGGCTTTTTCCATAAAGGAATATCATACAACACATTTCTAAGCCATTCTGCTTCTTTACATGCATCTGCTAGGGCTATAAATTCAGATTGCATTGTTGAATCTGATACACATGTTTATTTCTTGGATCCCCAAGAGATAGCTGCTCCTCCTAGCGTAAAAATCCAACCAGTAGTTGACTTTGATTTTGATTCAAGATTATTCCAACTTGAATCACTATATCCTTCTAAAACAGATGGATATCCTACATAATGTAAGCCATAATCCAAAGTCCTCTTCAGATATCTAAGCACCCTAGAAATTGCATTCCAGTGCTCTTGTCCTGGATTACTTGTAAATCTACACAATATACTCACTGCATAAGCAATGTCTGGTCTAGTGCAATGCATGGCATACATTAGACTCCCAATAATACTAGCATATTTAAGTTGGTCCATAGCACGCCCAGTATTTTTCATTAATTTGATGCTAGGATCCACAGGTGTAGCAGCTGGCTTAAGTTCAAAATGATTATATCTTTTAAGAACTTTTTCTATATAATGAGATTGAGATAACGCTAAAGAATTATCCTTTCTCACAATTTTGATTCCTAAAATCACATCAGCTTCTCCAAGATCTTTCATATCAAATTTTGATGAAAGAAACCTTTTGGTTTCTTCAACATATTTGAGATTAGACCCAAATATTAACATGTCATCCACATATAAGCATATAATAACACCAACACCATTTTCAAATTTACTATATATACATTTGTCGGCATCATTAACTTTATATCCATGGGATATAACAATATTATTAAACTTCTCATGCCATTGCATAGGAGCTTGTTTAAGGCCATAAAGAGATTTAACCAATTTACACACTTTCTTTTCTTGGCCAGGCAATACAAACCCTTCGGGTTGTTCCATATAAATCTCTTCTTCTAAATCACCATTTAAAAATGCAGTTTTAACATCCATTTGATGAATAACTAAATTGTGAATAGAAGCAAGAGATATTAATATCCTAATGGAAGTGATTCGAGCAACAGGAGCATATGTATCAAAGTAATCAATTCCATATAAATCTCTTCATTATCAATTGAATTTGCTTCGCAAACAGTAGCAATAAGATCTTCAACATTGTTGGTTTCCTTCGACCCTTGTTTTTCTTTAAATGCCTTCTTTTTAAGACGACATTCTCGAGAATAATGGCCCGGTTTGTCACAGAAGAAACATTTTCCCTTCTTTTTCTTATTTGCACCTTGGTTCTTGAATTTGGAATCATTCTTTGCTTTAAATTTTGAGTCTTTGGTAATCTTGGATTTTTTATCCTCAACCATATTAGCTTTTGAATGACCCTCACTTTGTTCATCCTTCTTTTCTCGAATACGAGTATCATCTTCAATACGAAGGTGACGAAGAAGGGATTCCACAGTATAAGTCTTTTCATCATGATTAATTTTCTTCTTAAATCCATTCCAAGAGGATGGAAGTTTTGAAACAATCACCCCTACTTGAAATTCATCTTGAAGATTAATACCAGCGGCTTTAAGGTCACCAACAATTTGTTGGAGTTCATGGGCTTCTGCAACGACAGATTTATCATTATTCATTCTAAAATTCATATAGTTTGAAATTAGAAACTTACGATTGCTCGCTTCCTCGTTTTGATACTTTATCTCCAAAGCCTTCCATAATTCCTTTGCCGTCGGAATCATTCTATGAGCGCTATAAACAGTTTGAGACAAAGCATTGAGGATGTGTCCTCGACACATAAATTCGTCTTCTTTCCTCTTCACACGTTTTTGCTTTATTCCTTCGGTGTCTTCGGGTGTGGGCTCGGGAATTTGTTCAAGGTTATCATCTAGAATGTATGCAAGTTTTAGTGATGTGAGGAAGAACATAACTTTCTCTTGCCAACGGGTGAAATTTCCGCCATCAAAACGGTCGAGTCGAATTAAGTCTTGAGTCATGACTTGGATAGATTGTGCCACAGTTCCTTCCATTTGAGTGGAGTAATAAGAATATAAAATTTTTTTGCCTAAAACTGTTGGAAATTTCTTATGGAAAGAACGAAATATAATAATTAATTTCTGCAAGGCACGTTCTTGGAACGCTTTCTTTTAGGCAAAATTTCTCCCAATCCGGTTGAGACAGAACCAGAACCGCGAGTACACAATGGGTTTTGTAGAACCTGCCTTCAGGATACAATGCAGTATGAACAGTTGTTTGATTCAAACTATGTACTGTTTGATCAAACCCGAGAACACTCTGAATTTGTAACTTGATAATGCCAAAGTATAGAGGACGGAGAGAGGAGAAACTAGCAATTTTTCCGTTTTCAAAACAGAGGTCTGGAACTCTTTTTATAGCCATTTCTGTGACTGTTCTTCAACAGTCACAACTCTTCATGGAGTGACTCAGCAACCGTTGGATCGTGCCTGTTTGGAACAGCTACGATCTAACGGTTCAGATTAGGCGTCCCATTGTAAGCGAATGGACATCCCCTACACGAAACGCTACGAGTTCATCTAACGGTTTAGATCAAGCCGTTTCGGATTTTAAACCCTTTGATCGGATCGTTTAATCACAACCGTTGATCTGTTTTACCTCGTCAAAACTTTAGGCTCCCACGCTCCAAGCGACGATGCGCACGTGCGAAGTGCCAAGTGCGCGTCAAAGCGCGCAATGCGCCCTAAGTCGCCCAATCGCCCTTTCGCGCGCCGCGTGTCGCGCTTACGCGCTTACGCGCTTACGCGTGTCGCGATTGGTGGTGCTTAAGCACCACCGCGATGCGTAGGATCATAGCCTCTTATTTGACTTGTCAACTAAGAATCTTAGTTGTCCTTTAGTTGATATACCACTACCTTTTGTAGTATTCTTCCAATGTGGGACAATATGGGATTTTGAGCATTCCCCATATCTTTCACACCCATTTGCTCATGTTTCTACTTTCTAAATTAAAACCCAAACTATGTTTAAAATAAAACACAAATAATATAATAAAACATTAACAACTAAAAATTAAACTCAATAAATATTGGAATTAATCCAACAGTTTCTATCCGGCAACCCAACAACATCACCTTACAGCTCCGAAAAATTCAAGGTTTTCAACCCAATATCCCTACCCACATATACCTTTACATATAACCCATTTCAGCCTTATACTCGTTTCCTTAGCCAAGACCCATTTTTCTCCAAACTCCCATTAACCCATGAGTTACCCAATTTTGTCCCAAACGAAAATAAAGCAAATGCCACATGGATTTTATTCCTCTTTCCTATTATACCCTCATTACACCTCTCCCACATGTCTTCTACTATTTCCCTAAATTACCCTCACTTCCCCTCTTACCACATCCACATGTGTGCATTACCCACCTTACCCTCACCCAAATACCTTACACACCTCATGCATATTACTTCTTCCTATTTTACCCCTAGCCACTTGAATCTATTATAAAAAAGGTTGAAGACCCATTTGAAGAGGAAGTAAGAGAGAGAAAGTAAAGAGAAAGTAGAGAGATATTTTTTAGGTTGAAATAAATTTTAATTTTAGGTGGGTATTTTATTTTTTTATTTTTAAATTTAAATTGAGGAGAATAAATTATAATGAGATTAAATTTGAGTGTGAGGGCTTTCAATTAAATTTTGTTAGATAACTCAATTTGAAGGTTATATGCTTTTAATTCAAGGATTGGAATTCAATTTCACTCAAAGAGATTTGGTTTCATTGTTCTCTTCTCTAGTCTTATTTTAATGCCTTTGATTAATTGTTTCTCATGTTTTATATAATGTTAGGCTAAACACCCCTTTCAAGGGGTGTGATGAACCCTTATTTTATGTTATATTAATTAATTAGTTTATTTATTTGAAATTCCCTTTGAATGTTAATTTTAATCTTTCACCTTTCAATTTACGCCTCGAGAGAGGGTAAATGATTTTTGAGAGAAAATCGAAATTCGAGATATAATGGCCATTTTAGAAGTGAACTAGAGATAGGGGTTTCTCAAATGTGGTATTATTTCTTGAATTTCTACTCTAAATTTTATTTTCTATGATTTATATGGATTTTGATGAATCTATCCTAGCAGGTGATTTATTAAAAGGAGTATAGATTTAATTTCTAGAGTTGTGGGGGTTTGAACTTAATTTTTTTAAAGGTTAGTATTAAAATTGCATTTCTGATGAGAGTTGACTTGTAATTTTAGTACTAATTTGAGAGATTTGAAATGAGTAAATTAATTTATTAGAATAACTAGAATTTGTGGTGTAATCCAATTCCTTGATTGTTCTCACAAGTCAACTCTCATCACAAGTCCTACCAAGGTGGACATAAAGAGGTTGCCTTTCTCCACAAAACTTGCTTCTATGGAAGCTCCATTAAAATATCCTTCAAGCTCCATGATTTCTTCCATCTTCATCTTTAAGAACCCCTGACAACGTCTCGAAAATTCGAAGCTTTGTTTACCCCATTGACAAATTGGTGTATTGGACTTAAATATGGTGGAGTGCCTCTAAAATGTGGTGATTTAAGGTGGAGTTATGGTAGTTTGTGGTGGTCGGAGGGGGGAAGCTCTTGAAGAGCTATAGAAAGGAGGATAAAATATGAAAATGGTGGGGGAAATACCCCCCACCTCTCTCATCTTCTAACACCAAATAACCCACAGTAAGCCACAAACTCATATATAAACAACCCCAAGACCTCAAAATCCCATTTTTACCCATCTGGGTGCACCAGAATTTGACACCTCATCATTCCAATAGCCCATAATGTGATAACACACAAGGACAACCCGAACTTAAAATTTTTGAACCACTTATTCAAACGAGAATGTGACCTCGTTCGAACAATATTGGTTTCTCATTCGATTTACCCTTTGAACGAACTTCTAACGAGCTTGTTCAGCTATATAGTGTGATATCGTTCGATCCTCATTTGATCTCCACTTCAAACGATCGGGGACTTTCATTTGAACCAATATTTCTCGTTAGAACGAGAACGACCTCTCATTCGAACGAGCTTCAATATCGTTCGAACCACCATTTTCTAATTTTCTAGTTCTTTTACCCTAAAACATTCACAATTACCATCAAGATTCCAAAACAGTGCAATATAGATATAAACCCAATTATAATGATCCAATTCCCAAGGTTTTACAATTTATATGGAAAAATAATAATATATTAGGCACGGGTCTTATTTTCTTCCCTACTTAGGAAATTTCATCCGAGAAATTATCGACCCATCAATCCTCAAGCCTATGGGGTTCACCAATTTCCACTCTAAGTTATAGGAATCCTTCAAGACTAAATCATCAAAATATTTATCGCTCTTTCATGAGTCTGTCACCAAAAGGTTCATCATGCGACACAATCTAATGCTCACCCTCAGGCTATCCATCAAAGTCACCCAACAATCCTCGAGTCTTTAATCACTTGATGATTATGCATAAACAAGTCCTAAGAATACCTTTCTAATACCAAAGAATATCGATGACTCTATTGAGCAACCCTCTTTAGTGATCGATACTCACCCAAGAGTGAACCGTAATACATCCAATCATCCAATTTATCAAGGACCATCTCGAATCTAAAGACTACACATTCAAAGTTTCCACAAATCCTCGGGTCATCGTGACCACATAACCTCATTTAAGTTTTGTGTTAACCTCATATCATAATTCACTCACTTCATGGAGCGACATACCAACCATATCATCATCGTGCATTCAAAAGGCACCTTCCGATGTATCACTCTAATGACCCTAGTATCTTTATAGGCTTCTAACTTTGGAGCACACACCTAAGTATTACGCCAATCCCCTCACTGTGGTTAAACAACACTATATGCTAAGTTTCCTCGAGTTCTATCACTATATAATGTCCTCAAGTCATCAGCATGTTCTATACGATCAAAGACCTTGACTGCCCTATCGGCCAGTCCGTCGCTAATACTAAGCAAAGCAAATACTACGAGCAAAATGGGTGGCTGAGAGTGCAACCACCTACACATAAATGTTTGTGCAATAGTAAGGATACTTTAGACAAGGGCGCACCTAGTTACTAATCTGCATAGACCAAGCCAGGTTCAGTCACACTCTATTGGACTAAACCATACCATACATTACCTTATACAAATCTGAGCTACCACGATCATGCGAATAACAATCCTGAATTTCCTGAACCGAAAGGGACACACAAGGATCGGGTAGAACAAATAATTGTTCCTAAAAAATCCCATTCGTACGCGAAGGACAATGGTCTATGAAAATTGAACCTTTGCCACACATTCGGAGTCTACGTCCCAACCCGAGAAAACTAAGAGTATCCTAGCATATCCATACGCCCCGGCTTGGGTCACCAACCGTAACGAACGAAATCAAAACCTACTCATTTCCTTGAGAAGGAAGCAATATACGCACCTAAAGTTCCTTGGGAAGTTAAACGCTAGACTTCCCTCCTTAAGAATAAGGTTTCATTCTTACATCCTTGGCAAATACGAGCCACTTTAGTTGACGAATGTCAATGCCCTTGTCAACACCGCCCTTGTCCATCTCATTGGTGATGACGTCACCAACCTAATACACCTAGGTTGTTGTCTCACTCTATCGTACCACGATCGTACCCTAACATATCCTTAGGCAATACTTAATTCAGCAAAACACTTACATTATCATAACTATCATCATCACAAGGTCATTGTTGCCTATCCCAAAGCTCAATTCAAATTGACTCCACGTGATAGCCAACTTCTTGTCATTAATGCTATAATAGTAATAAGTACTACTCGGACGTACACACTAGAATCCACATGAGGCTAACAAGATGATCCAAGGTCCAAACATTCCCCTACTAATGTTATTCTAATAGATACTGTTGACTCACGTCAATATCCTGATTATACTTCAACACCCTATCAAATATTTTATGAGCATGGCCTCAATCATTTCATCGTTGTCCCAAGTCTCTAATGTGCTTCCTGGTACTCATCAAAGGATGATATGACCCTCTCTAAATTGATCCCCTTAAGACAACAATTATTATACCCAATCGTGACACAAATCTCCAATTTCACCACAAAAGATTGTACCATTTATCTACATTAGATTTTTACGGCCTCACCAAAGGCTATATGAAGCGGCTCCTTTGAACTTAGCCGATAACCCGAAGTCATCATAATATTCCCAATGTATTGTCATCGAAACACATCACCTTCCATAAAATCAAACCTGGATGGCTCCCTAATGACATTGAGTATACCAAAGCAAGGGTCACCAAACACTAGGTAAGATTTCATCAACCATGATTTCTCAAAGCGGTTATGCTCTACGATTTCTTAATATTTATTTCAACGATTGCTAGTCACTCACCAAAATATTAACCTATAGTTTTCCAACATGGTAGGTCATAAACATCGGACACCTCAAGGCATCATAACAAGTTGACCTTATATCCTAAAGATACTCCAAGGACCTCCTTATGAAAACTAATGTAATGCACCACGCATTGAACCACAAGATGACACTACTAAGGCTTCTGGTAGGATACATGGCATTGTGTATAACTAGTACATCTCTAAGTCTACACTACCTATGTTATAAAGATCCTATTCGTTAAACATTACATCGTTCTTTCCAAAAATTGCCCCATAAAAGGCTACCTAGGGTTCACTCGCCTATCACCTTAACTCGTCACTCTTACACATGTGACACCTTTGCCATAAATAGCTCATAACCCTAATCGCGGCTTATGAGATTCATTTATTGGCCAATAATCACCAAGGCACTCACTCACAAGGATAACATCTTATCAACTAAAATGAGTGCATATATCCTCAAGTGTTGACCCACATAACATTACATGCTCATCGAACTATCCATCAATCATGACATGACATAACTCAAAGGATATAACTCATTTATCTACATAATCAACATTAACCAACCATAAGTGCCTCGCCTAGGGACTATATGAATTTCAATCATAAATCATCATTGCTTAGTCATGACTCCCTAATTATCGATCTCCATAGTTGACTTTTCGCAATTCATGCCATTCGCCCAATAGTAGTCACCTCACTCTATTAACATCTCAAAGGACTCCATGTCTTCAAAGGTCAGGACATAAGCACCTCACACTAAAAACCACAGTGTCACTACTATTGGCTTGAACGGACACTTGCAAATCATTAACAAGTCTAATTAGAAGCGCAAAAATGATTAATGACAACAAACTTGACGATATGCCACTTTTCAGTAAATTACTCGACATGCTAATCTCTTTGACTCCATCGTCGAGAATGCGAACTGAAACCATCACCCATCTAGTGTGACCGGTCTAAAACTAACACCTACGTCGAAAGAAATACTACCAACCTCACCACGTCACTCCCGAAATAAACCTTGAACCAAGAGTTCTGATACTATTTGTAATGCCCTAACCCAGATTTATGGGTTATCCATAGGCAACTTGGTTCGACCCAAGCATTAGGTGTGAAATGCAATGAAACAACCTACATAATGTTACTAGTCCAGTTTTATTTAATTAACATTTAACTTGTTTAGCATGCGACTCCCATTTAAAATCAATATATGTGAGGGACCCGTGGGAACCGGCCCTGGAATTCAAGCATACAGAGCTACTAACATAAAAAAAAAAAGAATACTGACCTTTATACACTATCAAAACATGAAATCGCACCCAAACTTCCGTAATAAAGATGAGGAAATGAGTCGATTGCCCAGCGCGAAATTACAATAATGCAATATAAAATCAAATCCTAGAAAGAAGACTTAAACACATTATATCTATGTGCATATGCAACTACTATATATATATATGTAAAATAAGGAGTAGAGTTATTTTTACTGTTACATAAATTGGTAAGATAATTAAGGGTTCAGATAGAGCCAGCTATTAAGATCTAAGGGTTCTAAATAGAATGGAACCTTAGTAAATAAAGTATATAAATAAGGCACTTACAAAATTAAGCCACATGGGGAGAGACCGAACAGCCTCGCTCAATCATCCACTAAGGCATCACTAAATTTTACCCTCTCCCCTACTTTCATTTGAAAACATTTTCAACTTTTCATCTTCTCTACTCTAACATGCCTAAACTGAACTCCTTATTTTCAAACACTTACTTATCTCTCCTCTTCATATTTTCTATCGAGAATCAATGAAAATATGTCGAGCAAAAAAATCACAACAAAAAACTACGCCTCTTTGATGTACTCCTCACAATCCCAACCAAAAAAAATTAGTAGGGGTTAATGGGTACAACTCATCTGTCGCAAGGTGATTTGCTGAGGCATTGATCTGCAATGGTTGGTCTGATGGGAAGGGTTAGAGGATATAAACAGTTTTTTTTTTCTTTTCTTTTTAAACCCATGTATCTCATTTTTATAGATGGGTCACGAGTGTTGGTTATAGAGATAACTATTTTTCACTTTAAAGCAGTTATCTTAGTGTCGATTTGAATAGATGGGTTTGAATGAAGACTTGATTTACTCAGTAAACCCCAGACCAGTATATTTGAGCAATGGAGGAAAAAGATAGCTTTGTTTGATGCAATTTTTTGTCAAGGTAGACAGTGGAAATGTTCATCGCGATGAGAAATAGGTTAGGAGACCTCGATCTTTGCTGACGACTTGCTTACGACATTGATGTGGTCCATCGTTGTTCATCTTCGCATAGTGGTCGTCGACCAGT
The DNA here is from genome assembly GCA_949130495.1 of Sambucus nigra. Classification (NCBI taxonomy): domain Eukaryota; kingdom Viridiplantae; phylum Streptophyta; class Magnoliopsida; order Dipsacales; family Adoxaceae; genus Sambucus; species Sambucus nigra. The sequence goes on from OX422217.1 coordinate 161,901,636, forward strand.
GTGGGTGGTCCGGCAACCATATTTTCTTCAGACCGGTTAAAACTAAAATAACCTTCCCACATAGTATATCTAGTGAAACCCAAAAAAAAAAAGATAAGAACAATGATAAATATGCCACCATCTCTTTAGATGTGTTTCTCCGTTTAATTATTTCTCCTTTCATTTTGCAAGTATGAATGTTGTACGTTGACTTGGATTTTTTGCAAATTATTATTATGTGCCTAAATTATTAGGTTTTCTTTATGACCCATGCATTCCCTTCAAGATTCATTATATTACATTATTTTTTTTATTTGGATTAATTTTAAGGGTTAAATCTTTTGGCGATTTTATATGCCTAATGTTGTTATGTGTCTAATTCTTGTCGGTACTCTATCTTCAGTCCCACTGCTTAAACCATCATCAAGGTATAAACACTTCTTTTTCTGTGATTATTTTTGTGTTTGAACTTTGGTTTTAAGGGTATTGATCATCATAATATCATCATTTTTGTTTCAATTTTACAAGTACTCTGCTCTATCATTCCCTGAATCTTAGGGTTTTGATTTATTTTTTTGGTGTAATTTGTTACTCTGTTTTGGGGATCTAATTTGTATATTTTTTGGTTTCTTTTGGTTACAGATTTTTTCTAATACACTTATTCTCTGATATTTGAATGTTGTTGGACAATGTTAAGCACGGTGGATAGTCATATAAAGGAATGAGATTATAACCATTTTTTTTTAAAATTACGCATTGTTTTGTTGAGGACAAACATTTTTTTTTCGTTTTGCAATTACGTACTTTAGAAATTTTTACCGTTTTGCGATTATGTGCTTTCAAAATTTTCATCGTGCCTTCGGGCACGGGCATTCCGCTAGTATATATATATATATATATATATATATATATATATATATATTAACATGCATGAAAATGTTTTTATTCCAAAAACGTGCTTACTACGATTAATTTACCTTGATTTTTGTAAAAGAAGTCCCCTTTTACTTATCTTGACAATCATTACTTGATTTAACACACCCTATTAAATATATTAAACAATGCGCCTTGTTTAAGAAAAATCATTTCTTTTACCTAGAATCCTTATCATTCATTCCCAACTTATCTTAGTGTTTTCATAAAAACCTTTCTCGAACACAACCTTGTGTTAGTTATGGGTTAAACCTCTTTAGGTTGCGTAACTACCCATTTAATCCCTTCACTTTACCATTCATTTACCTTATGGGCATTAATCAATTTTTACATTACTTGTCCACTTCATTCTTTACCGAAGCATTTATTAATTCATTACAGTTTGGTTGTCTTTTCACATATTCACTACACAACCCCTTCTTGGCATATTCAATTCTCATTATCTTTTTCTTGAAATCTTCCAATATTCACATATTTTAACGAGCTCCACACCGTCAGATACGCTACCATATGCTCTGTCCAGTGATTTTGGGTCTTTCACCCCAGAGCTTCGGGCCCTCCTTAATTATTCCGATGTCATTCGAGTCTTTATTAAAGTATTTTAACATTTTCTAAATGTCAACATTATTCCACTTTCCCTTTTTACCCGTCCGAAGACAAAACCCGAGGTTTCACCCAACTTGTATTACACTTTTGAACTTGTCCTTTATACTTTAGAATTGATTTTATTAAAAAAAATCATGTTTATTTTGGACCATTTTGTGTAATATCTTTTCAACATATTTATTTCACAAAATGTTTTCCACTTTACATAAAATTACCATATTACCCCTTTATTTTCAAACTTCTCCTTTTTCCACTTCGCAAGTGTTATTTTCCAAACATCATTAAGTTACCCACGGTAAATTTTTTAGTGCTTTTAATTCATCAGCATTTATTTATCACTTTGACTATCATACTTATCAAGTTAGAAATCTCTTTATTTCGTTACTTCCTTTTTCAAGAAATCATTAGACATCTAAAGACTTCTTTATAAGAAAATGTGGTGGTGGGAGGGGGAAGCTCTTAAGAGCTAGAGAAAGGTTGATTAAATCAGAAAAAATCAGGGGAAATACCTCCCCACCTCTTTCATCTTCCAACACCAAATAACCCAAAATAACCCATAAACTTATATAGAAACAACCCCAAACACTCCAAATCTCTTTTTTGCCCATCCGGGTGCACCAGAACTCGACACCTCATCAATCCAAGGGCCAAGAAAGTGACAACACACAGGGAAACCCGAGCTTAAAATTTTTGGACCGCTCGTTCGAATAATAATGGGACCTCATTCGAGAAAGATTGGCTTCTCATTCGATCTACCATTCGAACAAACTTCCAACTATCATGTTCCACAATACATTGGGATCTTTTTCGATCCTCATTTGATCTCCACATCAAATGACCAAGTACTTTACTTTGAACCAATCTTCCTCGTTCGAATGAGAATGACTGCTCGTTCGAATGAGTTTGACATCGTTCTAACCACTATTTCCTAATTTTCTAATTCTTTTAACCCAAAACTTTCGTAATTACCATCAAGACTCCAAAACAATCAAATACCAGTATAAACCTAGTTATAATGATCGAATTCCCAAGGTGTTTCCATATTACTACAATTTACATGAGAAAAATAATAAAATATTGGGCACGGGTATTACAGGTGGAGAGATATTTGTTGATCTGGTGAACCTTATAACCTCAGACCAGACTAAGAAAGATAAAAACTCTATCTTCCACTACATGGGCAACGCCATAAATGTACTCGAATACCATGGGCACAATCTATATTTTGAGTTCTTCAAGAGTATGGATGTTGACACTCTATGGAGGGTTCTTCACTACAGAGACTATGTGGTAAGTTTTTCATATTCTTTGTATTTGTTCGCTTTCTTAATCTGCTCTACTGCCTGTCGACCTCATTATCTTCTCTTTGAGATCACGACGGCCAACATTATTCTGCAAGAAAATGCTATAACTAATTACCATGCCTACAATAAGCAAAAAGAAATCAACAACGAGCTCTCTCAATAGAACACTAAGCTTAAAAAATACCTTAGATAGTCTGTAGATGATCTAAAGAAGGCTTGAGATGAGATACAAGATAGGGATGACCAGTTTGTCATGAAGACACTAGGCCTTATCTTCGCTCATGAACAAAACCAAAAGCTAAAGGATCAGCCTAATATTGATGCCATAAAGCATCAAAGTCTTGAATAGGACCTTGCCACGGCCAATGAATATCTCTCATAAGATAATGAAGTCCTTTCCAAGGATGTATAGATAACTATTGATCAATTGAAAGTCTTTGGGTACTTTATTGTCAAGAATATGATCGTTTTCATTGAATGTTATGAAGGTTTAAAAAAGTGGATGCTTAATCATTACCATGATATCATGAAGGTTGTCACCAAATAGGTGGATGATGATGATGAAGCTAGAGCTCTATCAATCAAGGGCGATACAGAAATGAATGAGCTAGTTGTTAATGATGAGGAAATTGTTCAAGACAAATAGACTATTATTGATGGGACCTTTCCATCTACAACTTCTAAAGTTACCCCAGTCACTTCCATATCCAAAGATTTTAATGCCAATGATCCCCGAGTTGCTCCATCCAATACTCCTCAAGTTTCTCTAGATAATGAAGGAACTCCTAATTGTACCCCTAGGGTATCTTAATGATCTGAATGAGGGAGCGGTAACATGGCCTTTGATTGACTTCCCAGCCACAAGCGTCGAGAGTTGCCTCATTGATTTGTAATTTTATGAAGATTTGATTTGAACAATCTATATACTGATTACCTTTATTTTTTTGCTGACAATTTACAATGAATGGATAATTTATTTAAAGTTAACTGATATCCAACTATTTTGCCTTTTTGTATGCATGTATTGTTCACTGTGCTTATTTTTGCGAGTTATTTTTCTAGGATAAAATATTAGCCTTAAGATGTTATCAATTATATTTGTGTATGCAAGATATAGTTACAAAGTTAATGTGGTCAGATCTTGCCGACTTGGAAGTGCATGTAACTTTTTTTAAAACTAGGATAGGCCTACCTGTAGTTTTAGTCGAAGGATTTTGAGGTTGGATATTATTGACCTAAACTAACTTACAAGCTATTAGTGGACAAACCTAAGTGAACCTGACATGAAATCTACCACTGCTTTAGCCAGCTTACTAGTCATATGAATGGATATTATCCTTTTGACCATGTGTCAACATTAGTTTTCTAGGTTGACTAAATATACAAGGACCTATCCTTGCATTAATCAACTTATTGGTTAAGTAGTGGTCGAATATTGTTGACCCAACCATGTGATTAACCAATATAAGACTACGACATTCATGAAGTGTAGTCAGATCGTAATCATAATGATGTGCTCAACTTTGAGAAGCCTTCGGTCTTGTCTTCTTGCACATATCTTATACAGATGGACTAGGCATTGAATAGTAAAGTAAACTTAAAATGATAACAAGATGTAGAGACTAAATTAATTATTTTAATTGATTTTTTGATAACAGATTATAGGGAATGATTTTTTTACTTAACATTTTTCATTCAAAATTTCAATCTTCTCATCTCTATTGGTAATACTTCCTCAAGTTTTTAGCATTTTATGGATTCTTGAATTGTTTGCCCTCAAAGGTATCAATTTGGTAAGTCCCTAGTCACATTAATGAAGAGATTATGTACGGTTTGTGCTACCTAGGTTCCATCTTATTTTCCTCTTGGATAACTTTCTCTAACACATAATCTCCATCCTTCAAAGTTCTAGGCTTTACCCTTTTATTGTAAAATTTAGATGTTCGATGCTGGTAGGCTGCCAATTGAAGTGTTGCACGCTTCTTGAATTCCTCTACCAGATTAACATCAAGTATTCACATTAAACCCCTCTTGGGTGAGTTTAATTTAGGTACTCTATGACTTGGTAGGACGATCTCTATGGGCACCATCACATTGGTGCTAAACACAAACATAAAGGGGGTCTTGCTAGTGGTTCTCCTTGGCGTAGTCCTATAAACTGAGAGCATATTCGGTCTACCAGGTCCTGTTAGTGTTCTTTGTCTGCATATTGCAGTGAGAATAGGTAGGTGAAGAATGCAACTTCTAAATCCTTGATCGGATGCATTAATTCCCAAATTTTTCATTATCAAATTGCATGCCATAGTCAGTGATGAAGGTGTATTTAATCCCATATTGACAGATGCTTTTCTATCATATAAAGTGGAATACCTTCTCATATGACATCTCAACCAATGGCTAAGCTTTCAGCCATTTCATGAAGTAATATACTACAACAAATAATTATTTGAATCTGCCCCTTATCTTTGGTAATGGGCCGACCAGATCAATCCCATGTATGGAAAAAGGCCAAGGAGATGTGATCGGTGTCAGAGCTTCCCTAGGTCTTCTATGTATCAGTGTATACCGTTGACATTTATCAAACCTTTTAGCATAATTGGCTGTAACAACCCGCGTAATTTTGGATTTTAATTAACTTCTGGAAAATGGAGGAAAATTAAGTTTTTGATAAAATTATTTTTATTGCTCAAATATGTTGGTTATTATTTTTAAAGGCGAGAATTTCAAACGGTTTCAAAATCGGAGTTAAAACGGATTTTAAAATGATTTTTAAATGTTTTTAACTCTTGGAGTTGTTTTGACTTCCAACTCTTCATTTCTTTGCCTTATTTAAAGGAGTCTTTTGGATTCCAACTCTTCATTTATTTGCATTATAAAAGGAAGTCGTAGTCAACCTTTTTAACATACTTTTGGCACAAATTTTGACAGCAAAAATATTTTATATTCCTCTTCTTTTTATATACACATTGACCCTTGAGATTTGTGAGTTTCAACCTTAGATTAGAGGTGTTCTTGGGGCTATTTTGTTGGAGGTTCTTGGAGAAGCTTTTGTAGATCTTTTGTGTTGATCTTGAGGATGTGATCGTTGGTTTCTCATCATGATTTGAGGTATCGGGTTTTACACAATATGCTCCTTAAATCTCGCGAGTGTCATTCTCTTTGAATTCTTGTTAATTGAACTCATATTTGAATTGATAAATTCATTGAAATCTGGAAAATAATTGTTGAAATTATTTTGATTCATGCGGTATCATTATATTGTTGATGAGCACGTTGTCATGAGATTTTAATATGGAACGGATGTTGGGCACCCGCCAAAATTTCTGTTTCCCGGGCTATGGCTTGATAAAGCATATACGGATGTGGTGAGGCCTGGTGACCCGGTTAAAGTGTTGTTGAGAAATTATAATGATGAAATGCTATTGAGATTTTCATTTTGATTTGAATATTCGTACTCGTGTTGTTACGCTTTATTCATTGCTAATCCATATTTGTTGAGCATCTTTCCTGTCGTATTGTGTACTTCCCCATATTTTCTTTTAGTGGCAGGTTAGCGCGGATTTTGGGGCGCTATGGAGATTGATTTTAGTGAGGATTGTTTGGGAAAGATTTGTATTATTTTGATGTATAGAGCTTTGGAGATTTGTATTTTAATTTCGAGTTAGTTGTTGTATGTAATTCGAGAGATTTGGTATTTAATTTGAAGAGATTGAGATTAGTGGATTTATATTATTGTGGGATTATTTAGATGCTCTATACCTTGTCACTTGTGGATTTGGATTTATTTTATCGCATTAGCGCTCCGTTCTCTCTCCCCGGGCGGGCGGGGTGTTACAAATGGTATCAGAGCTTTAGGTATACGGCAACCCTCGGGGCTTGAGTTTTGGGTTCATTGTGTGGTTAGCAATTTTTGGAGATAAAATTTTTTAGGTGATATTCGTGATAGGTTTCGAGATTAGAGGTGATGAATTTATTTTTGGAGACGAAATTATTTTTGGAGATTGTTAGCCTGATCTTTGAGAGTTAGGCATTCGGCGAATTTCGAGGGTGAAATTCCATTATTAGTGGGGAAGTGTAACAACCGGCGTAATTTTGGATTTTAATTAACTTATGGAAAATGGAGGAAAATTAAGTTTTTGATAAAATTATTTTTATTGCTCAAATATGTTGGTTATTATTTTTAAAGGCGAGAATTTCAAACGGTTTCAAAATCGGAGTTAAAACGGATTTTAAAATGATTTTTAAATGTTTTTAACTCTTGGAGTTGTTTTGACTTCCAACTCTTCATTTCTTTTCCTTATTTAAAGGAGTCTTTTGGATTCCAACTCTTCATTTCTTTGCATTATAAAAGGAAGTCGTAGTCAACCTTTTTAACATACTTTTGGCACAAATTTTGGCAGCAAATATATTTTATATTCCTCTTCTTTTTATATACACATTGACCCTTGAGATTTGTGAGTTCCAACCTTAGATTAGAGGTGTTCTTGGGGCTATTTTGTTGGAGGTTCTTGGAGAAGCTTTTGTAGATCTTTTGTGTTGATCTTGAGGATGTGATCGTTGGTTTCTCATCATGGTTTGAGGTATGGGGTTTTACACAATATGCTCCTTAAATCTCGCGAGTGTCATTCTCTTTGAATTCTTGTTAATTGAACTCATATTTGAATTGATAAATTCATTAAAATCTGGAAAATAATTGTTGAAATTATTTTGATTCATGCGGTATCATTATATTGTTGATGAGCACGTTGTCATGAGATTTTAATATGGCACGGATGTTGGGCACCCGCCAAAATTCCTGTTTCCCGGGCTATGGCTTCATAAAGCATATACGGATGTGGTGAGGCCTGGTGACCCGGTTAAAGTGTTGTTGAGAAATTATAATGATGAAATGCTATTGAGATTTGCATTTTGATTTGAATATTCGTACTCGTGTTGTTACGCTTTATTCATTGCTAATCCATATTTGTTGAGCATCTTTCCTGTCGTATTGTGTACTTCCCCATATTTTCTTTTAGTGGCAGGTTAGCGCGGATTTTGTGGCGCTATGGAGATTGATTTTAGTGAGGATTGTTTGGGAAAGATTTGTATTATTCTGATGTATAGAGCTTTGGAGATTTGTATTTTAATTTCGAGTTAGTTGTTGTATGTAATTCGCGAGATTTGGTATTTAATTTGAAGAGATTGAGATTAGTGGATTTATATTATTGTGGGATTATTTAGATGCTCTATACCTTGTCACTTGTGGATTTGGATTTATTTGATCGCATTAGCGCTCCGTTCTCTCTCCCCGGGCAGGCGGGGTGTTACAAATGGTATCAGAGCTTTAGGTATACGGCAACCCTCGAGGCTTGAGTTTTGGGTTCATTGTGTGGCTAGCAATTTTTGGAGATAAAATTTTTTAGGTGATATTCGTGATAGGTTTCGAGATTAGAGGTGATGAATTTATTTTTGGAGACGAAATTATTTTTGGAGATTGTTAGCCTGATCTTTGAGAGTTAGGCATTCGGCGAATTTCGAGGGCGAAATTCCGTTATTAGTGGGGAAGTGTAACAACCGGCGTAATTTTGGATTTTAATTAACTTCTGGAAAATGGAGGAAAATTAAGTTTTTGATAAAATTATTTTTATTGCTCAAATATGTTGGTTATTATTTTTAAAGGCGAGAATTTCAAACGGTTTCAAAATCGGAGTTAAAACGGATTTTAAAATGATTTTTAAATGTTTTTAACTCTTGGAGTTGTTTTGACTTCCAACTCTTCATTTCTTTTCCTTATTTAAAGGAGTCTTTTGGATTCCAACTCTTCATTTCTTTGCATTATAAAAGGAAGTCGTGGTCAACCTTTTTAACATACTTTTGGCACAAATTTTGGCAGCAAATATATTTTATATTCCTCTTCTTTTTATATACACATTGACCCTTGAGATTTGTGAGTTCCAACCTTAGATTAGAGGTGTTCTTGGGGCTATTTTGTTGGAGGTTCTTGGAGAAGCTTTTGTAGATCTTTTGTGTTGATCTTGAGGATGTGATCGTTGGTTTCTCATCATGGTTTGAGGTATGGGGTTTTACACAATATGCTTCTTAAATCTCGCGAGTGTCATTCTCTTTGAATTCTTGTTAATTGAACTCATATTTGAATTGATAAATTCATTGAAATCTGGAAAATAATTGTTGAAATTATTTTGATTCATGCGGTATCATTATATTGTTGATGAGCACGTTGTCATGAGATTTTAATATGGCACGGATGTTGGGCACCCGCCAAAATTCCTGTTTCCCGGGCTATGGCTTGATAAAGCATATACGGATGTGGTGAGGCCTGGTGACCCGGTTAAAGTGTTGTTGAGAAATTATAATGATGAAATGCTATTGAGATTTTCATTTTGATTTGAATATTCGTACTCGTGTTGTTACGCTTTATTCATTGCTAATCCATATTTGTTGAGCATCTTTCCTGTCGTATTGTGTACTTCCCCATATTTTCTTTCAGTGGCAGGTTAGCGCGGATTTTGGGGCGCTATGGAGATTGATTTTAGTGAGGATTGTTTGGGAAAGATTTGTATTATTTTGATGTATAGAGCTTTGGAGATTTGTATTTTAATTTCGAGTTAGTTGTTGTATGTAATTCGAGAGATTTGGTATTTAATTTGAAGAGATTGAGATTAGTGGATTTATATTATTGTGGGATTATTTAGATGCTCTATACCTTGTCACTTGTGGATTTGGATTTATTTTATCGCATTAGCGCTCCGTTCTCTCTCCCCGGGTGGGCGGGGTGTTACAAATGGTATCAGAGCTTTAGGTATACGGCAACCCTCGGGGCTTGAGTTTTGGGTTGATTGCGTGGTTAGCAATTTTTGGAGATAAAAATTTTTAGGTGATATTTGTGATAGGTTTCGAGATTAGAGGTGATGAATTTATTTTTGGAGACGAAATTAATTTTGGAGATTGTTAGCCTGATCTTTGAGAGTTAGGCATTCAGCGAATTTCGAGGGTGAAATTCCATTATTAGTGGGGAAGTGTAACAACCCGCGTAATTTTGGATTTTAATTAACTTCTGGAAAATGGAGGAAAATTAAGTTTTGGATAAAATTATTTTTATTGCTCAAATATGTTGATTATTATTTTTAAAGGCGAGAATTTCAAACGGTTTCAAAATCGGAGTTAAAACGGATTTTAAAATAATTTTTAAATGTTTTTAACTCTTGGAGTTGTTTTGACTTCCAACTCTTCATTTCTTTTCCTTATTTAAAGGAGTCTTTTGGATTCCAACTCTTCATTTCTTTGCATTATAAAAGGAAGTCGTGGTCAACCTTTTTAACATACTTTTGGCACAAATTTTGGCAGCAAATATATTTTATATTCCTCTTCTTTTTATATACACATTGACCCTTGAGATTTGTGAGTTCCAACCTTAGATTAGAGGTGTTCTTGGGGCTATTTTGTTGGAGGTTCTTGGAGAAGCTTTTGTAGATCTTTTGTGTTGATTTTGAGGATGTGATCGTTGGTTTCTCATCATGGTTTGAGGTATGGGGTTTTACACAATAGGCTCCTTAAATCTCGCGAGTGTCATTCTCTTTGAATTCTTGTTAATTGAACTCATATTTGAATTGATAAATTCATTGAAATCTGGAAAATAATTGTTGAAATTATTTTGATTCATGTGGTATCATTATATTGTTGATGAGCACGTTGTCATGAGATTTTAATATGGCACGGATGTTGGGCACCCGCCAAAATTCCTGTTTCCCGGGCTATGGCTTGATAAAGCATATACGGATGTGGTGAGGCCTGGTGACCCGGTTAAAGTGTTGTTGAGAAATTATAATGATGAAATTCTATTGAGATTTTCATTTTGATTTGAATATTCGTACTCGTGTTGTTACGCTTTATTCATTGCTAATCCATATTTGTTGAGCATCTTTCCTGTCGTATTGTGTACTTCCCCATATTTTCTTTTAGTGGCAGGTTAGCGCGGATTTTGTGGCGCTATGGAGATTGATTTTAGTGAGGATTGTTTGGGAAAGATTTGTATTATTTTGATGTATAGAGCTTTGGAGATTTGTATTTTATTTTCGAGTTAGTTGTTGTATGTAATTCGAGAGATTTGGTATTTAATTTGAAGAGATTGAGATTAGTGGATTTATATTATTGTGGGATTATTTAGATGCTCTATACCTTGTCACTTGTGGATTTGGATTTATTTTATCGCATTAGCGCTCCGTTCTCTCTCCCCGGGCCGGCGGGGTGTTACATTGGCACAGTCCTCCTTCATAGTTGGTCAAAAATACCCTTGAGTGGTTATCCATTTTACTAATGACCTGACCACTGAATGGGATCCACATGAGCCTTTATGAACCTAACTGATCAGGTTGGTCACTTACGTATGATGAACACACCTTAGCAGAGATATAAAAAAATCCTCTTCCAAACAAATTTCCTCATACAAGGACATATCTAATCTCCGTATAGCGAAGTCTCCTCACTTCTTTAGGGTCTTCCAGTACTGCATCGGTCTTCATCTATTCTTAGAAGTGATTCATCCAAGATTATCCCATGTTCAACTCCATTACGAGAACGCATTCTTCTTCGATACTAAGCTTCGATAAGATCTCGACATGAATAGTTCTTCTGAGCTCAACTCTTGTTTCTGGAGCCAAATGAGCTAATGCAAATGCTCGGTCATTTTCAACTCTTACTATTCTTACCATCTGAATATCTGAGAACCTTCAAAGTAACGCTTTCACCTTTTCTAAATATTTTTACATTGACTCTTCTTTGGTTTCATTTACTCTAAGGAACTGGTTTATAACCGATTAGGAGGCACCCAATGACAATTCTAGTCGCAGAACTGTTACAAGGGAATTATATTATTCCTCATTATTGGAGGTCTCAAAGTTAAACTTTAGGGCGCACTCCACACCTGGCCCATAAATTGTTGTAACGATCAGCCCAGATCCAGTGTCGTTAGCACATGATGAGCCATCTACTGGAGGCTCTTTCATAAAACTACTATGAACCAAACATCCATTCCTAGACAAAGTTTTTCATTTGCCTAAATTTTTTAGATCTTTTTTCCTTCTAAGCCGATGATTCTAGTCTCACTCTATTTTGCTCGATTGTCTTTTCTACTCCTTGATTGGTTAGTTTCTCTTTTAAAGTGAACTCTACTATAAAATTGGACATAACTTAGCCCTTAATTATCGTTCTAGACTCATATAAAATGGTGTAATCATTTAGTTCTATAGCTCAAGCCATCATCCTACCTGGTTTTTTAGGGTTCTGGATAGTTTTCCACGGAGGAAGGTTTGTATACATGATAATTGTATGTACCTAAAAGTATGGCTTCATTTTTCGAGAACCTTCAATCAAAGCCAATGGAAACTTCTCTAGCATAAGGTACCGAATTTCAGCTTCATGAAATGCTTTTCTAATGCAGTATACTATCTTCTACACTCCATCTTCTAGACGCACCAAAGTTCAAATATGAACTCAGGGTCAATATTTTAAAGTCCCAAGATAATTACAAATAAGCCCCATGAACTTTAACAAGATAGTTTTAAGTAAAAAAATGACTGATTAAACCCTAACACTCATATACCACACATTGTATAATAGAAAATGAAGCCCCAATTCTTCTCAATATCCCAGTGTAAGAACTAGTGAATCGAATATCAAGCAAGTAGGACTACATCAAAAAGGTTAAATTATTACCTTTGAGCCAGCCAGCCTTGTCACGGTCATTGACCGTGACAAGTTCGTGACAACGGTTTGTCACGGTCAATGATCGTCACACATCCATGACAAGTATAGTTGTCATGGTCAATGAACGTGAAAATTTTAAAGACTTGTCATAGTCAAAGACTTTGACAGGTCCGTGACAATTCTTATAATTAAAACCCTAGGCGCCTCTTTTTTTTCTCACCATTTCCTTTCCTTCCATTTTCTCTCTCTAGCTCGAGAGACGATTCTCTCTCTCTCTCTCTCTCTCTCTCTCTCTCTCTAATTTCAGCTCATTTTTTTTCCTCCCTCTCTCTTTCCTTTGTGTGTGCGTAGGACTGTGTGTGTGTGTGTGTGTGTGTGTGGTAGTGTTGGGGCAGGGGGCAGGTGTTTGTTTGTGTGTATGTGTAGTGGTGGGGCAGGGAGTTTGGTAGAGGTGAGGCGGGGGGGGGGGGGGGGGGGGCAGTGGGGGTGGGGGTGGGGTTAGTGTGCATGTGTGTGCGTATAAGGGCGGGGGGCAGGGGGTAGGGTGTGTGGGGGTGGTGTTAGTTTGGTATTTTAGGACTTAAATTAATTGGACATTATAAATATATATTGGGGGATGCAGTGGGGGTAGGGTGTGTGTGTGTGTGTGTGTATAGGTGTGTGTGGGGGGGGGGGGCAGGCCATGGTGGGGTGTGTGTATATGTTTTATGAGAGTATAGTCCATGTGTGTGTGTATATGTTTTTCAATTATATAAATCACAAATGTTTCTTAATATCGAATTGCATTAACGGTATTGATATTGATATTGAGTTGAATTGAATTACATTGGTATTGATATTTTTATATTGAATTGAATTGAAGTGGACAAGTTTGATTAATTGCACACGTAGATATTTAAATTAAATTTTCTTAACAACTACCTTATCTAAATGAAAGGGTATCGCGCGCGCGCGCGCGCGGGGGGGGGGGGGGGGTCGTATTGTTTTGATTTCACTTCGGTTAGACATTCCACGCACGAAGTTTAGTGATGGGCAGGAGTGACAACTCCATCCTTTAATATAATTAACATGCGTTTAATGTAGTATCGTATTTCACGAGAAGTCACATAGTGTTACAATCCACTTAGCTCCTTATGAAATGGACAAAACATTCCATAAATCTTATGCGTACTTTAAATTAAATAAAACATACTTTAAATTACATAATTAAATGAAATCTCTCAAAATGTGATAAAACATAATTAAAGGAACCATACTTTAAATTACTTATAGTGCACTTGAGTTCGCCATTCCGACGATAGAAAGGTGGTTCATTCGGGTGGTCGATCAACGGCTACATCGGCTACGGGGGGAAGAGAAGCAACTAGTTCCTCCCGGTTGCGAGATAGCGATCTCAGTTGTGGTGGTGAATCTCCTGCAGTGCCGGCAAGATCAGCTATTGCGTCGACCCAAGAAGAGCAGGCTTTAAGTTAGAGTCTTTCTCCTGTCGCCACATCAGGCTTGGTAGGTTAAAAATAGAGGTATGCTTGTCTTTACTTGATATTGATTGAATTCGTTGACGCAAATGGATACCTTACCTTTTTAGTCAGCTGAGGAGTTGGTCGCTCATTAACCAGATGGAGGAGTCTTGTTTGAATCCACCTTATACTAGCCTTTTAGTTCTTATGTGTACGCATTCAATATCCCTTAGACCCATTCGAGAGTCATTACCCCTATAATGAGATCTCTCAAATTGTCTCATTTGGATAGTTTGGGACTGCATAGTTTATGTATAATAATATTCTTAATAGATTAAACTTGTTACTTTTGGGGGAAGTTCTGCAGTCGTATCTTAATGTTCTATGAGTACATACTAGATAATGCGATGTTAAGTGTTATTTTAATTGATAAATTTAAATAACACTCACACTTGCGAATCTATGTCGTGTACTTGGAGAAATATGGGGATATGTTGCCGAATTTTCATCAAATTAGAACAATGTTCATGAGTTGTTAAGTATATTACAGAAATATGCGGTCTTGAATGGGATAGGACCACTCACCATTTAGAGGAGATTGAGGAAATAGGAATTAATATTATAAATTGAATTTTAATTTTAATTTCAATTTCAAATTAAAATTGAATTTGAATTTGAATTTTAATGCACAAATAAATTTACGCATAGAAACTAGCCTTCTAGTTGTTATGCGTACGCATTCAATAGGTGATTGTTTATACTAATGAGAACTAAATATGCACACTTTTATTTAAGCTAATCCACGAATATAAGCTTTTTACCCATAATAGGTGATTGTTTGTAGTAGCTGTGATGGAATATCCTAAATACAAAGAGTGGATGGGTGAGACAAATAGATTAGGGGATGTGTTTCATAGAGGTGATAATGAATTTGTGAAATACGCAAAGAGATGTCATAATGATGAAGAGTTTATGTGTCCATGTGCTAGGTGTAAGAGTGCTAAGATGTTTGAGTGGAAAACAGTTGAACCACATTTGTTAAGATGGGGTATGCAAGATAGTTATCGAGTTTGAATTTGTTATGGGGAATCAAAAGTTCCTTTTGTCCCCGAGCAACCTTCACAACAACCTTCAATAAGTAGGATAGATTTACAAGAGGGGGTGATAATGTAGATCATAATATGCTAGAGGATTTAGTTGATGACGCATATGGAGTTTATGAAGTGGAAGAGAATGAGGTCACTGACGATGTACAAGGTTTAGGTGCTCATGAAGATATCGTGATAAACCTTGACGATGACTACCAAAATTTAAAATTTAAGGCGAGCCACCCGTTATACTCTGGCTGTGAGAAAGATAAAATAACTTTACATGCCATGGTTGGTTTGCATAGTTTTAAGACCCAATATGGTTTGTCTTGAAATAGAGTGATAGGAATTTTAAATTGGGTGAAGGACTGACTACCTAAGTAGAATACACTTCCAAACAACTATCTTACTATGAAAAATAGTTTGAATGGTTTGGGAATGAAGTATAAATCCATTCATGATTGTGTGAATGACTGCATATTATATCGAAAGGAGTATAAAAATCTCAATCGGTGTCCGGTATGCGATGAACCTAGATATGTCCAATCTACTGGAAAGGAAGGCACAAGCTCAAAAGTGCCTCAAAAAGTGTTGAAATATTTTCTCGTTATTTTAGATTAAAGTGTTTTTTCACAATACCATGAATAGCGTAGAAAATGACTTGGCATGCTAGGTAAGAAGCAGGGGAAGATCTCATGCGCCATCCTATTGATTCTACAACTTGGAAGAGGATGAGTTTTGAGCATCCCGATTTTGCTCGAGAACAGCGTAGCATTCGTTTGATAATATCAATAGATGTTTTAAATCCATTTGGAAATATAAGCATCAATCAGAGTATATGGCCAGTGATCCTAACCCCACTCAACCTCCCTCATTCACAGTGTATGAGACCTGATTTTTTTATGATGTCTTTGTTAATACTTGGGCCAAAAGCATCAAGTGAAGACATCGATGTCTACCTGGCTCCTTTGGTAGAAGAAGTAAATGAGTTGTGGTAAGCAGGTGTGCAAGCATTTGACTCTTTCAGAAAATAAGAGTTCATGATGAAAGCTATGTTGATGTGGGCAATTCATGATTTTCCATCTTATGGGACATTATTCGGTTGTGTAGTACATGGTTATTTGGGGTGTCCTACTTATGGAGAGGATATTTTATCTCTTAGTCTCCCCGCTAGCTCAAAAAATGTATACCATTTTCATCAAAGTTTTTTACCCCTCAATCATAGTTTTAGATTTGAAAAAGGTTCCAACTTTTTACTGGGTAGGGTAGAGCATAGGCTACGATCGAGAAAACTTTTAGGTTCAGAAATTGAAATTATTTCTTTTGATTGTGGCCCTAATATGCCAGATGAGAATCTTAAATTTAAGAATGTCAAGCATAAGAAGACCCCAACTGGGAATGAAACTGAGATGAGAAAGGCATGGTGTAGGAGGTCAATTTTATTTGACTTGCCTTATTGGAAGAATAACCCGGTGCACCGTGTATTAGATGTCATGCACACAGAGAAGAACATCGATAAACATATTGTGGGCACATGCCTTGGGTGGAGTCATTCGAATGATGGAGAAAATGCACAAAAAGACCTTAAAGTGTTCAAACTTAAGCCACAAATATGGTTGAAAGAAGATAGTAGGGGAAGGACAATAATTTCCCCTGGTGCATTTACTTTGACGAGTGAGGAAAGGAAGGTGCGTTTAGACACAAAATATAATTTAAAGGTTCCATCTAATTTTTTGTCCAACTTGCAAAGGATTGTGAATTATGCTACCCATGATTTACATAAGTGTAAGTCCCACGATTGGCATGTGATCATACAATTGGTTCCTCTATTGTTTAAGAAATGTTTCTCCAAGCATAAGGATTTGTGGAGGGCTATTATGCAAATTAGTATCTTCTTCTCACTTCTATATGAGAAGATAGTTAATTGAGATCAAATAGTGGCCACAAAATTGGCGGTGAACTAAGCAATTTGTGTCTTGGAGAAGTACTTTTCCCCATCTTTCTTTGACATAAGTGTTCACTTATTGGTACACATATGTGACGAGGGACTTCTCTGCGGCCCAGTTAGATATCAATGGATGTATCCATTTGAAAGATTTATGAAAATTTTCAAATATTACGTCAAGAAAACATTATACATTAAAGGATCAATTGCGGAGGAATACATCACCGTGGAGTCATCAATCTACACTGGGGAATATACGCCTGACTCGACCAACTTGGATGACAATGACGGGTTTATCGATGAGGGCGGTCATGTGATGGGCAAACGAGTGAAATTAACGAGTTTGCAACATGAACAAGTAGCTCGTTATCTATTTTACACACATGAAAATATCGAAGAATGGAAAAAGTAAGTTTAAATTATTTGAACTTTTACATTATTTTAATTTTTAGATGATTAATTTTATAACACCTTCTTCACGATCTATGTAGAAAATATGAAGCCTGTGAGAGCAATAAAAGAAAGAAAAAATGGCAGAATCAGACAACGAATTTAGGTTGTGGTTGTCACACGAGGTAATTATAATGAAAATGGCTCTTATTAAATGGAACATTACAAGAAAGCTTTACAAATAACCTAATTAATTTATCTATATTCTCAGCTCTTAAAGCCGGGTGATGCGACATCAAGGCTTGCTCGTCTAGCCACTGGACCATTGTTCATGTCACAAGAGTATAAAAAGTATCGATTGAACGATTACGTATTCGGTGCAAGGGTGTAGGAGAAAAATACAAATGTACAATACTCGGGCATTTCATACAAGGCTCTTACTTTCTTTCGAGCGAGCGTGAAGGATAAAATCTTCGTTGGAGCCGAAATGACTTACTATGGTGTAATTCGAAATATTATTGAATTAGACTATGTAAACTTCAAAGAGGTTGTATTTTACTATGATTGGGTAAGAGTTGAGGATAAAAATGCTTGTAAAGTTGATCCTAGCACCAATTTGATCATAGTTGACTTGACCAAGTTGAAGAGTAATGAACACGTGAGCGATGAGCCATTTGTTTGTGTTTTCAAAAGGTCAAGCAAATCTTTTACTCAGAGTATATCAACAACGATTCGTGGTCAATCTTCCTACATGCGCCCAAGCGTCTAAACAGTAGTGTGGATGACTTGGTTGCCCCTACCGAATATCAATCCATTTTTATGACAACCCAAATTTGAAACAATTTTTAGATTTGTAATAGTATTCAAATTATTTGTAATGACCAGTGGTTGTATTATTCTAGTGCTTTATTATTATTATCGGACAACAATTTAATGCTTTTTATACATTTTCACTTAATCATTTTAATTAGATTTTTAATCAATTTAAGCATTAATTCAAAGTCCATGACCCGGGAGTGTGTGTGCATTTGGGGGGGGGGGGGGGGGGGGGGGGGAGTGTGTGAATGTGTGTGTAAATTGAATTTGGTATTGGTATAAATTGTTATAAATTGAATTTGGTATTGGTAAAAATTGGTATGTATTGTTATTATCGGATTTGAGAATTAATTCAAAGTTCATATATATGTTTGTACTACTAATAACAATTTTTGCAGAAAATGAATTCATCCGGGCACGGTTGCAGAGGCGACGAGGGCTCCTCACCCTATAGGCCCCCAAAATGGGGAAAATTAGGGTCCGTCGTCGAGAATAAGATGACATTATTGGCTAGAGCGCTAGAGTTGCTGAAGGAGATCGTTGGATTAGGGTACACTGATTGGAGAACCGAACCTATTGACCTCAAGATAAACATCTGGGGGGCACTACAGGTAGTGTATTTATATTTATACTTATACTTATACTTATAGTTATAAGCAACTAAGACTTACTTTCTTTTTGGTTTGTATTTTTTTAACAGGAACAATTCGACCCGTCCCCCACAACTCCACGACTCAACATTAGAACAATTAAGGGATTAATATAAGACGTGGAAGAAGAATTTACAGGTTCGGTACTTTGGGAAGACCCGGGAGTCCATTCTAAGACTACGTGACATTATCCCCCCGAAGGATCCAATCTCATTGGCACAATGGCAAAAGTTTATCGACAATAAGATCTCTGAGCAGCAATTGCCATCTTGCCAATCTGGGAGGGAAAATGGGGCGAAAAATTTGGACGTGCACTACTCTAGTCGAACGTCTTACGCTGAGGTGAAGCACATGATGGTAAGTTTTTTTTTTTTTTTATAATTTTAGTTTTATGTTATTCTCATTTAGCATTACTTTGCGTTACTTACTAATTATGTATTATTTTACTTCAAGACACGGGGAGTGGCCCTGGGGGTAGGCCATATAGGCTCGATGCCTATATGGCTATTCGGACGAAAAAAGGGAAAGGACAAGGAGGTGGCCCCAAGCATCGCAGCCACCATTGTAAGTTATAAATTTTTAATATTTTTAACTACGTTATAATTTTTTATTTACTTAATTAACTAATTATGTACTTTTTTTTTCTTATCAAGCAAAGCTTAAGGAAGTGCATGAGTCGCAGTTGGATGCCAACAAAGCATCTTTGGCTTCGAACGCACTCAGTCAAGTGCTCGGGCGGGATCGCAAGGTAAGGACCAGGTGTGATCTCGAGGGTGGGGAAGTCTAGGATCATTGGAATGGAAACGAGCAACATCGGGTTGGCACATAAGGTAAATGACCATGACGCGAAGCTACCAAGGTTGGAGGCGATGGTACTAGATATGTACGCCTTCATGAAGCGTCAGTTGGGGAAGGGAAACGGCAAGGAGAGGGAGGTAGATGAGGACGAGGACGTCACTGTTTCATCATCGATATGCACGGACTCGGCTCCATATGACGACCCATTTCCCATCATGACCCCCGTCGATTAGCCTATGTCAACAATCGATTGATCGAGCATGGTTTTACTCAATATATATTGCGAGGGAGTTAAGAGATTCGAGCTTCCTCCCGGGTATGCCGGTTCATAGGCGTCCCCTCCAAGACATTGAGGCAAGAGTGCGCGTCATGCATCTGGTGGAGGAAAACAAGAACTTACCTTTATGGTTGCACGAACAATGCATCATTCAACATATTGAGGAGTGTCTCAATTCATATGTCATGTGGCCTTCCTTCCTCCTGCGACCTACTCAAGACCCTTCTTCATGACATTATTTCTATCATTTTTATTTAGATATTGGATTGTATTTGTATTTTTTTATTTTGGTACATATTGGTTTAGATATATATATTTGTATTTCTATTTTATTTGGATATGGATTATATATGCCATGATTCGGTACATTATTTCTATTTTATTTGGATATATGATATTTGGATAGGTCCAATTTTGCTATAATAGGTACAAATATACTGCTGGGCAATGGCAGTGGTCATACTACCCTGCAGTTTTTTTTAAATTCTGCCCAGAATTATCACGATAAAAAATGGTGACGAGTCTGTGACAAAGAAACTTGTCACGGACTTGTCATAGTCTTTGACCATGACAATTTTTTTGGTTTTGTCACGGGCTTATCACGGTCTTTTACCGCGACAAAACTTTTCAAGGTCAAACCCGTGACAGGATCGTGACAAGTCTAATGAACTTATCATGGTCTTTGATCACGACAAGTCCGTGACAAAGTAAGTTGTCACCCCCAGACTTGTCACGGTGAAAGACCGTGATAAGTCGACAGTTTTGGTGTAGTGTAGGTTTTTCCTCCATGTCATTATTATACTTTGCGTATTTAAAATACTACAATTGATATCACTATGTAATAGCCACATTTACTCTGAGTATGTACAGTTATTATACTACCATACTACATATTTTGTTAACCATTATCAGTATTTGAATTATGACTAGTATTTAAATTAAATGTACCTTATTGATTCAGTTTACCCTAGCACTTTGTGCCAATTTACTATAAGCACCAGTATTAACTAGGAATTAGACTGACGTGTTATCCCAAGAAACTTTCTACTTGACCTACTAGTCTCAGATGACTAAGAGCCATGACTATTGCAAAATACATATGAGTGCCACTTTAATTGTGAGCATAGCAGATTACTTTCTCCGAAAGGTTTTGGGATTGATTGTCTAATTATTATAAAGTTAATTGATGGTTTAACTACCTCTATACCCTTTAGTGAACTAGTAAGAGTGGTATTATTAGTTCAAAACACATTGACTTTCTTTACATGATCCTAACTAAACTGGTAATGAACCGTATTTCTTAAACGGACTAATCATTATGGAATCATGAGTTCCAACATTTGATATTTTATAATATGATAAATATGGAATTATCAACTTATTATTATCAACGTTTTAAACACTGATTCTATACACACTCCAAACTCTCATTATATTTATATCATTATTGTAGAACTAGTAGAACCTGCTTAGCATATTTGTGCTAAGTCCTTCCTTCCCCAGATGCACCAGGGGACAAAGATAATATTTCTTCCTTATTAAAGACAGTAACTGGTCATCTATTTGCATATGTGACCGTATGGGCTGAGATTAAACCAGATGGGAACAAATAGTGACGCTTTTCAATTTTCTATATTGTCGTGTGTACTAAAATCATGTAACTCACCTTTGCGATGGTTATAACCAATGTAACATATTAATAATGAATAAAAAATTATGTTATTCCGCCTTAACTTTAATTCATTCCTTTATGTGTACTTCTTGTTCATTGATACGAAAAAGCAGCGTATGACAAATGAGCTATCTTCTTTAACAAAAGTTTGTCCGGCCTTAGCGGACCCTTTTACTTTTTTCCTAGACCTTGCTGAGCACTCGATCCTCATGGTCTCAAATCTCCTTGATTATTATTTTTTTTCCCTAGTCTCTCTATGGTCCCTTTATTGATGTGCCCTTATTGTAGACACCCCATTCTGTTATCCCCTAACTCTCCTTAGGTCCTTAGTACCTCCCCTCATCAGTACAAAACTAGGTCATGTCCCGAACACTGACCTAGAAGCCATCGGGCACTCCCCGGCTCAGTTTGACCAAAAGTCAAACTCTTCGTCTCGAAAGAGACTCAATGAATCTTCGAAGGGCACTAAATCCCATTTTAAATGGTTCGTCCCGTGCGCGATTCTGACTTTCCATGCGGACGACTGATCAGTTTGACTCCGAGAGGTCACCGAATGCTTCTCGAGCTCGGTTGACCAAAGCCAACTCTCCAAACCAAGTCAAACTCTTTGGAATGTCTAAGTACATCTCCTAACCTTTTCCAACGGTCCGCCCCGTGTGCGATTCAGACTTACCATGCGGACGAACGATCCGTTTGCGTCCGAGCGATTCCCCGTCTAATGGACCGATAAACACTTCCGAGCCATATTTGACCCAAAGTCAACTCCCAAACCCGGGATAAGTCCTAAGGAATTTCAAAGGTCTTTGAATTACCTTTCCAACGGTATGACCCATGCGCGATTCTGACCAACGGTTTGCCCTCGGCGGCCAATTTTCCAAAAAAGCCTGAAGCGCACTGCCAAATGGCAGGTTCCAGACCCTGCCTATCGGCACCTGCCGATAGTTAGTGGCATGGCAATGCCGATCAACAGTCACCTGGGGCTATAAAAGGAGGTCTTCACCTCATTTGCAAAGGGAGCCCAGATCTGATAGAAATCTCTCTCAGCGAATCCCAGAAACCTCTCTCGAAGGCAGCGTGATTTCAACTTCCAAATCCCTTTTTTAATTCCACATTTCATCATCCTTTTCATCAAACTTGGTGAATTAGCCACTCTCCATCATCATCCAAGTTCAAGGGCTTCTCTCCAACATTCAAGATCAAGTTCAAGATCTTCAAGAAGGTCCCACTCTCTCAAGCTCTCTTAAATTCTCTTAAATTCCCAATAACTTGTTCTCTTACTTAGCACTTTTATTATCTCATCTCACACATCCTAATATACTTTTTATTTAGTATTATTGCACATATCTTATTTTCATATAAATAAAACCCAAAAAACAACTAAAACACTTTTTCTACACACACACACACACACACTCACAAATAAGAGATCCCCCATTTGGATTTATGGGATAAACCCCACCCCTCGTTTTGTATGCGAACTATGTGGACTTTGATGCCTTTATAGGCTACGTAGGCGTCTCGGGGTAAAACCCGAGACTCGAGTCCTTTTTCTCACTTTTTCTCTCATTTTCTATCTTTTCTAAATTCATTTTTCTTATACTCTATATACTTGCTCTTAGTGACGTATTACTCCATATGCATTATCGTTCCATTATAACGATCAACATAGGGGTAATCGCGTAAATCTTATTTTTTTAATATTATTCTTACATCTTCCTAAAGATGATCGCTTTATCTTTTCCATGATACAAGTCGAGGATTCCTACCTCCATTCTATATATACACATGCACACATATCACGGGGGGAAATATAAAGGAAAATAGAAAATATTCATGAGAGACTGAAAGGGCGGAATGATTGCCTAACACCTTCCCATTTCGTAACTAAGCCTCTAAAACCTTCTCGAATCATTTGGTTTCGCACACACCAGTATGCCTTTGGATGCCATCCTTCGGGGTGGCTTCCCCTTTTTCTTTTGTCTGTTTTGAGTAAAATAGACTGACGACTCTGAATCTCTCTACATTTCTACACCACATCTCAAACGACGTCGGCCGAAGCGCCCCCGAGAGGGACACGCAGGACCCGAAGGATCCTTTTCCTCCATGGCAGGGATCGTGGATGGACACAGTGGCGACTCTTCTCGGGACTTTATGTATTTTTTGAGGGCTTGACTCTATTTGCATGGATGCTATATTTTCTTGTGTTTCCCCCCATATCTGCATGTTCCACTTTCTCATATGTATCTCCATGCTTATGCTTATGTTCACACACTTATAGAAAATTCTCCATGTACACCTCACACCACGTGCACCTAGGATCACATATATATCCCCATGTTGCACGCATCACCCATCCATACTTGGTGTACCTTTTGAGGTACTTATACTTTGCTCCCTGTTTGGCATAATCAAGAAGGGCATTCTCATCATAAGATACTAATAAGGGAATCATGCATGATTCACACAACATCACCAAAGAGCATTGCTATTGACCAAATTTTACACAGTAACTGGAGAGTCACTTCGTGATGGGTGATGGGTGCTGGTCCGGCAGGTCGCAGTTAGCCTAAGCGATATGACTCTCACCTTCCATTGGCCAAGTACCTTCGACGTATATCAAACGGTTCCCCAGCATCGTACCGCTTGACCGAAGTCATGACGGGAGGTATATCGCAGGTAATTCATTCACCTACGTCGAGTATATCGAATTCAATCTCACACGTACCGTCCCCATGAGGTATATGGTGAGGCAATTCACGTACACTCAGGTATATCAAATGGCTTGTCCACACATACCGATTGGCCGCAAGAGCAAGATGTATATCGTGGAAGTCACGCCAAAGGGGGGGAACCCATACCGATTCACCCAACAAACTGCATACCCGCATATAGGTGTCAAACTTAGGACACGCACTTTAGATTGCTAGTTTCAATCCAAAACTCTACCGAAATTCCGGGTCGATTTGCCGCCCAATTTTTGCGCATTTTTAAAATGGGAACCTGTCCGTAAGCCTGGTTACAAGTCCAGCCATAGCTTTGCATATATTAAAAACCCCACTTTTCCAGGCTCGGGTCCCATTCGGCATTGCATTTAGGAGAATTAAATACAAGTGAAAATATAATTATCATGCTGAGTTCCGTCTCCAAAAACATTTCTCCCTTCTTTATTAAAAATCCAAAAACATTTCTCCCTTCTTTATCAAAAATCCAAAAATAGTTCTTCCTTTTTTCTCAAAACTAAATCCCATTCTACGCCTTCTCAGGTCGATTGCAAACCCTTGGCATGGCTCCCTATTGGCTTCGGTCTTCAGTCAAATCACCTCGGAGTTTCATCCGCTCCTCTACTACCTCTTCCGATTCCAAGATCCATCCATCTTCCATGGATAATACGGATCAAGCACCAGTCATACAGCCAGATCTAACGATAGTCCTAGCTCAGCTCGTGTCCAAGATTGATAACCTTCAAATCGAGGTCCGAGAGATGCAACGAAACCAGGTTCCAATTCCTCAAGAGCCCGAGGCCCTATTCCCTCGTGCTATGTGTCCACCCGAGCCTATCTAGGTTCTCGAAGAATATCAGCATGCTCCACGTGCCCCTCCTGCCAATGGGCCACCGCCTGCCCAGCTTCCAATGCCAAACATTGCCCAGCCTGTGGCTAACTTGCCTGTGGTCGCTGATCCAAAGGAGGAAGAGTTGAATAAATTCAAAGAGGATCTCAAGATGCTCACCAAGAAGTTCGACCAAGTCAAGATCTCTAGGATTTACATGAACTACACCCACATGTCTCCTTATCCTAAAGCAAGGTTACCCGAGAAGTTCAAGATGCCAAATATCGAGAAGTTCGGAGGGAGTGGACCCCCAATTGTTCATCTTCGCAGTTATCATTGTTCCATGACTCTACTAGGGACTTCTGAAGAGGTTATGGCCCAATTGTTTCAGTAAACTTTGAAGGATAGTGCCCTCTGATGGTTTTTATCTCTTGAGGAATCTAGAATCCCTAACTGGGAGGATGTAGCCCGAGAATTCATGTCGCAGTATAAATACAACGAAGAGCTTGAGGTCACCCGTCATGATTTAGAGCTGCTCAAACAGAGTCTTGGAGAATCAGTCAGTAACTTCATAACCCAGTGGAGGGAGCAAGCAGCTACCATGACCAATCGACCATCCGAGGAGGAACAGGTCAACATAGTGAAGAAGAACTTCTTTCCCCATGTCCGAGCGACGATGGGAGGACAATACTATCCCCACTTTTGAGATCTCAGAGAGGCTGGAGTGGAAATCGAAGAAAGCCTTAGTAAACAGAGGTTGAACCGAAGAAGGTGTCCGGACAGTTCACCCTCAGAAAGTATGACAAGCCTGTCAGTGCCACCGTCTCAACCATCAACAACATCTCTCAACCAACCACATTATGGGCACCAGAAAGCCGCCCTGTCCCCATCCGAAGGGAATACACTGAGCTCCATGCTCCCCTCTTCAAAGTTTACCAAGCCCTGTGAAGCCGAAACCTCATTAAACCCTTGGACCCACGTCCGTTGCCAAATCCACTCCCAAGAAACTTCAAGACCGATTCTCATTGCGCCTTCCACCAAACTGCTGGCCATACCACCGACCAATGCTTTCACATTCGAAACATAATCCAAGATCTCATTGATCGGGGTACCATCGCCCCACCAGCCAATCCCAAGCCAAACACTACTCATAATCCACTTTCGAATCACACCAATGCCATCTTCTTGGAAGAAAACCCAGATTTCGATCCCTCAACTCAAATCACACCCATATACTCTCCTAAACCTCTTCAAATTTACCCATATTCCCCCCTACACCCTACTAGCCTCGCTGATCAGGCACTATCATTCCTTACCAGAGCATGCATCGCTGTCCGTACCCATTCTGAGAATGGAGGTATGGAATTTTCAGAGGTGTTAAACCAACTCCTAGTGTTCGGGATAAAATTTCCCTCATAGATGGTCATCGATTGCCAGAGATTCAGTACACTGTTCTTGGAAGCACGAAAATGGGGCCGAGATTTAGATAAGTGGGTGGTACCAACCGACGAAGTCAGCTTAGATGATGTTGTCCAGACTATGACAAGATTATTCAGGCAAACTAATAGCATTTATAGTATCAATACTTTGAAGATGCAAAGGCGCTTGGCCCCTTCAACCACATATATCCCCACAGAATGGGAAGACCTGTATGGAGAATCCATTGAAGTTGTGGAATGCATTAACTTTACAGGGAAAGACAGAATTATTGCCACCGGATGGGGGGAAGAATTCGAAGATTCGAGTAAAGAACAAGCTTTAGAAAGAACTGGCCCCATAGCCAACATATGTGGGATGATATCATTTGAATAACTCCTCTGAGAAATAAATAGGGTGGCAGAACAACCTGAGATTGACGAGGAAACAGGATTCATATTCTTCCCTTCTTCAGTAAATCACATGACTAGATCAGGGAGACATTACCAGGTTCCAAGCTCACTACCAGCAAATGACAAGGGAAGGGAGTTGAAAACCCTCCTATTCCAGAAATGACCATTGAGGAGAGCAAGATCCTCGATCAACTGAAGAAAACTCAAGCTAACATCACTCTATGGGGGATTTTCATGTCTTCCCAGCTGCACATAAATGCTTTAATCAAGTTACTCACTGGACCCATAGTTCCTCCTTTCACCACACCAGAAGAAGCGGTAAATCTGGTCGGATCCCTAACCTCTACCCGAATGCTATCATTTTCTGAAGAAGAAATCCCCAGAATTGGGCCGAATCATAATCATGCACTCAACATCTCCGTCGAAGTTATGGGGAAGTCCGTGCCACTCTCCCTTATCGATAACGGATCCTCCTTGAATGTCTACCCACTGAGAACCTCCAAGTGCTTAGGCCTGAAAGAAAGCGACCTCGCTCCAACCTCTGCCGCTGTGCGCTCCTATGATAATACCCATCTTGAGGTGATGGGATCCATAAAACTTTCAATAGGGGTTGGCCCTATAAATCATGTCGTTGAGTTCCAAGTCATAGACATCCCAGCTTGTTTCAACTTGTTGCTCGGATGCCCTTGGCTCCACAATATCAAGGGTGTGTCTTCCTCACTCAATCAGAAATTGAAGTTCTTTGCCAACGGGCGAGTCATCACCATTTTGGGCGACAACAAAAATGCCAAGGGTGAAAGCACTAGCAATCCAATCCTTGATATACAACACGGGTCAAATGATATGCTCCTATCAGGATTCCGAGTTGAGCCACTCTTACTTCCAGCAGGGGATGGTTTCAAAGAAAGGGTTAGTCTAGAATATGACCCTCATGGCAATGTTAATGTGATTCAGATGTTCAGAAACATGCACTTCATGCCCGGACTGGGGCTAGGGCAAAGGCAGTAAGGGGTACTTGAGCCCGTCAAACTGAAGAAAGCTTTCCCTCCTTGCAGCTTGGGGTATCAACCATCAGAATAAGAGTTCAGAATGATCCGCCAGCCTCGACCAAAGAGAAGATTAGACTGTATACGAACTGTCTCAGGAGACTCTTTAAATGGACGATTCATCAAAGAAGGTGAGGACTTCCCCTTTTACGGTTTTCCAGAACCATGGTATGACCACACAGACAAGAAGATGAAGCCTGGAATGAAGATCTTTTTCCAAGACAACTACCCATGGGCCGAAAGTTTCCCACACCAAGTACAACCGTTCCTCGAAGATACCGAAGAGACTGAGGAAAGTGATTTCGAAGATTCTTTCAACTTGCAGACACTGAGGCTGGCACTCTGCATGGTTCATTTAGGCACTACATCAATGGATCCATCCCATCTAATTAAAGCTGCTGATACTCCTCTCCTCAACTGGCATGCTGTGCCAGTTCTACCTCTTGAAATCTTCCCTAACCCCAATGTTTGCCCTATTTCTTCTTCTGTTGTCTATCCTTGCTCAAATGTAATCGAGACCTCTTTTGATGAGGTTCTCAATGCTGTTTTTACTATCAATGAAATAAACTAAGATTTTGAGTATCTTGTTGTGCCTTACATTAACTGCTTGAATTCTAATCAAACTTTTGATGATGATGATTTTGTAAATAAACAATTCTTAACTGATCTAAATAAGGTTAATAATAAACAACATAATCGCGTTCAAGTTAATGAAGAAGAGACTGTTGTTACTAATCTCGATTCTAGTAGCTAACTGCGCGAGATTAGGATAGGGACCACCCTTGATGAGCATGAGCGCGCACAACTCGAAGAATTGCTGAAGAAGTTCGTAGATGTCTTCGCATGGTCCTATGATGATATGCCCGACATTGATCCTGAAATAGCTCAGCATGAGATCCCCACTCTCCCAGATTACAAGCCAGTTAAACGAAAATTGATGAAGCTCTGCACCGAATGGTCGCTCAAATTCAAAAAAGAGGTGGTCAAACAGTTGAACGTGGGTTTCATTCGTGTAATCGAATATCCCACATGGCTAGCCAATATTATACATGTGCCGAAATCAGGATGGAAGGTTCGAATGTGTGTAGATTACCTAGATTTAAACAAAGATTCTCCAAAGGATGATTATCCGCTACCCAATATCGATATGATCGTAGACAACACAACCAGTCATGCTCTCATGTCATTCGTCGACGGGTTTGCCGGATACAACCAAATCAAGATGCACCCCGACCACCAAGAAAAAACCACACTCATCGCCCCATGGGGAACCTTTTGTTACACTGTTATGCCATTCAGTCTCAAAAATGCTGGGGCTACCTACCAAAGGGCTGCCACAACCATCCTGCACGATCTGATTCATAAGGAGGTCAAGGTTTATGTGGATGATATGATTATCAAGTCCAAAACTAGAGAAGGTCATGTTACCTCTCTCTGGAAGTTCTTCGAATGGAAGGTCATGTTCCCGCTCTTCGGAAGTTCTTCGAACGACTACGACGGTATCAGATGCGACTTAATCCACAGAAATGTGTCTTTGGCGTTACAAAAGGAAAACTCTTGGGATTCATGGTCAGCGAAAAGGGGATAGAAGCAGATCCTGCAAAGCTGAAGGCCATACTTGAGATGCCACCACCACGAACAGAGAAAGAAATCCAAGGGTTTCTTAGGAAATTGCAATATATCAGCAGGTTCATCAGCCAACTAACTTCCATCTGTGAACCAACCTTCAAGCTCCTCCGAAAGGATTCAACAAGGTTTGGAATGAGGCCTGCCAAGAAGCTTTTGACCGAATCAAATAATATCTGACCCAACCTCCATTTCTCATGCCACCACAGCCGGGTCTCCCTTTGCTCCTATACCTAACCATAACCGACACTACAGCTGGGGCTTTGCTAGCCCAATACCTATAAGACTCCCATAAAGAAAGATCCATATATTACGCCAGTCGTAAATTGGTCAGGTATGAGGTCAACTACATTGCTTTAGAAAAGGCGTGTATCGCACTTGTCTGGGTCACCCAAAAGTTACGACACTACATGCTCGACTTCCCCATCAAACTTGTATCCCGAATGGATCCCATCAAATACCTGCTTGAGAAACCCGCCTTATCCAATCGAATGGCCCGATGATTGATGCTCCTAACCGAGTTCGATATCGTGTACGCCACACCGAAAGCTGTTAAAGGAAGAGCCATCTCTGACTACCTCGCTGATTACCCCATAGATGAAGCAGATGTACGAATCTCCGAATTCCCAGATGAAGATATCCTCTGCACCACCCATGACCGCCTTCGATGGAAAATATTCTTTGATGGCGCTGCCAACAAAAAGGGATATGGCATTGGGATACTCCTGATCGCCCTAGATGACTCCCACACTCCCATCGCCATTAGATTGGATTTCCCTTGCACCAACAACATAACGGAATACGAGGCATGCACAGTGGGCCTCAAAGTCACTCTCAAGAAAGGTATTCAATACCTTGATGTCTATGGGGATTCTGCCCTTATCATCGATCAAGTGCTCAGAAAGTGGAAAGTCAAGGACGAAAAGCTCGAACCCTTCCATGCCCACTTAGAAGAGTTAGCCTCCTGATTTCGAGATATCACCTTCCATTACCTACCCCGAGCAAAGAATAACCTAGCCGATGCTCTCGCCACCTTAACCTACATGGTCGACATGCCCGAGGGAATATCAATAACCCCCTTCCTAGTTCAAAAGCAAGACAAACCAACCCATTGCTACCATATTGAGCTTGTCTCCACCGAAGATATCGAACTAGTTGATTGCTGTTACTATGATATATGGTGCCTCCTCAAACATGGTAGGTATCCTGAGGGTTCCAACAAGAAAGATCGAACAACCCTCCGGAGACTGGCCGTACAGTACATTATC
The DNA here is from genome assembly GCA_949130495.1 of Sambucus nigra. Taxonomy (NCBI): domain Eukaryota; kingdom Viridiplantae; phylum Streptophyta; class Magnoliopsida; order Dipsacales; family Adoxaceae; genus Sambucus; species Sambucus nigra. Next base: position 161,932,571 of record OX422217.1, read on the forward strand.
TGTCATAAAGCCCTACTCAAGAGGAACTTCAATGGAACTCATCTACACTGTATCGTAGGGGCCAGGATTGAGAAAATAATGCAGAAAATCTACAGCGGGGAATGCGGACCCCACGTGAATGGTCACATGCTTGCCAAGAAAATCATCCGACAGGGCTACTACTGGACCACCATGATCCAGGACTGCACCGCTTATGTCCGGAGGTGCCTCAAATGCCAATAATTCTCCAATCTTCAACACTTGCCTCCGCGAGAATTATACAACATGACCTCTCTCTGGCCATTATCCACCTGGGGTATCGACATCATAGGGAAGGTACACCAAAGGCTTCAAACGAACATGAGTTCATCCTGGTTGCCATCGATTACTTCACCAAATGGGTCTAAGCGGAGTCATACGCAGTATTAAACGCCAAGAAAGTGGCCAAATTCCTCAAGAAAAATATCATCTGCCGATATAGGGTCCCGCATGAGCTAGTGTCAGATAACGGGTTGCATTTCGAAGCGGAAGTCACAAAAGTAGTCAACGAGTATGGGATTCAGAGTCACAAATCTTCTCCCTACCGACCTCAGACCAATGGTGCAGTTGAAGCCGCCAACAAGAACCTCAAAGCCATCATCAGCAAGATGACCGAAAGTTATAGGGATTGGGTCGACCGAATCCCGTACGCCCTCTGGGGATATCGAACCTCAATCCGAACCTCTACTGGGGTTACCCCTTACTCCCTAGTCTACGGCATAGAAGCAGTCCTACCTATGGTGCTGGAAATACCCTCGCTACGCGTCACACTCGAAGGCAAGGTTAGTGAAGAAGACTGGTGCCAAAGCCGTCTTGATGAGCTAACCCTCCTAGATGAAAGAAGATTAAAAGCTCTTTACCACATACAAGGGTACCATCGCCGAATGGCGCTATCATTCAACAAGAGAGTCAAGGACCGAGGTGTCCGAGAGGGAGACTTAACCCTCAAAGAGATAATAGAACCTATCTGGGACCCCAGAGAGAAATTCAAACCCAATTGGAGCGGCCCCTACATTGTGAAGAAAATCTTATCTGGCGGTGCCGCCATGCTCACTGACCTAGATGGGGAGGAGATGGCTCGTCCAGTCAACCTGGACCGTCTCAAGAAATTCTACCCCTAGTCCGAAATCTCGGCGCGCTACGACTCTTCTCACCCCCTTCTATTCTTAAAAAGAAACTCTTCATTTCCCTCTACCCAGAACTATGTGGGCCTGATCCTCTACAAAAAAACTATTTTAAAAACATTTTTAAAAAACCCCAGAGGTACGTAGGCAACTCATGCACCTCACATGAGTGCGACCCTTTCTTTTTCACAAAATACTATTCTTTTCTTACCTCCGAGAACGGCGGTTCATTCTGAAAATACTTGAACAAAAGGATTATGTATGCCTTAGCGATCAATATAGATAATTCAAAATACAAAACTCATCAAAAGACACAGCTGAATGATCAGAAACTTGTTTATTTCATTAATAAGAAATTACAGTACGGATTACATAAGAAAAAGGAACGGATAACTCCCTTCCCCCTATTACCATAAAAAGCCAAATAAAATCCCCACATCTGTTACACAAATAAACTCCCCAAGAGTCCTACCCACAGCTACCAGAGGAGCATGCACCCTCATCATCTACATCCTGAGGTCCCCAAGTTTCCCCTGCTTGAATAGAGTGCTGTAAACATTCCATCGATCGATGAGCCTTAACCATCTTCGAAAAGACCACAACACCCCCTTCCATGGTGTTAGATAAAACAAACCATCTTTGTCCAGTCTCCACTGCCAACATCTTGCTGACTACTTTCCTTCACAACCACTTCATATAATCTTTGGGGACACGCCAAACCTTCCCGACAGACTGAGAGGGATGGGTCGACGGACGCTGATTTTCCCATAAAGACCCAAGCAACAGACGTAGGCGCTCAGTCAAATCTTCTACCAGAAAGAAATTTGAGGTCCGAGGGGGCACGACCTGCGCCCAGCCAAATTGACGCAAAAGCCGCTAAGGGAAATAAAAAGAGGTCTGTCTGAGACCAACCAGCCGTACATATGAATACTCTCCTAGCTCCAGAATAGGCTGCAACTGTCCCCACCAAGGCACTGACCAATACAACCCATGAGCCCCATGCTCCATAAGCCAATTTTCCCAGTTCTTAACATACAGGCCAACGCTGATGAAGTAGCGTGAAAAGAAGTTGGGTACGGTCGGCAAGGGATACTCTAAAGGAGTCGTCAAGCGGAATCTTTCAGACAACCACATGAACAGCATCACGGGGCTACCCCTCAAAAAGTCAGAATGGCCTTCTCTCCAGGCATCCAGGCCATTCAGGTTCTCCGCCAGTATCACCACCGCAGGATTGCGAGGGTATGACATCCATGAGGTAATGGCTGCAAGTTGCGGGTCCACTTGCACCTCCCCGATCACTAGCAGTAATTTGGAAACCAGACCCAGGACAACGGCTCCAGCATAGCCAGCATCACCTACTTCTTGCAAATGCATGGACTGCATCACCGCCGAGAGGGAAATCATCCCTCTAGTGACCAATGATCTAGCCGCTGAAGGCGAAATATGAAGAAGCCCGACCAACAAATCCCTAGGAGAGCGGGAAAATTTGGGCAAAGCCGCAGCAACACTGGGATTTACACCCAATATGGAAGAAAATTCCTCATAGGTAGGACAAACTTCTTCCAACCCAAAGCAGAATAGGGTGCTTGCCGATCGTCAACCCCGCCATTTTCGGAATTTTCCCTTTTTCCTCTTTTGTCAAAATCAGAAAACTCAAATAAAAATAAATTGATATTCTCAACAGAATTTCAAAATCCCTTTTCCTCCTTATATAATTTCCCTTTTTAATAAAAAACTTTCCTTCAAAAAATTCCAAAAATATTCCTTTTTACAGTCTCAACAGCAAAGTGAAAAGCGCATGTGCATTGCATTCATCATTAATAAGAAATAATAAAAAACTCCATTTGCATTGCATATATTTGTGTTCTGTGTTTACATCAATTTTACAGGAAATAAAAAGAAAAAGCAAAAAATAACGGGACTCAGCCCGAACCCACATTCCCTCTCTCTCTTTCTCATTAAGAACTTCCACCCCTTCGACGTGCTCTCTTCCCCCTGCAACGAGATGACGCACCACCGCTACTAGAGCCAGAGTCCTCTCCGGACGAAGCCGAAGGCATCAAGCAAGAAGGAACAGGAACCGCATCCCGAATGTGAGCAGTCACCGAAGATATCCAGTCTCTGATGTCCTTAAGCCAAGTGGTCGACACCTGGACTTGCTGGAAAGAAAGGCAAAAATCAGTATCAAAGTAGAGATGACCAAAACAGAAAAGAAAGAAAGAGAGGAATGGAAAGGTATACCACAGGTCGAAGGACCTCCTCTGTCAAACCCAACTCCTCTGGATCCATCGCATGGGGACGATGCAACATAGGAACCATCCCTCCATCAGCTCATCGGATGTTGTACGAAGGGTTATGCAACCGCACAAAAGAGACCTTCGAGGTCGCCACCGCCGCAGATGCTGACGAACCACCGTCGCTGTGGGAAGATCCCACCGCCCAACTCGAACCCGTAGGAACGAAAGGCAACACATCATATATGCTGGGCGCCATCAACCAGCTCGTCACAAAATCCATGTAGTCATACGGCGTAGCCGTATCAGTGTATAGCAAGTAGGACTCGCCGATCATCGCTGCGATCCTCTCATCCTCCAACAGCTGTCACTCCCGCCTCATAAACGTAGGAGGCTGCGCAGGTGGCACCACCACCTCCTCCTAGGATATCTGACGAATCACCCTCTCCCCAAGGTACCAGGAATGGCCGAACTCATGCGCCATCTAACGCCTCATCCAAGCGTTTACCCTGGTCGCCCCCACATCCTGAATGGATGTCCCCTAAGGGTAAAAGGTCACCTGAAAATCTCCAAGCGAGCATAAATCAATAAAAAATAAGAAGGAGCAAAATTCAAGACTGGAATGAAAAGAGTCTTACCCTACCACTGGTCAGGTCATTCAAGACCTGACGCACCACCTCCAGGGAGAGAGATCCATTCGACTGCCGATTGTCCTTACGCCATCGATACAATCGGCAGAAGTCCCCAACAGTGTCGTCCTTCAAAGCGATCAGTGGGGTATTACACCCAATCACCTCGTAGAACCACGTTTAAATTCGCAAACAAAAAGAGACGGATAAGGAAAATGCAAATGCATGAAAGGAAAATGCGAATGCATGAAAAGAAAATGCACAAATTAAAGAATACCTCAAGGAGGTACGTGGCTCCAGTGAAAGTCTGCCGGCAGCACCGACTGAATGCATCTAGAGAAGAGTAAAGGGTCGCCAAGGTCAGACTCCCCCAATCATAGAAAGGGATGTTCAAAAACATCCTCAAGTACGGCAGAAACCATAAATGAATGACGTCGCCGCTCGACGCCACCATGAAAACTCCCAACACCAGCAAAATGAATAATCGGGCCATCTACCTCACTTGCAGCCCGTCCTCCACATCAATCTCCCTGCCCAACAGAACGTCCTTCAACAGGGACAGCCGAATGAAATCCTCAGAAACTATCCTCCCTACATCACCAAGTGCCGCTCGCACTTCCTCCGGTCTCACCCGTAAAGAGAGATCCACCTCTATCTGCTCTCCATCACAATCCAGCCCCAGCACCTGCTGGATATCTATGGGAGTCACAGTCATCTCTCCAAAGCCGAAATGAAAGGTGTGGGTAGTGTCCCACCACCTCTCTCCCAAAGCGCACAAGACCGCTGTCGAATGAGGAGTCTCATCCAGCGCCGATGCCAACCGCCCAAAACTCGCTGATGATACCATCCAACACACCACAGGTGGGAGATGCTCCCATACATCACTGAGCCCCGTCGTCCCTCGGGCAAGCATGTTCTTCAAGGAAATATCAGACTAGCAAAAAGAAAAATCTCATCAAGAGTAAAAAAAAAAAAAAATCACCCAAAAGAAAGAAATGCCAAAGGTCAAGTTACTTACATAACCGCCAAAAATCACTCTCGAAGAGAGATGACGCAATGGCTCCCGCAACAAGGTCCGCTCATCCGCAACAGGCTCAAATGCATCAAAGGAGTTGTCACTCCCCAAAGTAAGGGGCACCCCGTCCCTCCAATCCACATTTGCCCAGTAATCAACGGTCAACCACTCCCGGTGGGCTGCAGTGCTCACAAAGGCGGCCATTTCTTGAAGATCGGAACGTTAGAATGATTCAAAGGAGAATCGCAGAGAGAGAGAAAGCAAAAGAAGCTGTGAAAAAATGAAGGGATTCACCCCCTTTAAATGAAGGCACTGACCTCTTGCCTTCCTGAGGAAGTCCAAAAGTCCGTGCCACTATCGAATGGCACCTCTCACACCATGCCGGCCGGCACACCACCTCAAATTTCGTACAGAAATTCCAGAAAAATACCAAAAATCCTCGAAAAATCCTCAAAAAATTCCTAAAAATCCCAGGAAGGATTTAAAGCCATTTTTACCAAGAAAATTTTGCATTCCCTCGGGCGGAACCCCTCTATCCCCAGTGGAATCCTCAAAAACCAAGTAAAACTCCTCACGGCAAAGCTCCGGAGGATCTCTAAGGATCACCTGATCACTTCCCCGGCGGAATTCTCCTACAGCACCCAAAATAGGTTGTTCCCCCTGCGAGGTCTCCTAAAAAGCTTCCCCAGCTATCAGCTCCCCAGCTCAGATCAAAATCACAAAGCACTTTCTCCAGCAGAATCGAAATCCAATCTTTATCCACTCTTGGGTCAGAATTGACCCCGATCTTGGATCGTCACCTAAGTTAGGTCAGAATTGACCTCGGTCCTCGGTCGTCACCACTCTTGGGTCAGAATTGTCCCCGATCTTGGATCGTCACCTGAGTTAGGTCAGAATTGACCTCGGTCCTCGGTCGTCACCACTCTTTGGGTCAGAATTGGCCCCGATCTTGGATCATCACCTGAGTTAGGTCAGAATTGACCTCGATCCTCTGTCGTCACCACTCTTTGGGTCGGAATTGGCCCCGGTCTTGGATCGTCATCTGAGTTAGGTCAGAATTGACCTCGATCCTCGGTCCTTACCACTTTTTAGGTCAGAATTGACCTCGATCTTGGATCATCACCTGTGTTGGGTCAGAATTGATCCCGGTCCTCGATCATCACCAATCTTAGGTCAAAATTGACCTTTACCCTAAGCCTACAGATTTGTCTTTGACCCGCAGAATCGATCATCCCCCAGCAACACTTCAGGTCATCATCCCATCCCCAGCACACTCCTTAGATCCTCAGAATCGGCCTCGACCCTCTGAAACGGTCATACTTCCTTAAAAACATCATGTGGTGTTTATTCGACGGTCATCATTTGTTCCAAACTCGCCCGTCGAGGGGCTCTGTAGACACCCCATTCTATTACCCCTAACTCTCCTTAGGTCCTTAGTACCTCCCCTCATCACTACAAACCTAGGTCATATTCCGAGCACTGACCTAGAAGCCATCGGGCACTCCCCGGCTCAGTTTGACCAAAAGTCAAACTCTTCATCTCGACCGAGACTCAATGAATCTTCGAAGGGCACTGAATCCCCTTTTCAATGATCCATCCCGTGCGCGATTCTGACTTTCCATGCGGACGAACGATTCTTTTGACTCCGAGAGGTCCCCGAATGCTTCCCGGGCTCGGTTGACCAAAGTCAACTCTCCAAACTGGGTCAAACTCTTTGGAATGTCGAAGTACATCTCTTAACCTTTCCAACAGTCCGCCCTGTGCGCGATTCGGACTTACCATACGGACGAACGATCCGTTTGCGTCCGAGCGATTCCCCGTCCAATAGACCGACAAACACTTCCGAGCCATATTTGACCCAAATTCAACTCCCAAACCCGGGAGCGGTCCAAAGGACTTTCGAAGGTCTCCAAATTACCTTTCCAATGGTATGCCCCGTGCATGATTCTGACCAATGGTTTGCCCTCGGTGGCTAATTTTCCAAAAAAGCCTGAAGTGCACTGTCAAATGGCAGGTTCCAGACCCTGCCTATCGGCACCTGCCGATAGGTAGTTGCATCGCAATGCCGATCGTAAGTCATCTGAGGCTATAAAAGGAGGTCTTCACCTCATTTGCAAAGGGAGTCCAGATCTGATAGAAATCTCTCTCAGCGAATCCTAGAAACCTCTCTCGAAGGCATCGTGATTTAAACTTCCAAATCCCTTTTTTACTTCCACCTTTCATCATCCTTTTCATCAAACTTGGTGTATCAGCCACTCTCCATCATCATCCAAGTGCAAGGGTTGCTCTCCAACATTCAAGATCAAGTTCAAGATCTTCAAGAAGGTCCCACTCTCTCAAACTCTCTATTAAATTCTCTTAAATTCCCAATAACTTGTTCTCTTACTTAGCACTTTTATTATCTCATCTCACATATCCTAATACTTTTTATTTAGTATTATTGCACATCTCTTATTTTCATATAAATAAAACCCAAAAAACAAGAAAAAGAGTTTGCTCATAAATTCCAAATAGGGATTCTCACACTTTTTCCACACTCTTCTCACAACTAAAACACTTTTTCTACACACACACACACACTCACAAATAAGAGATCCCCCATTTGGATTTATGGGATAAACCCCACCCCTCGTTTTTTATGCGAACTATGTGGACTTTGATGCCTTTATAGGCTACGTAGGCGTCTCGGGGTAAAACTCGAGACTCGAGTCATTTTTCTCACTTTTTCTCTCATTTTCTATTTTCTCTAAATTCATTTTTCTTATACTCTATATACTTGCTCTTAGTGACATATTACTCCATATGCATTATCGTTCCATTATAATGATCAACATAGGGGTAATCGCGTAAATCTTATTTTTTTAATATTATTCTTACATCTTCCTACGGATGATCGCTTTATCTTTTCCATGATACAAGTCGAGGATTCCTACCTCCATTCTATATATACACATGCACACATATGACGGGGAAGTATAAAGGAAAATAGAAAATATTCATGAGAGACCGAAAGGGCGGAATGGGTGCCTAACACCTTCCCATTTCGTAACTAAGCCTCCGAACCCTTCTCGAATCATTTGGTTTCGCACGCACCAGTATGTCTTTGGATGCCATCCTTCGGGGTGGCTTCCCCTTTTTCTTTTGTCTATTTTGAGTAAAATAGACTGGCAACTCTGAATCTCTCTACATTTCTACACTACATCTCAAACGACCCCGGCCGAAGCGCCCCCGAGAGGGACACGCGGGACCCGAAGGATCCTTTTCCTCCGCGGAGGGGATCTGGGATGGCCACACTTATAACTCTCGGGCCCAATCGATCAAAGACATGCACTCTGCTGAGCCTTTCCAAAATGCTTGGGCACTCCATCAAGTATGTTTAATCATCATTATATCTAGTTGATCTGATGGTGGATGTCACTCGAGGCCTGTAGGATCTGTCATCTCACCCAGATCCTGAGCATCGGTAACTTCTCTTTTCACCACTTGAAACCAAATCCAACCTTCTTAGGATCTTTACAACACGCTCGTGGTCCACCTACCTATTATCCAGGTATAGGGATGGGGGTTGCATCTCACTCCCCCTATCATAGTTTTTCCAAACTACTGGGGTAACCGGATTCATCTTGGTCCTATTCATCCAACTATAAAGCTTTGAGTCAATTAATTTATGTTCTCCTATATTGCTTCCTAGTTTATAGATATGGTATATAAATCCCCTGTAAGTCTCTCATACCTAAAGGCAGAGGGCAGAATCCCTCTCCAGTCCGACTACTTTCTGGGTTTTCATCCAATTCCATAGAAATTGCATAAAAATAGAGTACCATAATAGAAAAAATAGAGTATCATAAGCAAAACAACAAGAATTGCAGAAGAAGTGAATCTAAAGTAGGGAAATGTTAATCTTATAGAGGATTCAAGGAATTAAAAGAGAATGGAATGGAATTGCTAATAAGACAAATCTAACCCAACAAACACAGATTAACTAGAGCTCGATTCACTGGATTACTAGAAATGGGTATCCTCGAGTTGCAAATAATAATAATGGTGGAAATAGATAATGGTTAGCCTTTTTTAGAGACGAAGACAATCTATTATCGCCTAAAACTAGTGTAATGATTTATCTTAGCTTGAGTATAGAAATTATAATCAAATAATGGATAATATATACAAATACTGAAATACTAAATTAAAAAAAATAGTAAAGATAAAAGAGAAAGATAAATAAGATAGGATTTCTATGGTTCGATCTGAAGTGGTTCCTATGTCCACGTGTGTAGTGTTTGTTATATTGGATTACTAGAAAACTTGAATGAATATAAGATGGAAGCTCTCAAGTTCTCTTTAGAATTGGACAATATAACAGTAAGGTGAAATATCTCAGATCCCTAAAAGCATGAGTGTGTGTGCTATTTATAGGCTATTGGAAGAGAGAGGAAAAAGAGTGATATGTGTCCTACCTTTATAGGTTATGCAGGTACACACTTTACATGGTAGTGAATGAATAAATATAAAGTTAGTTATTGGCACATGGGGGAATATTTGCGTATCCCCAACATGTGCACATGTAATTAATGATATTGAAGTCATCCCTTCATGTTGAACATTATCGCTATAACGAAGTTAGTTAATAGTATTAGCTTACTACTAACTAACAGAGTAAGACGACTTGATCATTCCCTAGGACGATTATACTAATAACTTAGTCAATCCCATTAATGGTATAACTGGGGTATAACTTAGTCAATCCTCATTTGATTGATCTATAAGTCATAGCATATTTATGGTATAACTGGGGTATAATGACTCTAAGGTATATAATTTATCAATGATCTCACTTAATTAAAGCCTCTATGCATGCCGATCAGACCTCTCAGGAGAAGACTTCAGCACATAGGCCCAACAAAGAAGCTAAGTCTTCTTCTATCCAATCCAAACTAGAGGAAAATTCTTAGAAGGGATCCGTGCAGCGACTGGAAGATTGACTGGGGGAAAAGCCAAAATAAAAAATTCTTTATAAAGGATCTTTATTAAAGGCTCACCTTTCAACAAGTCTATTGTGGACTACCCCACACCTTCCAAGTTCAAGCCACTGGTTGTCACTCCTAAATGTGATGGGAAAATTGATCCATTTTTACATTTTGAGCAGTATCAAGCTACTACTGACATTTATTCTATCCCCGAAGAGATAAGGTGCAGGGATTTCTTCACTTCCGTCACAAGTCCAGCCCAGATATGGTATAATAATTTTCGTGGACATAAAATTTTTAGTTTTCACCAATTGGTTGAATTATTCATTGCTAACTTTTTCTTTGAGGCCAAGCCGATCAAGAGTGTTACTTATCTATTGATCGTACACCAAAAACATGGAGAGAGCACTTGGTATTATATTATATGATTTAATAATAAGAAAAAATATCCATTACAGCCTTAATGAATGAGTTATTGGCAAAAGATCTTTACTATGCCTTGGCGAAAAACCCACCCAAGAACTACACCAAAACTGTCGACTTTTCAAGGTCTAAAACCGTGATAAGCCAAACTTGTCAAGGTATTTGATCGTGATAATTCTAGGGGTGACAGCTGCCTTTGTCGTCATGGTCAAAGACCGTGACATATTTATTAGACTTGTCACGAACCTATCACGGTATTTGACCTTGACAAGTTCTTTGATCGTGACAAGCCGTGACAAAACCTAAAAGAATGATCACAGTCAAAGACCGCGATAAGTTCCTTATAAGTTTCTTTGTCACGAACTTGTCACGGTTTTTGACCATGATAATTCTAGGCAGAATTTAAAAAAAAACTGTTGGGCAGTATGGCCAGTGCCACTACCCAGCAATATATTTGTACCTATTATAGCAAAATTATACCTATCCAAACATCATATATTTAAATAAAATAGAAATAATGTACCAAGTCAACATGTACCAAATCATGGCATATATAATCCATATCCAAATAAAATAAAAATACAAATATCTATATCCAAACCAAAAAATTAAATAGAAACACAAATATCCAATATCCAAATAAAAAAAATAGAATTAATGTAATGGCACAGGGTCTTGAGCAGGTTGGAGGAGGAATGAAGGCCACACAATATATCCATTGACAACCCCATTAATTCGCTGAAAGATGCTGATGATGCTGGAAACAGCACCACCCTTCAAGGTGATTGTAAGCTTAGTTCAATGTTAACAATGGCAGTATAAGGGTATATAGTATAAGGAGGTGAGGAGAAGAGGATTCACACCAGAATATAAGTGGTTCATCCAATCAGGCCTACGTCCACTGTGCAAGTGTGTGATTAATATCACTGTATGAGGGCTCTAATGGCCATAGATACAAACTCTCAAGCTTTCTCTCTCTACTATATATTTAGACAGAGTTTCAGCTAGGGTTGCCAATTTTGGATCCCTCTCCCAAAAGGAGAAGACAAGTATATATAGTCTGTAGAGGGTGTAATGCACCCCCTATTAGTATGTGTGTGTGTTGAGATATCCAATACAAGGGTGACACCTGGCTGATCTCAACTAAGTAATGATGACCTTAATATTCCCTCACGTGGGGGAAATGATTCGGTTATAACAGACTTATCCACATGTTCCTGTCCACACATATGCGCATAAGAGCTCGGCCATTTGCGATTGGTCACAACCTCGGCCCGAAATAGGATGAGGTGGTGACCTTGGCTTAGTGGAAGAGCCGAGGTAAAGTGTGTTGAGCTGTGACGTCGGCCTAGGCTGAGGTAATGGTGGAGCAGCATGAAGGTCGGCTGATCCTCAATCGAGATTGACTCTATAGATGACCACCTCGGCCTTTCCCAAGCCGAGGTTGCAAACTTTAGATTCCCGAATGGATGACCTGGTGAATAACCTGCCCTTGTGGATCATGAATGACCTCACTTGCCGAGGTAGTAGGAACGTCGGCTGGTCCATAACCGACCTTTCTTGGGATGAGACCGTTAGTTGATGGGCTGGGATCCCTCCAACCTCGGCCATCTCCATAGGCCGAGGTTGATGCCTCTGAGCCGAGGGGGTACATTCAGGGCATATCAATCACCCCTTAGCCCTTAGTTACCTGTGTGATCAGGTGCCTAAGGGGTATGTTTGTTCGAGGTTGAATTTCTGTAGGTGTTGATACTTTTTTGACAAGTGTCAGTAGCTAAAGTGGCTAGCGTGCCTGGCAGGTGTAATGATTGCAAACTTTTGGGCTCCCAAGGCAATGATGGGCCTTGGGAAGCGTGTGGGGATGTTTGAGGGTTAAACCCTCATTTCCTTTCTCTTTCTTCCCACTTCTTCATTTGGAATTTCTGCAACTCTCTCTCTCTAGAAGATCTCTGGTTTGAAGTTGCATTGGGTGGTCATTCCTTGCAATCCCTTCCTTCCTTCTCACCACTTTTCTTCAAGTACCTTTTACCATCCTTTCTTCTTCATTTTTCCTGCCTTGTTCTTATTTTTGCATTTTTTGGTGAGCTTTAAGAGGTTTTCGGTGAGATTATTAGTTTTTCGGTGACACTATTCTTATTGTTCTTAGTAGTTTTTGTTCAAAGTTTGATAGTTTGATCTTTAATTCCATTCGCCAATCCCGTTTGTTATTTAGGAGAGTCCCAAGTGTAGGGTCTGCCTCATATGCTCAGACCCCTTTACCAACTCTTAGAGGAATTCCCCTCTCTTAGGGAGAAGACCTTAGATAAAATTAGGCAAATAGAAAGGGCCCCAGAGGAAGCTCGTAGGTCAGAGGAGTTTCCCTTCAGACCTATCTTTCCATAACCTCTGCAGGTCATATACCTTGAACCAGTCGAACCAGTTAACCAAGCAGAGGTCCCAGCTGAACCCTCTCTAATGTCAAAGTCTGAGTAACCCACCTCAGACCCTATGTCCGTGGACTCCTTCCAAGAGGCCATGGACTTCTCAAATAAACAAGATCAGGTCCCTGATTAGGCGGAGGTTTCCAGTCGGACCTCGTCTCACAAAAGTTCAAGAACATCAACCTCTTCCTCAGAGGCTGAAATTATTGGACCAAATGTGGTTGATCCACCGATTCTTAAAGCCATTCCTCTCTCGGCCATCACAGGGGCTGAGTTCACTCAGAGGTTTCCAAGTGGTGCCCCATCGTCTGCTCGGGCCGACGTTGAGCTAGATGATGATGATGGTGTTAAGAGTGATGTTGACACCTCTGAGGTGGCCGAGATTGAGAGTACAGTCAATGAGGTCGACCTTCAGACATCTATATTCCATAAGTCCCTCTATAAAACTCAGGAGACCTCTGAGGGAAGAGAGGGATTATGATGGCCGAGATGGTGAGGTCTACCTATATGAGAAGATGTTCAAGTTGGGATTACGTCTGCCCATCCATCCCATCATCAGGGCTATATTGGCCTACATCAACTTGGCTCCTTCCCAGTTGTCACCCAATGCTTGGAGGGTGATAATTGGAGCCTTTATCTTGTGGAGGGTTGTTCATCACTCATACCTTCCCGTCCAAGTCTTTACAGGGTGTTATGTCCCTTCATCTGCCAGAAACCATCCGAGCTATTATTATTTTTTTTAGCTCGAAAGTCAAACAAAAAGTTGCTTCAGATTACCCAAACCTCAAACCATAACTGGAAGCCACGTTACTTCTTTGGATTAAGGCCATGGGAATTTGGTCCATGTGCCCCCTCTTCCTCATTAGAGCCAAGAATACCCCTGAGATGGGGAAAGGTTACAATGGCTTCTAGGGTCGACCCTGGGCTAAGACAACATAATCTTCAGAAGGTCAAAGACCTTCAGGATCAGGGGGAGCATGGTATGCTTATCAAATTCGAACATTTGATGACCCCCTACTACCTTTCTGAGACAGGGCTTGGGGGGAGTCCTCTGACAGAGCTTCGTAAGTGTCTTTTTATTTATAAGTTATACCTCTGAATTTATGTATATCTGATTCTCTAACTCAAACCTTTCTATCTTGTAGAGCGCCCAAAAGGAATATCTGACGAGTTATGGGAGATGGCAGCACCAAGTCTAAACAAGCTCGTAAAAAAAGCAGGTATGAATGCCCCTCCTCCCCCTTCTTCTACCTCGAGGGCCGAGGCCAGCAAGAAAAGATAGGTTGCCGACCCTGCCCCTGAGGATCAGAGGTAGAAGAAGAAAGGGGGGGATCGTGCCATCCCCATTTCTTCTGATGATGCCTTGATTGCTCATCTTGAGTAATTAAAGATTGGTGATAGTGTCATTAGCCAAAGTCTGAGGGAATTGGATACTATAAGTGATGTCATGACCGAGTCTGACAAGAGCTTTTATCGCTCTTTGGATAAGCCTCTGCTGGTTGAGTTCTCTCTTCAGCGTACTATTCAGGTAAGGCCTTTGACTATTTGCTTCTGAATGTGTAGCATCGGCATTTGAATTATATCAGACCTTAGATTGACAGCTTTGCATATGTTCTGCAGGGTCTTCTTACCATGCATCACTGTGTTAACTGGGCCTTGGGAAAACTCCCTCTGATTGAGAAGGGCTAAGAGGACGAGAAGTATGAGGCCACTTTAAACGCTGAAGTGGAACGTCTGAAGGCTGCTCTGAAGAAGGTTGAGACCAGCGTAAAGGGGATGCAGAAGGATATGGATAAGCTGATGGAAGATCATAACTCTACCATGAATATTATGGCTGACTCTCTCCAGCGTAAGGTCGATGTGGCTGTCAAAGCTGCCTTGGATGATGCCTTTGAGAAGATCGTGGAGGAGTACAAGGTCTCTGATGAGTTTGTCAGTTTCGGCTTTGAATATCTCAAGATAGGAGTCAAGGCCACTAGCAAATGGGCTACCATGAAGGAAAATGAATAAGGGAGCCTTGTAGCCGCTGACTTCATTGGCCTGGGTTATGCCGACCCCAAGTTTGCTCAAGCCCCGTAGGAGGTTGAAGAGGAGGGAGGTGCTTCACCCACCGAGACTGCCCCACAAGGAGACACCATGACTGAAGATGTTGGTGCTCAAGACGATGGGGTGGAAGTAGACACCCCCGGCCAAGGAAATGCAGACGTGACCACTAACCCTGAGGCTGCAAACACTTAAATTTATGTGAAGCTTTATGCAATCTTTTGTAACTATTGATTTATTGTAACCTCTGATAAACACTGTTACATTATATCTTTGCATTTTGTAACTTAATCTGTCAACCTCTGAGGAGGGCTTTTATTTCTTCTCTTGCTGAATTGTTTATTGGATGATTTTCTCTGCCATGCAATGTGTGTTCAGTTTTGAAGTCTCGGTATAATGATATCTTTGCTGAGCCAAATGAATGGTTTTTAAGGTCTGAGGTCACCCAACTATGATGTCTTACCTCAGACCTTATCACCACATTATGATGTTATATGATTTGAGGCCATCACATAAGATGCTATCCCCATTTAATTTTTACCAAATTAATGATGTCTAGGGTCTGAGGTCATCTAAGTATGACATCTAACCTCAAACCTTGTCACCAAATCATTATGTTATAAGGTCTGAGGTTATCAACTAAGATGTTCTCCCCATTTAATTTTCACCAAATTAATGATGTCTAGGGTCTGAGGTCATATAAGTATGATGTCTGACCTCAAACCTTGTCACCAAATCATGATGTTATAAGGTCTGAGGTTATCAACTAAGATGTTCTCCCCATTTAATTTTCACCAAATTAATGATGTCTAGGGTCTCAGGTCATCTAAGTATGATGTCTGACCTCAGACCTTGTCACCAAATCATGATGTTATAAGGTCTGAGGTCATCAACTAAGATGTCATCCCCATAAAATATTCTCACCAAATAAATGATGTTAAGGGTCTGAGGTCATCCAAGTATGATATCTGACCTCAGACCTTGTCACCAAATCATGGTGTTATAAGGTCTGAGGTTATCAACTAAAATGTTCTCCCCATTTAATTTTCACCAAATTAATGATGTCTAAGGTCTGA
The DNA here is from genome assembly GCA_949130495.1 of Sambucus nigra. NCBI lineage: Eukaryota > Viridiplantae > Streptophyta > Magnoliopsida > Dipsacales > Adoxaceae > Sambucus > Sambucus nigra. Next base: position 161,948,520 of record OX422217.1, read on the forward strand.
GGTCATCTAAGTATGATGTCTGACCTCAGACCTTGTCACCAAATCATGATGTTATAAGGTCTGAGGTCATCAACTAAGATGTTATCCCCATAAAATATTCTCACCAAATTAATGATGTTAAGGGTTTGAGGTCATCCAAGTATGATGTCTGACCTCAGACCTTGTCACCAAATCATGATGTTATAAGGCCTGAGACCATCACATAAGATGTTATCCCCATAAACTATTCTCACCAAATTAATGATGTTAAGGGTCCGAGGTCATCTAAGTATAATGTCTGACCTCAGACCTTGTCACCAAATCATGATGTTATAAGGTCTGAGGTCATCAACTAAGATGTTATCCCCATAAAATATTCTCACCAAATTAATGAAGTTAAGGGTCTGAGGTCATCCAAGTATGATATCTGACCTCAGACCTTGTCAGCAAATCATGATGTTATAAGGTCTGAGGTTATCAACTAAAATGTTCTCCCCATTTAATTTTCACCAAATTAATGATGTCTAGGGTCTGAGGTCATCTAAGTATGATGTCTGACCTCAGACCTTATCACCAAATCATGATGTTATAAGGTCTGAGGTCATCAACTAAGATGTTATCCCCATAAAATATTCTCACCAAATTAATGATGTTAAGGGTCTGAGGTCATCCAAGTATGATGTCTGACCTCAGACCTTGTCACCAAATCATGATGTTATAAGGCATGAGACCATCACATAAGATGTTATCCTCATAAACTATTCTCATCAAATTAATGATGTTAAGGGTCTGAGGTCATCTAAGTATAATGTTTGACCTCAGACCTTGTCACCAAATCATGATGTTATAAGGTCTGAGGTCATCAACTAAGATGTTATCCCCATAAAATATACTCACCAAATTAATGATGTTAAGGGTCTGAGGTCATCCAAGTATGATATCTGACCTCAAACCTTGTAACCAAATCATGATGTTATAAGGTCTGAGGTTATCAACTAAGATGTTCTCCCCATTTAATTTTCACCAAATTAATGATGTCTAGGGTCTGAGGTCATCTAAGTATGATGTCTGACCTCAGACCTTGTCACCAAATCATGATGTTATAAGGTATGAGGTCATCAACTAAGATGTTATCCCCATAAAATATTCTCACCAAATTAATGATGTTAAGGGTCTGAGGTCATCCAAGTATGATGTTTGACCTCATACCTTGTCACCAAATAATGATGTTATAGGGCCTGAGACCATCACATAAGATGGTATCCCCATAAACTATTATCACCAAATTAATGATGTTAAGGGTCTGAGGTCATCCAAGTATGATGTCTGACCTCAGACCTTATCACCAAATCATGATGTTATAAGGTCTGAGATCATCAACGATGATGTTATCCCCATAAAATTCTTCCACTAGGGCACAATGAACCAATAATTGATATGGAAACTGATCTTCTCATTAATAATCTCTTCGTAAGATGATATATATTTACACAAACTCTTGCAACATCATATGTAATTCTTCTTTAGATGATCAGAATTCCATAGATTGGAAAAAGGTTCCCCCTCGAGGTTTTCTAGCCTGTAGGTCCAGGGTACAACCTCTTCAATTACTTTGTAAGGACCGTGCCAATTTAGGTGAAGCTTGTTTGCCTTCTGTAGAGTTTTCTTTAGTACTAAGTCTCCCACGGTAATGGGTCTTGATTTCACCCTTTGGTTGTAGAACTTTGCTGCTCTCTGCTGGTAAGTTGCTTGTCTAATTCCCGCGTCTTCCCTTCTCTCTTCAATCAGATCTAGGTCAAGTCTCCTCTCTTCCCCATTCTTATCAGGGTCATAGGTCTGACCCCTATGAGTAGGGAGTCCTACCTCTGTTGGTATGACGGCCTCTGAGCCATGTGACAACATAAACGGGGTCTCACCTGTTGGTCTCCTAGTCGTTGTTCTATAGGCCCATAGTACATCATAAACCTCTTCAGTCCATCTTCCTTTAGCTTCTTCCAATCTCTTCTTGATCCCATCGAGGATTGTTTTGTTAGTGACTTTGGTCTGACCGTTTGCCTGAGGTCGGCCAGGAGAAGAGAAAAATTGCTTTATCCCAACTCTTTCGCTATATTTTTCCAAGGAAGAATTCTTGAACTGGGTTCCGTTATCCGAGATGAGGATGTTTGGGAGGCCATGTCTGCATATGATGTTCTTCCAAATAAATTGGAAGGTCTTCTGCTCTGTAACCGTGATCATCGGCTCTGCCTCTACCCACTTAGAAAAGTAATCAATGGGAACTATCAGAAATTGGTAATTATTTGCATCCCTTGGCAGGGGACCCATTAAGTTAATTCCCATACTGCGAATGGACAAGGGGAACTGATAGATGTCATCGGCTGATGACGTTGATGGGGGATAGTGGAGAATCTCTGACATTTGTCGCACCTCTTTATGTAAGCTGCAGTATCCTTGGCCAAGGTCGGCCACCAGTATCCTTGCGTGATAATCCTCTTCGCCAAAGGTCTCCCTCCTATGTGACTGGAGCAAGAACCCTCGTGAACCTCCTGTAAGATGTAGGGAACTTTGATGGGATGAACGCATCTGAGGAGAGGTAATAGGAATACCTTCCTATACAGGACATCTCCAACTATTGAGAACTTTGCATCTCTATACCTCAATTTCCTCCTCTCTAACTTTGACTCCAGTTGCACCCCCTCTCTGATGTATCTGATAAGGGGATCCATCCATGAGTCCCCTAGGTTCAAATTAAGGCAAGGGTTACTGAACTCTTCTTCTTCAATGGTTGCTCTGGGCAAGATCTTAACAGGGATTGTCCTTCTGATATCTGTCCTCGTTATCGAAACTAGCCTTGCTAATGCGTCTGCATGACTGTTGTTTTGCCGAGGTATTCTCTTCATATTTACCTCTTCGAAGCCTTACAGTATCGTCTCACCCTCTTCAGGTATTTAGCCAATCTTTCGTCCTTGGCTTCATAAACTCCCAATAGTTGATTAACAACCAACCTTGAGTCACTGTGAAGGAGGAGTCGTCTTGTACCAATGGTCCTTGCCAAGGAGAGTCCTGTTATCATGGCCTCATATTCTAATTCATTGTTTGATGCCTTGAAGTTAAACCTTAGGGCATATTCGATGTTAGTACCATCCTAGGTTAAGATTATCAACCCCGCACCGCTCCCATTTTCGCAAGAGGACCCATCGATAAAGAGGTTCCATATGTCTCTATTTGATGAGAAGCCACCTTCTGACATGATTCCTTGCTTGAAGAGGTACCGATCTTCCTCATTCTCGGCTATTCCGTTCCTAGTCCTCTTGGATACAACCTCTTCCGGACCTCGGAAGACGTTTAAGTTTGACCCCTCTGCGGTCTCTGAGTTATTCTCCATTTCAGTCTCTTTGGGTACGACCTCTTTCAAATCTCTAAAGACGTTTACGTTTGACCCCTATGCAGTCTTTGAGTTAGTCTCTTCCCATGTGAACTCAGCAACGAAGTCAGCAAGCGCCTGCTCTTTGATGGCCATCCTAGGATGATAAGTAAGCTCATACTCCCCTAATTCAATGGCCCAGGTCATCAATCTACTCGACTTCTCAGTTTTATGGAAGAACTGTCTTAGTGGGGAGTCGGTGAGGATGACCATGGAATGGGCTTGAAAGTAGGGCTTCATCTTCCTCGAAGCATGTATCAAAGCATAGGCCAATTTTTCCATTCGAGGATAATTATGTTCAGACCCTTGAAGGGTCTTACTATTGAAGTGCATGGCCCTTTGGATCCCAAATTCTTCCCGTACTATAGCTGCACTTATAGCTGATTCAGAGACTGCTAGATAAACATACAATCTCTCTCCCACTATGGGAAGGGATAAGAGCAAGGGAGACCCGAGGTAGGACTTGAGTTGATTAAAAGCCTCATCACACTCTTCATCCCATTGGAAGGCCTTTCTGAGCACCTTAAAGAACGAAAGGCACTTGTCCGTTGCTCGGGAAACAAATCTGTTGAGTGCGGCCACTCTCCCCGTGAGCCTTTGGACGTCTTTGATACTCTTGGGCGTCTTCATGTCAAGCAAAGCCTTGATTTTCTCAGGGTTTTCTTCTATTACTCTTTGATTGACAATGAATCCAAGGAACTTCCCAGCTCCTACCCCGAAGATACATTTCGCCGGGTTGAGTTTCATTCTGTATAGGTCCATGGTATCGAAGGTCTTTTCTAAGTCGTCCACATGAGTGCAGGCCTTTAAGCTCTTCGTCAACATGTCATCTACATACACCTCCATAGTCTTGTCTATTTGGTCTTCGAACATCTTATTCACAAGATGTTGATACATTGCCCCCGTATTTTTTAAGCCGATGGGCATCACCTTGTAGCAATATGTCTTTTTTCAGTAATGAAGGTTGTCTTCTCTGAGTCTTTAGCGTCCATGAAGATCTAATTGTAGCCTGAATACGCGTCCATGAAGCTCATGAGCTCGTGCCCAGCAGTAGCATCTACCCTCTGATCAATCTGAGGTAAGGGGTAGCTATCTTTTGGGCAAGAATTGTTCAGGTCAGTGAAATCTACGCACATTCTCCATTTTCCATTGGCATTGGGCACAATGACTGCGTTTGATAGCCACTCTGGATATATGACTTCCCTAATGAACTCAGCGTCTTCTAATTTTTTGACCTCTTCCCGGATGACCTCGTACTTCTCCCTGGAGTAAACTCTTTATTTTTGTTTGATTGGCTTAGCATCCTTAGTCACGTTGAGTTTATGACACATAACCTCAAGGTTGATGCCAGGCATATCTGCGTGACTCCAAGCGAAGACACTCTATCTCTTCCTCAGGAATTTTATCAGCTCTTCCTTGAATTCTGCTTTTAAGGCTTTGCCGACCTGGACATTTTTTTCTGGTTCGTCCTCATTGAGGGTGATGGATTCTACCTCTTCCCTGCCTCTCCATTTTTTAACTTTTTTTCATCTCTCGGGTCAAGTGTGTTAATGTTATAAGTGGTGGTTGCCCTCTTATGAGCCTCTCTCTCTTCATCCGAGTTGAAGTAGCATTCTCGTGTTATGGTCTGGTCACCCTGCACTTCCTCTACCCCATAGGGGGGGTGGGAATTTCAGCATCTGGTGGACCGTCAACGGAACGGCTTCAAACCCTTTAAGGGCTACTCTTCTAATGATGAGGTTATAGACCGAGAAGACACTTTCGTCCAAACGAAAAAATGGACGTTCCGAGTTAACCTCTTAGGCCACTCATCGCCCATTCGTACGTCCATCTCATACATGCCCAGTGGGTGGACCTTTTCACCGTTAAACCCCATGAACGGATGATGATAGGGTACCAGCCTGGCTCTGCTAAGACCTAGGCTTTTGAAGTAGGGCCAGAACATCACATCTGTTGAACTTCCTCCGTCTACAAGAATTCTCTGTACCTCACATCCATGAACTCTTGTTGTGATTACCAAAGGGTCATCATGTGGAGCTAGGATGCCTTTGAAGTCGAGTCGAGAGAACCCAACTACGAGAGTGTCCATGTCTACCTTCTTTCTCTTCTGCGTAGTCTCGGAAGACGTTAGGTTTACCACTTCAAGTTTGGCCACTGATTTGACCTCTGCCACATGAGCTTTTCTGTCAGCAACCTCACAACCACCCCCCACAAGTTCTCCGCAAATGGTGTTAATGCCAAAGGATATCATACCAACCCTCTTCACTGGGGTGTTGTCATCTTTTGGCGGGAGGTTCGGATCATTTTCGTCATCTCTGTCTGAGTCACCATCTCTTCTTGCTGGGGTATCGTCACGACATCTGTCGTTCCTCTTCTTTTGGGGGTCATCTCTTCCCCTTTTGGGAGCTTTTCCATCAACATATTTCCTAAACTTTCCTGACTTCAACATCTTCTCGATCTCATCCTTCAAGGCGAAGCACTTGTCTGTTATATGGCCATGGTCTTGGTGGAATTCACACCATAAGTTCTGGTTCCTCTTATGTAGAGGAGCCTTCAGCTTCTCTGGCCATCCTAGGGACCGGTCATTCTTGATCTCATTAAGGATGTGTTCGCAGCTTACCGTAAGAGGGGTATAACGCGCAAACTTGTCATCAGCTGACCTCTTCTTTCCATCCTTCTTTCTTTGGAACTTTTCGCTGCTATCGCCGTTCTCGTCTTCATACTTAGAGTCCATGGCTTCTTCAGCATTCATTACCTTCCCCACAGTAGCGAATAGCTCCGCCATGGATTTTGGAGGGTCTTCCGCAAGTTTCCACAATAACTTTCCCTTCGGAAGACCCCCTATAAGGGCGGTCATGGCAATATTCTCTTCATAATCTTTAACCTCAAGTTTTTCTTTGTTGAACTTGGCGATGTAGTCCCTTAGGCTCTTGTGCTTGCCTTGCTTGACATATAACATATGGGTGGTTTTCTTTTGAGGTCTTACCCCGAAGCAGAAATTGTGAATGAACCGTTTAGCCAAGCCCTTGAAGCTCTCAATTGAATTCTTCGAAAGAGAAGTAAACCATATGTGTGCAGCTCCCGTCAAGGTCCCAGAGAAGGCCTGACACTTCATCTCATCCGGTATTGAGTAAATGTCCGCCTCTGACTGGTACATCTCAATATGATGTACAGGATTGGTGCTACCGTCATACTTAGGAGTCACCGTGGGTGGCTTGAACTTAGCCGGGGTAGGGAAACTTACTATCTTAGCTACGAACGGAGAACCCTCTGAGAAATCTATTTGAAGTGGATCCCGACTTTTGATGAGGTCTCCTATCTTTTCCTCAAGACGTTGGATAGAGTCGTTCAAGGGTCTTGCAACGTCGTCCTGGCCGAGGTTATCCCCAGCCACCTCCAAGGGGTGGACTGAAACTTCCCCAGTCACAGCACAATGTCTGCTGTTGACCTCTTCTTGGTCTCTTCCTTGTCCCTGATAAGGACGATGTTGCCTCTCTTCCCTTTGTGAGCCGGCTGCACTTCTCGACCTTGACAACCTTTGTCTTAGGTCGTTTATTGGTCCTAGCCTTTCAAAGGCTGACCTTATGCTCAGTCGATCAAAAGCTGATCCTCGTTGTTAGGCTTCTCCGCCTCTTCTACCCCCACAACCTTGGCTTCGTTGAATAGGTTGAACTGAATTGTTCGAAACCTCATACGGCTCCCAACAATCTTCCGGGACATCTTTCGCCTATAGATCATCATACCTGTCCTCAGGGCAAGGGCTTCATTGCCTCCCCAGGCGCAAGAGCCTAGGGTCAGCAATGTCCCTCCTCTACTGAGGTGTAGGTTGGTCTTTCCGCGGTGCCTGGGGTGGTCCCCTGGCATCTGGATGAGGCTGAACAGCTGCCGGAGTGATCATTTCCGGTGAGACTTCAAGTGGCCTCATCATATTTTGGCTGAGCTGTGCAAATTGCTCCTGCATAGCTTGTTGCGTTGCAGCCAAAGACCTCAAGGCTGCAGCCACCTCCACCATTTAGAATTGGGGCCGTGCCTAGCTGGAGCTAGGTCCTCCCGCACCAGGCGGCGGAAGAGGTGGTGGTAATTTCGGTGCCATGTGTTAGCACAAAAGAGCTGGTGTAATAAATGAGCTTAATACCTTACATGACCTCTTTCAATGGTGAAACAGCTCCACCCAAGGGGTGAGGCCTGGTTCACCACCAGAGTCTCCGGTGAGGTTAAGCGACTAATGAGGAAGAGATAGCTTCTCGTTCCCACAGACGGCGCCAAAATGATGATGCTGGAAATAACACCACCCTTCAAGGTGATTGTAAACTCAGTTCAATGTTAACAATGGCAGTATAAGGGTATATAGTAGAAGGAGGTGAGGAGAAGAGGATTCTCACCAGAATATAAGTGGTTGAGCCAATCAGGCCTACGTCCACTGTGCAAGTGTGTGATTAATATCACTGTATGAGGGCTCTAATGGCCATAGATACAAACTCTCAAGCTTTCTCTCTCTACTGTATATTTAGACAGAGTTTCAGCTAGGGTTACCAATTTCAGATCCCTCTCCCAGAAGGAGAAGACAAGTATATATAGTCTGTAGAGGGTGTAATGCACCCCCTATGCATGGAATTAGCATGTGTGTGTGTTGAGATATCCAATACAAGGGTGACACCTGACTGATCTCAACTAAGTAATGATGACCTCAATATTCCCTCACATGGGGGGAATGATTCAGTTATAACAGACTTATCCACGTGTTCCTATCCACACATATGCGCATAAGAGCTCGGCCATCTGCGATTGGTCACAACCTCGGGCCGAAATAGGACGAGGTGGTGACCTTGACTTAGTGGAAGACCCGAGGTAAAGTGTGTTGAGCTGTGACGTCGGCCTGGGCTGAGGTAATGGTGGAGCAGCATGAAGGTCGACTGATCCTCAATCGAGATTGACTCTATAGATGACCACCTAGGCCTTTCCCAAGCCGAGGTTGCAAACTTTAGATGTCCAGATGGATGACCTGGTGAATAACCTGCCCTTGTGGATCATGAATGACCTCACTTGCCGAGGTAGTAGGAACGTCGGCTGGTCCATACCCGATCTTTCTTGGGACAAGACCGTTGGTTGATGGGCTGGGATCCCTCCAACCTCGGCCATCTCCATGGACTGAGGTTGATGCCTCTGAGCCGACGGGGTACATTTAGGGCATATCAGATGCATTGTTCACGCAACCACATAGGTGAGTTCTCCTTTTCGGTCACCACATGCGTTACGAGCACCCTTGCCTCAATTTCTTAGAGGGGATGTCCATGAACCAGCATACCGGGGAGGAAGTACGTGTCCCTCAACCCCCTCTCTATCCGCTCCCCATAATATATTTCAAGTAGAAACATGCTCTACTAATCTATTGTTAACATATGCCACTCGACGGGAGTCAAGATGGGAAATGGATCATATGGTAGCGAGTCCGTGCATATCGGCGATGAAGCAGTGACGTCCTATTCTACCTCTACCTCCTTTTCCTTCTCCTCCCCCTTCCCCTTATCATTCTTCTTCCCCATCCAATGCTTCATGAAAGCATACATATTTAGGACTGTCGCCTCCAACCTTGATAGCTTATCATCATGGGTGTCAACTTATGTGCCAACCTGGTGTTGCTCATCTCCATTTTGATGATCCTCGACTTTCCCACCCGCGATCTCACCCCCTAGTCCTCTCCTTGCGATCCATCCTGAGCACTTGGCTGAGTGCGATCATAGCCAAAAATGCTTTATCGGCATCAAACTGTGACTCATGCACTTTCGTAAGCTTTGCCTGAAATAACAAAAAGTACACGATTAGTTAATTAAGTATTTAAAAAAATTGTAACGTAATTAAAAAAATTATACATTTGTAACTTACAATCGTGGTTGTGATGCTCAGGGCCACCTCCTTATCCTTGCCCTTCTTCGTCTGAATTATCACATAGGCATCGAGCTTATGTGGCCTACCCCCAGGGCCACTCCCCGTCTCCTGAAATATAATAATGCAGAATTAGTAAGTAGTGCAACGTAATTCTAAATTAGAATAACACAAAATTAAAATTAAAGAAAAATCAAAACTTACCATCCTGTGCTCCACGTCGACGTAAGATATCCTCCTGGAGTAGTTCACGTCCAACGTTTTTGCCCTGTTTTCCCTCCCCGATTGGCGAGATGCCATTTTCCGCTCATCGATTCTCCAAGTACCCGACATAGATTCGCAAGTGTGAGTGTTATTTCAATTTATCAATTGAAATAACACTTAACATCGTATCATCTAGTATTTACCCAAAGAACATTAAGATAAGACTGCAGAACTTCCCCCAAAAGTAACAAGTTTAAGCCACTAAGAATATTATTATACAGAAACTATACAGTCCCAAACTGTCCAAACGGGACAATTTGAGAGATCTCACTACAGGGGTAATAACTCTCGAACGGGTCTAAGGGATATTGAATGAGTACGCATAAGAACTAGAAGGGTAGTACCTATGCTCACTATATGTAATTTAAAGTATGTTTTATTTAATTATGTCTTATCACAATTCGAGAGATTTCATTTAATTATGTAATTTAAAGTATGTTTCTTTTGATTTAAAGTACACATAAGAACTAAAACTTATACCAATTTATACCAATATCAATATCAATTCAAATTTAATTTCAATTTATAGTAATTCAAATTCAATTTCAATTTATACCCATATATACCAATTCAAATTCAAATTCAATTTATACCAAATTATACCAATTTAAATTCAATTTCAATTTATACCAATTTATACAAATTCAATTCAATTGAAATTGAATTTCAATCGCAATTCAATTTAATATTAATACCAATTCAATTCATGTTATAAGGTCGGGGCACATCAATACGAATTCAATATCAATACCAAATAAATTCAAACCCCTAATTTTCTTCACTCCCAAATCAAACCCACACTCCCCACTCCCCACACACACACATACTCCCCCCCCCCCCCACACACACACTGCCCTACCCCCACTGCACCCCCACCCCCCACACACGCTCGTAGACCCACGCGCACACACACATATATACAAAGGAGAGAGAGAGAGAGAGAGAAATGACCTAAAAAGTAGAGAGAGACAAGTCCGTAACAACTATACTTGTCAGGTACTTTTCATGATCATTGACCATGACAAACCCTTATCACGGTCAATGATCGTGACAAGGCTGGTCGGTTCAAATGTGACAATTTAAACTTTTTGGTGTAGTGAATACAATGACAGAGTTGATGTCTAAAGATGGAAAGATCATGAACGCCGAGGAACCCATGATGGGAAAATAATCACGAGAAAGAAAAGTTGAGGGATAGAAGAACTATTCAAGAAAGAAAGATAAAAAAGATAAGAAGTCTGATAGGATCAAGAGTTCGATGAGTATACTCCGCTCACTAAGGGTGTTCACCACATTCTGAAAGAAATCAGGGGTAACAAAAATGAAGTTGAAACTCTTATTCAGCAGTGAAAGCTAGCAAAATTTGTTGATCGGAATGGTAATTGAGATACCAGGAGGAGATCTGAGTCATCCGGCTAAGGAAAAGATCACACCAAAAGGGCATGCAACAATGACCGTAAGGATGATACAACCCTCCCAAAGAAGCCTGGCGAGCAAGAAATGGATGTGGGTATGATTTCCTTTGGTTGTCATTTTATGGCAGGAGGGGACGTAGGTGGAGGAGATGGACTTACAGAAAGAAAGGCATACTTATATGAAACCAAAGCTTGCCCCACTATTAGGCAGATTGATATGTCTAAAATCGGTGATGGTCGGCCTAGGAAGGTCAACAAAGACAAATTGGTGATCGGTTTCTCCAAAAACAATCTAAGTGGGGCACTTTATCCTCATGACAATCCATTGGTAATTACTTGCAGAGTTCACCATGGACGGGTTGCTAGAGTTTTGGTTGATAATGGGAGTTCAACTGATGTAATGTTCTACAACTGTTTCCAAAACTTAGGGCTACGAGACAGTAAGCTGAACCCATATCATAGGCCTCTTTTAGGATTTTCTAAAGAAAAGGTATATCCCTTGGGAACTATCAAGTTAGACATACTGGTCGGCACATGGACAACAAGCAGGATGGAACGAATTCGCTTCTTCGTATTGGACAAAAATGTACCTCCATCCTATAACATAATCCCTGGTTGGGTAGGGTTGAAGTAATTGGAAGTTGTTCCATCTACTATGCATCAATGCATGAAGTTCCTCGCCAACTATGGAATCGACGTAGTAAATGGTAACCAGATAGAAGAACGAGAATGCTATTATACTGTAGCTGATCAGAAGGACATAAAGAGGGGAACATATACTTTCCACATTGATACTTTGGATCCTCGAAAGGAGGAGGAATTAGGGAAAGGACTGGCCATGGAAGAAACAAAAACTATCGTGCTAGACGATGACAAACTAGAAAGTACCCCCAAATTGGCTCGAGACTAACACTTTCTATCAAACATGAATTAATTACATTCCTAAAGATAGAAAGAATGTGTTCGTTGGAGTCATGAGGATATGCCAGGAATTGACCCTAACTTAATCTACCATGAACTCAATATCTACAAAGATGCCAAGCCGATCAAGAGGAAGCGCAGAGTTTTCATCCCGGAAAAGAATATGGCGATCCAAGAAAAGGTGGAAAAATTACAAAAAGCACAGTTCATTGAGGATGTTAAATATACGACTTGGTTCGCCAATGTAGTAATAATGGTCAAGAAGAAGAAGAACAAATGACGAATGTGTGTGGATATTACTGATCTTAACAAAGCCTACCCAAAAGATCACTTTCTATTACCAAGGATTGATCAATTGGTAGATGCCACAGCAGGTCCTGAATTGATCAGCTTCATGGATGCCTATTTTGGTTCTAACCAAATTAAGATGAAGCCATAAGATAAGGAAAGAACATAATTTATCACCAGTCGAGGAACAACTGCTACAATGTAATTCCCTTTATGCTCAAGAATGCTAACGCAACGTATTCGAGGTTGTAAATAATGACTTTGAAGACTAAATTAGCAAGAACATGGAGGTATGTGTATATTATATGCATACCACAAGCAAGTTTTTCGCTGACCACATTATTGATTTGTCCCAAACATTCGACTAGTTAGATAAACATCAAATGAATCTCAATCCAACCAAGTGCATATTCGGAGTCCAAGAAGATATGTTCTTAGGGTACATATGAATCAAAGGGGAATTGAAGAGAATCTAGATAAAATAAAGGCTTTACTTGAAATGCAATCCCTGAACAATAAGAAGGCTGTGCAAAAATTGACAGGAAGAGTAGCATCCCTAAATCTTTTTGTATCTCAGGCCACATACAAATGTCTTCCCTTCTTCAATGTGTTTCGAAAGACCTTTGAATGGAACGACGAATGTGAGAAATATTTTTTTGGACCTGAAGAAGTATTTGGGGTCTAACTCACTACTCTTCAGACCAATTTTGAGTGATAAGTTCTACTTATATTTGACTATTTCTAAATTTGTTGTAAGTTCATCCTTGATCTAATTAGAGGAAGGTGTTCAAAAACCCGTGTATTACATAAGTAAGGCATTTTGATGAGCCGAGATTAGATACCCACGGTTGGAAAAATTATTATTAACCCTCATTGAAGCCTCTAGAAGAATAAGACCCTACTTTCAGGCCCATACCATTGTAATGTACACCGACCTACCTTTGCAACAAGCTTTGCATAAGCCTAAAAAGTGTGGAAAGGTAATGTCTTGGGAAGTTGAGCTGCGATTATGAAATTGCGTACAAACCAAGAACTTCATTGAAAGGACAAGTAGTTATAGACTTCATTGCAAAATTCACTTATGCAGAGTTACCTAGCACACCAAGTTTGCCTGTTGAATAGGCTTCTTCAAAATAGATCTCAGCGCAAAGCCCAACGGAGATGGGTGCTGACCAACCAAAATCATCAACTGTTCAAGAAAGAGCTCTTTGACTAACTCAAAAAATCTAGAAGGTTCTCAAACACGGAGTACTTATAGATGAAGACTTCAACGGTGATGTTCTAATTTGGAAATTTTTTGTGGATTTCTCTTCACGCACAACTGCAAGTAGCGCTACACTTATCCTTAATACTCCAGACGATTTAAACATGGAGTATGTATTAAGATTTCAATTTCAGGCCTCCACTATTGAAGTCGAATATGAAGCATGGATTACTAGTTTGGAGCTAGCCTCATCACTGGGTGCCGAGAAAGTGATAGTGCACAGTGATTCTCAACTTATTATCCATCAGTTACTTAAAATATATGGGGTTATTAAATGGGAAATAATGGTGAGATACTTGAATAAGGAAAAGGAATTCATTTCCTCATTTCCTACAGTCAAGATGGTCCGTATTTCAAGAGCGGACAATGCTCGAGGAGATGCTCTTGCTCAGTTAGCCTCAGTAACTCCACTTTTGGTGGAGATTCTCACTAGAAGGAGAATTTATGAGGCCTTCCTGGATGGATCCAATAAAGTATTCTATTGAGAAGGGATTTCTACCAACCGACCAAATGGAAGAATGTAAATTGAGATATAAGGGGGCTCACTATGTCCTGAAGAAAGGTATACTATATATAAGTGGCTATATAGTCTCTTTGCTTCATTGTGTCCACCCAACTGAGGTAAATGATTTTGTTAAAGAGGTACATGAAAGAAGATTGTGTTGGGAGATCTCTAAGAAACGGATAGCAATGCTAGGTTATTACTGGCCGATAATGAAAGAAGATTGTGTTGCCTTTGTCAAGAAATATGATAATTGCCAAAAATTCGCCACCATCCATAGAAGACCATGGGAAACTCTAGCACCCATCACTTCTCCATGGCCTTTTTCTATTTGGGAATAAATTTGGTCAGATCACTGTCGACCACTAAGGAAAGGTTCAAATATCTAGTTGTAGCAGTCGATTACTTCACCAAGTGGGTGGAGGTTGCGCCCTTGATTGATATGCCCTTTCAAAGGTTTTTTTTAGTTTATATGGAAGAAGATCATTTAACATTATGTCATGACTTATGGATTCATCACTGACCATGGCACTCCGTTTGATAATGAGGAATTTGAAGAATACTACATTAGGTCCGACATCTAGAAACTTCATTCAGTACTTGGACACCCACAGTGCAATGGCAGACAGAAATCACCAACAAACCATGCTATATGGATTGAAAAAAGGTTAGGAGATGCTAGAGGCAAATGGATTAATGAACTCCATAATGTTCTTGGGGAATATAGGACCACTCCCAGAACAACATCACGGGAAACCCCATACATGCTTGCCTTTGGCAATGAAGCATTGGTACTGGGTGAAATAGGTCCGCCGAGTAAGAGAGTGTTGAATTTTGATTCACTTAAAAGTGATATCATGAGGCGACTAGATCTGGACATGATAGAAGAGGTCAGAGAATATGCTGCTATTCAGATGGTTGCTTACCAACAAAGGACTGCTAGGTTTCTTTAATCGGCACATTAAGACGACCAACTTGAAGCAAAGAGATCTTGTACTGAAGAAAGTGATCCTGAAAATAACAAGTTGGAACCCAAATAGCATGGTCCCTATCGTATCTCTCTAAAAATTCGACCAGGAACATATTTCCTGTAGACATTGGAGGGTGAGGAATTTAAGAACCCTTGGAATGCCGATCATCTTTGCAAATACTAGCAATAAATTTTGTTTTCGCTGTAATCGGTTATTCAAGTTGATGAAATTGTATGTTTCTACTCAATATACTTCCGTTTTACTTTTTATTTTTCAGAGTTTGGTGTGGTACCACAAGCTTAAATTAAACACTAAATTTTAATTTTAAATTCAAACTTTTCCAACTTTAGAAAAGTTTTTTATCTTTGTAAAAATTTTCCAACTTTAGAAAAGTTCTTTATCTTTGTCAAACTTTTCCAACTTTAGAAAAGTTCTTTGTCAATCTTTTCCAACTTCAGAAAATTTATTTGTCAAACTTTTCCTACTTCAGAAAAGTTCTTCGTTAAACTTTTCCAACTTCATAAATTTTTATCATTAACAACTTCATGTATGATTTCATCCTCGACAAATCAAAAACTAGAAGTTAGTAAAATCTCCTGTAAGAATCAAAGTTAAATGCAACAGGTTTTACCTGTCTAAGTTGAAATACAGGGATAATTATACATTCCTAATACACTTGGTCTCCATTGATAACTAATGCTACAACTTAGTTCAACAAATCTATTCACATTTTTATCTAAGAACAACATTAGTAGAATCTAAGGCATTACAATCAAATTCTATCATGAATCAAATATCTAACATTTAAGTAGGACATTTAATCAATAGGCCAACTAACAAGTCAGAGTAATGACTACTTAGTCGGCAACAAGAATAATAACAATTGTAGGCTTAAATACAAAGACAAAAGTTTCTCAAAGAACTTCATTTCATTCCAATGAACTTGAATTTCAAAACTAAGATTAACCAAATACAAGATACAAGTTATTCAATTGGGAGTTTTCCATCATCCTTTCTCATCCCAACGGGAGGTTCATCAAGGGTGCTCAGATGATTGATAGAACTAAAAGGTCTTCTCCTAGTATGCCTATTGTCACTCGACCGATCAAGAAGATGTTGGGGACGAATATATTCCACTTTTCTTTCAAGTCCAAAGTCACCAACATATTTTCTAACCAAACTCTAAGGAATGGCATCTAGAAGGATCCAATTAAAGTCAATTGAGAAAGGAGGATAAGGATAGTCTAATATCCCTGGGGTATTCC
The DNA here is from genome assembly GCA_949130495.1 of Sambucus nigra. NCBI lineage: Eukaryota > Viridiplantae > Streptophyta > Magnoliopsida > Dipsacales > Adoxaceae > Sambucus > Sambucus nigra. Next base: position 161,964,693 of record OX422217.1, read on the forward strand.
AGTGCCACAATTAATCTTTTTGGGGTATCTTTCACAAGGCGAGAAAGTTTAACAACCTCATTTATAACCCTCATTCCTTGCTTGCACTATACGCACATCTAAATAAGTCGAATCTTTATCATACCCATCCATCTAAATAACTATGGGTTTCTTGTGAAAATGGAAGGTAAATCGGTCCACATTATCATGAAGCTTTTTAATTGGCCGTGTCCTTCTCCTTGAGCTAAGCAGCTTGGTTGGCTAAAGTTCTCTTAGTTCTCTCCTTATCAACGGTTGGCCGAACAACTATACTTTTCCTTGGGCCTTGGATAGGTTTGGTCCTCTTCTTCTATAAAGTTTCCAGCTCCTCCAACAACCAGGCATTTTCAATTTCCAAGAATGAAGCCCCTTCATCCAGACCAGTGGTGGTTGATTTCTTCTAACTCTTAAGTTCGTTCCTCAATGCATTATTTTTTCCCTCCAATATGGAAGCAATTGATCGGTCATTATCCAGTTCTTGGTTCAAGGCCAATTCCTTCTTATTCAAGGTAGGAGTGATGTCTTTCAACTTTTTGTCTAATCCACAACCTTTACTTAATGCCTTATACTTGGCTTCATATTCAAAATGGAGCATTACCTTAGAAAGTTTATGATCCTCCCACATTCGCTAAATTATATCATAATAACCAACATTGTTTGCTACAACTCTGTCCAAAAGGTAATGACGATGGATGTAAGACTCCTTCACTTGGTCAGAAACATCTGGCCAAGCGACCCTGATAAATCTTCCCCAAATAAAGGAACGTGGTGAGTCTCAAATAGATTTTTGCACTACCTAAGTAGGTCGGATTCAGCAGAAAAAATATCTTTCTTCCTGGCATCAAACTAGAAATTTACAAGTGTGAGTGTATTGGGAAAATTAAAAAAGATAAATAGCATAGAAGGTACCAATCAACAAGAAATCACCATCATTTGAAGATTGTAAACAATTGAGTAAAAAATATTCTTCAATTAATCAAAGTCAAGATTACAATGGTGGGTACATCAAAGAATGAAGAAAAATTAAAAATACATGAAAGAAATGACAAAAAAACTAGTTAAAAAAGAAGCTAAACCTTCTCAATGTATTTAGCCTGGTCCTAATCGGTAGCAGGCACGTCGAAAATAGCAGATAGTCCCACTTAAATATTAGTACCATCCATTGAGGATTCTCCAGACCCTTCCTCATTATTGAATTCTTCATCTAAATTAGGAGGAGTGACTCGGTCATGTCTTTGAAAAATCTCAGAGTTTGCCTCTATGCCGACTACTTTCAGTGCATCTGACCAACCTTTCTTGAAGGATAGTTTCTTAGTATATTTGATTTGGGAAGAAGCTATAAAAAATGCCTTCTCCCAACCTTTGTCAAAAGCATCCTCCTTATCTTTTTTGACGTTGGCCTTCAAATAACCAACTTCAGCAATTAAACCAACCACTTTATCATCAGTAGCCCTGGATAAGTTTTTGGTCTTGATCAGCTTATCTTCTGTAACATTGGGCTTATCCTCAGCTTCCTTTAATTTGTTCTTGGAAACCTGGGCTTTCTCCTCAATAGTTTTTATTTAATTTTCTATTGCAACTGCCCTATCTAATGCTTCCTGCATCTTCTCATCCCAGAGTTTTTGTTTAGCCTCAAGACCTTATGGAAATACTATAAGGATTCTCGCAAACCATTAAAAGCCTCTTTTAACTCAACCGATGAGGGTCTCAACTGATCTTCCTTCTCCAGCATTCGATTAAAATCAACCAATAATTGCAAGAGAATAAACACTTGACATCAGAAGAAGTTCAGCAAAATGAAGACAAACAAAAGATAAATAAGTACTAAAGACAAATTCTTACAAACCCTTTCTATCAGTCTGGTTCATGGCGGGGGAAGTGATGAAGCTCTATCAGTTGTAAGGGTTCCAGCCTTAATTAAATCTGGACAATCCAGGATTGATGTCCACAGAAGATAACCCAATGTCACCTAGGTTATCTTGAATCTTTTTAACCAACTCTTGTTGGTTGACTTGGAATTTCCTTCCTTGATTCTGAGGGTTAGGCAATCCTTTATTTAACCTCTTGTATTGAGGTTCAGTATCTTGGATTTCTTAAGAACCAAGAACTTGATCCTCTTTTTCTTAACCCCTTGAGGCCTCTTGCTATTGTCAACATTCTTCATGGTAGGAGGAGATAATGGTCCACTCAGCAAATTAGGAATCTTTATTTTACGCATGTCAATTAAAGGAGAATTAGGAATGTTAGAGATTTCAAAGGACTCATATGAGGAAGAAGTTGAAAAACGTTGCTAATGCCGTTTAATACAAGATTAAACTGTATAAGCAACTCCGAGATGTTTGTTGGAGAAACCCTTTTCTTTTGAAAATAAAAATTATAAACAACAAGATGTGTTTACAAAAAAACTTATGTACGAGAGTAATCAAGACTTTGTAATCAGTTTTTAAAACAAGACAGTTTTAAAAAATCAGTACACTATAGACTGAGATGAGTAGATGAAGATAATCAACACACAGTTTTTAACGTGGTAAAACCTCTCCCAACAGAGGAAACATCCACGGTGACTTCTAAGTCACAAAAGTAAAAATCCACTAATAACAAATAATAGTTACAAACAATACAACATACATGCACACAAATCAACCTATTCTAAGTTTACGAATATACCCCACTTGGTGTCCTTCTAACTTCTCATAGATCTGATTGTTGATGATGTTTTTCCAGTTTGATAACTTCCTTTGCTTTAGCTTCCTTATGTCGACTCAATGATCTTTGATCTTATACACAACACTTTCAGTGTAGTAGTGTGTTAAGTGTTTGTGAAGTGATTCCTATCAACATGCATGAACTCACACACACTTAGATTTACACACAGTCCAAGAAAAATTACGTATAAAGTCTATATGCTGTGATTTTGTTTTCTTTCTTTCTTACAGAACTAAAAACCTTTTTGACCTTTAATATAACCCAGATTCCACGGATATCTCGCTTCAAAATCGGTCAAGATCTTAATCAATCTCGGTTTTAAAAATATTTTTGAGATTGAAAATCTCCAAGTGCGAATCCAACTAGGTCAAGGTTAAGTTTCGTAAGAATAGAAACCATAAAACATTTTCAAAACCAAATCAGTAAAGATTTTCTTAAATCAAGTAAGAAATATGCATATCTAGTGAAAATGTAACATGCAGAATGTAGATCTAAAGTTTCTATGAAAAAGAAACACAGATCTTCACACGAATGTTTAAGTTGTAAACAAGATCATAGACAAAGAGGTTACAGCATCAAATGAACAAACCACTCTCTCTCAAACACTCAAGGTTGTGCTTGGGGTTAGGTGTATACGAAGGTTTGATTCAAAAAATGAAGTGTTTAGGGTTAGGGTTTGGTTTTGGCTAACAGTTTCTTTTCTCTCTCTTCTCTCTTTTCTTTTCTCTCTTCTCTCTCACTTCTCTCTTCTCTCTATTTTTTTCCTCTCAGAAATGAAGAATGCCCAAAAGTCTTGAAAGTCTGAGAAGTGGGGGGTTTATATAGGGGTGAGGGAAGGTTCTGGAAATGCGCATGGAATCAATGGCTGAGATTAAGTCATCCTACGATTGACTTGATCTAAGGGTTATAAAACAGCGGTGGTTAAGTCCAAAGTGATTGGTTCAAACGATGGCACACGGATAGGTTTAAAACACATGCAGACCATCGATCAGCTTTGATCCAACGATCATCAATCCACCAGCGAACCCTCTCACATAACAAACACAAATAGATGAACCAGGAGGATGACAAGTGTTGAAATATGAGTGGCACACACACGCGCGTCCAAAGTAATTACAGCAAGCACCCTGAAGTCTCTAGCGCATTTACATTCTACCCAAACAAACATTCCATTGAAAAATGAAGTTTTTAAAATAGAAATTTTACCCCACAAATTATATAAACACATTTTATTAATGAAAACATTTATTTAAAAAAATGTTTAAAAATTCCCAAAAAATAATTAAAACCACATTTTAAGGGGAATTAATCACACACTCAATTTTAAGCAATATATACACATGTATGCACTTCTAATTGTGTGTAGTGTGATTCAATTTATACATTCTTGGATTATTTAAGAGGATTAGAGAGAATGATTCTGAGGTTCTTTGGATTCTAGGATGGACAACCAATTTTTTCACTATTTCCAAACTAGTTGAACACTTATACAGTATAGACTTAAGTAAGTCAAAGGTATAAGGTGCTTCAATCTCCCTCTTTGGAAATATGAGACAAAATCTCCTTTGAGTTAGCTTAAAACTCGTGGGGAACCAAAAATAAATAAAACCTAGTCCTATACAAAAGATACTATCTACTCATTTCCTAGAAAGTCAAAAATTACATAACTCAACTATTTACAAAATTTTACACTAGAAATGGTAGACAATCAGTAGAAGAGATTCCTGCAAATATGCACACTAAGATCAAGCAGTTTCGATGAAATGTGAACAAAACATTGAACTCGTAAGACTCAAATTTCTCCCCCATTTTGTCTCAAATGGACAAAGGGTAAAAGTTAAGGTCTTAAGAGTTTAATCAGCGCATACCATACCTATAGAATTACGCAAATACAGAAATCTGTTATAGTCTAAAGGTTTAGTGAACATGTCTGCAAGTTGCAGATCAGTAGGCAGGTAATGAATTTCTAATTCCTTAGTTTCAACAAGTTCGCGTATAAAATGATGCCTTATTTTAATATCCTTAGTTCGCGAGTGTTGAACCGGGTTTTTAGATATGTTAATAGCGCGTTGATTGTCACAATACAATTGTAATTGATCTTCTTTAATCCCATAATCACTTAACATCTGTTTTATCCATAACAATTGAGCACAGCAACTTCCTGCTACTATATATTCGGACTCACCCGTAGATAAAGATGTGCAATTCTATTTTTTACTACTCCAACCAACTAAATTATTGCCGACATAATAACAGGCACCTGATGTACTTTTACTGTCATCAGTACAACCGGCCCAATCAACATCAGTATACCCTATGATGGTGCTGCAGGTATCATTAGTGTACCTAAGTCCAAGATTGAGAGTGCCTTTTATGTACTTTATTATACGTTTTACACACGATAAATGGCTCTCTTTAGGGTTATTCTGGTAACGAGCACACAGACATACAACATACATTATGTCTGGTCGTGAGGCAGTTAGATAGAGTAGGCTACCAATCATACTACGATAGAGTGTGGAATCAACTGACTTTCCATTTTCATCTTTACATAATTTAACAGTAGTACTCATAGGCGTTTTGGCAACTTTAGCATTATCTAAACCAAATTTCTTAACAAGATCTAAGGCATACTTAGTTTGAGAGACAAATAATCCATCCGAATTCTGTTTCACTTGACATCCTAAGAAAAGTTGTAGCTCCCCCATAAGGGACATGTGAAACTCCTTATGCATAATAGCAGAAAAAGATTTAACTTCAGAGTGTGAAGTTGACACGAAAATGATGTCGTCTACATAGACTTGGGCTATAATAATGTTTTTGTCAAAATGTTTGACAAAGAGAGTCTGGTCATTTCCTCCTCTCTTAAAACCCTTATCCAACAAAAAGTTGGAAAGGCGTTCATACCAAGCTCGAGGAGCTTGTTTTAAGCCATACAGAGCCTTTTTTAGACGAAAGACATGGTCAGGATATTTAGGGTCAATGAACCCTTTGGGTTGTTCTACATACGTTTCTTTGGACAGAATTCCATTGAGGAAGGCAGACTTGACATCCATTTGATAAAGTGTAAATTTTAAGTGACACGCTATGGCGAAAAGAAGTCGAACAGATTCAAGACGAGTGACAGGGGCAAAAGTCTCGCTAAATCTATTCCTTCTATTTGTGAGTAGCCTTGAGCAACTAGTCTAGCTTTGTTTCTAAGGATGACCCCATTTTCATCAGATTTGTTCTTAAAAATGCAACGTGTCCCAATAACATTTTTATTTTGAGGCCGCGGTACAAGATACCAGACATCGTGAATGACAAATTGTAAAAGTTCTTCCTGCATAGCAGAAATCCAGTGTGTGTCATTCAATGCTTCATTAACATTTTTCGGTTCCACAAGGGAGACGAAACATGCATAATTAGCATAATTTCTTAACTGGGATCTAGTACGAACTGGCTCATTAGGATTACCGACCACGCTGTCAATGGGATGATCTTTAGAGACCCAGCCAGGTAATTCTGGACTCTCACTAGGTAAAGAGTCATCTATTTCTGGTGAATCAGTTTTGAAATCATTTTCAGATTCAACCACAATAGGTGATTCAGATATCTTATTTTCGACAATAGTGTCGCTTACAATTACATTTATCGATTCCATAAGGGCCTTAGTACGCAGATTGTATATACGATAAGCACGACTGTTTGGGGAGTATCCTAAGAAGATGGCTTTATCACCACGTGTCTCGAATTTAGACAGATGTTCTCTGTCTTTATAGACATAACACTGACTTCCGAAAGTTCTTAGATATTTCAGATTAGGCTTCTTACCGTACCACAACTCATAAGGGGTTTGTTTAGAGTTTTTCCTAAGGTAAACCCTATTAATGATATGACATGCAGTTCTAATAGATTCTACCCAGAAGTATTTAGGTAGAGATTTGGCATGCAACATGACACGTGCCATCTCTTGAAGAGTTCGGTTTTTCCTTTCAGCAATACCATTCTGCTGAGGAGTTTTAGGGGCACTAAATTCATGTTTGTAACCGTTGTAGTCACAATATTGAACTATTCTTGTGTCTATGAACTCTCCCCCTCTATCACTACGAATGCGATTGACTTGTGTGTCCTTCTCATTTTCAATTCTTAGTAAAATTTTCAAAAAATTCTGAAACTTGTCAGATTTTTGTTTCAAGAAGGCAACCCAAGTGAATCGTGTGAAATCATCAACCATGACAACGATATAACTGTGTCCACAAAGATTAACAGTTCTAGAGGGACCAATAAGGTCCATATGGATGAGATCCAGAGGTCTAGAGGTGAGAATGCCTTTAACCTTTTTATGCGAAGTCTTAACTATTTTTCCTTCTTGGCAATGACCACAAACAACACTTGAAATAGGTTTAATTTTAGGAATTCCTCTAACAATATCTTGACTAGACAATCTACCAAGGATATCATAACTTAGGTGACCCATACGATTATGCCAGATTTCATTGTCATCCATTCTGACAATGTTACAGGTTTCAGAACTAGTCTTGACAGTATAACAATTGTCAGGTATTCTAAATCCTATAATAATGCATTCACCTTTATCATTTAGAATTTTAAAATTGTTCTTTGAAAAGGTGACTGTATGGTCAGAGTCACAAAATTGTGATATACTTAGGAGATTGGCTTAAGTCCTTTAACTAATAGAACATTTTCGAGAACAGGCATTCCTTCTTCTTTTAGGGTTCCTTTACCTATGATCTGGGATGAAACTCCGTCACCAAAAACTATTTTCCCACCAGCAAATCTGGTTTTGTTTAAAAGTTTGGTTTCATCTCCTGTCATATGTTTGGTACATCCTGAATCTAAATACCAACCAGATGAAGTGTGTTCAGCTTTTAAGGCAGTGATAACAATGTTACACTTCATTTGGAGTAAAAGATCATCTTTTCTAACCCAAATAGATCTAGTTTTAATTTTGCGCAAGTTTGCCCTCATTTGATAAAATTTTCGAGAAACAGCTTTTTGTCGAAAAATATTTGGAGCAGCAAACTGATTATTGTGGAAAATTTGAGCTTTTGGTTTAGGAAAGTTTCTGGGAGCCTTTCTCTTAAATGAACTCTTAGTTTTGGTCTTTCTATTCCTGTAGTTAGAGTTCTTGTCAGGTTGTCTTGGAAGGACATAATGGTTACGATTTTGCCTAGAATAGTTAAAGTTCTTGTAGACAGAAAAGTTGTACACAGGGGTGTTCAGACGCCTAGCATAACAACCTTCAAAGGAATGACCATAAATGTCACAGTAGGAGCAATATTGATTGCTTGAGGGATGAACTTCCTTAGGAAAACTTCTAAAAATGGGTTTGACAGCATTCTGTTCAGTAGTGCTATTCCTAGGAGGGATGGTTTTAAAGGTAGATTCAGCCTTTCTGATCAAAGGACAGACGTATTTAGTCTTAAGTGCAGTGTCAGCCTTAGAATTACTAGACTCTCCAATGTCTTTCTGTTGTTGCTTTTGATCAAATTCCTTTTTAATAAAATGAAAATCTGGACATGTTTCAATTGGTCTTTTGCCCCCAGACACAAACTTAATAGATTCAAGATTTGTAGTTTGTGGTTTGTTCTTAGGGCAAAATCCAATACCGGTTCTATCATCAGAATTGGTCTTGGAGTCAACAACAAAGTCAGTAAAACAATTTGAATTGTTTTCAAACTTAGAAATTTTTTTGAAAACAGTAGCTGTCTTTATTTTTGCTTCCTCCAGTTCTAATAATGTTCCCTTATATTTCATTTCCAGGGTTTCATTAGTTTTAGTCAACTCTTTTAATTTTTGATCAAAAGTTTCAATTTCAGATTGATGAGACAGACACTGGTTAGTGTACTCTTCGGCATTCAGCTTCACAATATGACTTAGATCATCTAATTTCTTAGTCAGGTCTCTAACAGTCTTTTCCAGTCTAGTGCCCTTTTTGAGAGTCTTAGCATATAAAGTATGAATATCTGGGAGGTCATCTGTGTCTGAGTCGCTAAGTGAAGTGTGTGTAGTGACCCCTAATGATTCAGTTTTAGTACTCACGCACCCATTTGCATCGTCATTATCGAGATCACTTTGACTCACACACACGGTAGTAGAACTAGCAACATTTTCAGATAATAAAGCATCTAGGCCAGTCAAAACAGTATTCACACAAGCAGGAGTAGGAGCATCATTATCACACACAGGCATATCATCATTGTAAATGATCTTAGCATAAAAGGACATGCAAGGGTCAAGTACATTTGATGACTCAAGTTCCTCTTCATCAGAGTCACTTGAATCATTCCAAGTTTTACAGACATTGGCTCTATTGTGTGTGTTGGCTTTATTCAGATTAACTCTGCAATCGTGAGCAATGTGACCTAGTTTCCCACATCTAAAACATTCAATCTTTTTAAGGTCTCTAGTGGGTCTGGAGTTGTTGTCCTTAGGATGTTTGTCAAGACCTCTCTTATGAGGTTTGGGATTAGACAGAGTAGGATAATTAGGCTTGCCTTGTTTAGTTGCCTGTTTGTTTATAAATTTAACAATTTTCTTAAATTGTTTAGACATTAAGGCAATCTGATTTTCTAGTTTATCTATATCACACTCCTCATCAGAGTCAGAGTTGATCAAATTAGTCTCAAGTTTAGATATCTTAGAGGCAAAACTCAAGTTAGAGTTGGGATGTTTTCTTTGTGAATGATTTAATTGTTTCTTAAAGTCTAATTCCATTTCCACAGTCCTAAGTTTGCTACCGAGTAACTCAGGGGTAAGATTTTGATCACTCATTTCCTCAATAGCATACCTCTTGCTATCAAACTTTTGTGGTAATGATCTTAGGATTTTAGAAACAATTTCATTCCTATCATAAGTAATACCATTAGCATGCAACTTGGTGACTATATCAGTTAAGTTCATGTAGAAATCATCAAAAGATTCAGAATCAGACATGATCAAAGAGTTGTACTGCTGGATAAGCATTTGAGTTTTAGCAGCTTTAACTCTTGAGTCTCCTTCATGGGCAGTGATTAATGTGTCCCATGCTTCCTTAGAAGTGGCACAAGATGAGATTCTCTTGAACTCATACTCATTAATAGACATAAAGATGGCATTCTTGCCTTTATTGTTATTTCGAGAAATAGTTTTCTCTTCTTGTGTAAACTCACTTAAGATTTTCTTTAACCTCTCATCGCTTCCTTCAGTGGCTGGTTTAGTAGGATATGTGTATCCATTTTCAATAATGTCCCAGACATCATCTCCTAAAGTCCCTTGGATGAAGGCAACCATTCTTACTTTCCAGTAAGCAAAGTTGTTTCCATCAATGAGTGGAGGTCTGGACAGATTACCAAACCTTTCATTCTTCTTTATAGTTAGGTTTTTCAGAAAACGATTTCAGAAACACAAGATCTTTTTGAAATAAAAGTTAACAGGGCTCTGATACCAATTAAAAAACGTTGCTAATGCCGTTTAATACAAGATTAAACTGTATAAGCAACTCCGAGATGTTTGTTGGAGAAATCCTTTTCTTTTGAAAATAAAAATTATAAACAACAAGATGTGTTTACAAAAAAACTTATGTACGAGAGTAATCATGACTTTGTAATCAGTTTTTAAAACAAGACAGTTTTAAAAAATCAGCACACTATAGACTGAGATGAGTAGATGAAGATAATCAACACACAGTTTTTAACGTGGTAAAACCTCTCCCAACAGAGGAAACATCCACGGTGACTTCTACGTCACAAAAGTAAAAATCCACTAATAACAAATAATAGTTACAAATAATACAACATAAATGCACACAAATCAACCTATTCTAAGTTTACGAATATACCCCACTTCGTGTCCTTCTAACTTCTCATAGATCTGATTGTTGATGATGTTTTTCCAGTTTGATAACTTCCTTTGCTTTAGCTTCCTTATGTCGACTCAATGATCTTTGATCTTATACACAACACTTTCAGTGTAGTAGTGTGTTAAGTGTTTGTGAAGTGATTCCTATCAACATGCATGAACTCACTCACACTTAGATTTACAGACAGTCCTAAAAAAATTACATATAAAGTCTATATGCTGTGATTTTATTTTCTTTCTTTCTTACAGAACTAAAAACCTTTTTGACCTTTAATATAACCCAGATTCCACGGATATCTCGCTTCAAAATCAGTCAAGATCTTAATCAATCTCGGTTTTAAAAATATTTTTGAGATTGAAAATCTCCAAGTGCGAATCCAACTAGGTCAAGGTTAAGTTTCATAAGAATAGAAACCATAAAACATTTTCAAAACCAAATCACTAAAGATTTTCTTAAATCAAGTAAGAAATATGCAGATCTAGTGAAAATGTAACATGCAGAATGTAGATCTAAAGTTTCTATGAAAAAGAAACACAGATCTTCACACGAATGTTTAAGTTGTAAACAAGATCATAGACAAATAGGTTACAGCATCAAATGAACAAACCACTCTCTCTCAAACACTCAAGGTTGTGCTTGGGGTTAGGTGTATACGAAGGTTTGATTCAAAAAATGAAGTGTTTAGGGTTAGGGTTTGGTTTTGGCTAACAGTTTCTTTTCTCTCTCTTCTCTCTTTTCTTTTCTCTCTTCTCTCTCACTTCTCTCTTCTCTCTATTTTTTTCCTCTCAGAAATGACGAATGCCCAAAAGTCTTGAAAGTCTGAGAAGTGGGGGGTTTATATAGGGGTGAGGGAAGGTTCTGGAAATGCGCATGGAATCAATGGCTGAGATTAAGTCATCCTACGATTGACTTGATCTAAGGGTTATAAAACAGCGGTGGTTAAGTCCAAAGTGATTGGTTCAAACGATGGCACACGGATAGGTTTAAAACACATGCAGACCATCGATCAGCTTTGATCCAACGATCATCAATCCACTAGCGAACCCTCTCACATAACAAACACAAATAGATGAACCAGGAGGATGACAAGTGTTGAAATATGAGTGGCACACACACGCGCGTCCAAAGTAATTACAGCAAGCACCCTGAAGTCTCTAGCGCATTTACATTCTACCCAAACAAACATTCCATTGAAAAATGAAGTTTTTAAAATAGAAATTTTACCCCACAAATTATATAAACACATTTTATTAATGAAAACATTTATTTAAAAAAATGTTTAAAAATTCCCAAAAAATAATTAAAACCACATTTTAAGGGGAATTAATCACACACTCAATTTTAAGCAATATATACACATGTATGCACTTCTAATTGTGTGTAGTGTGATTCAATTTATACCTTCTTGGATTATTGAAGAGGATTAGAGAGAATGATTCTGAGGTTCTTTGGATTCTAGGATGGACAACCAATTTTGTCACTATTTCCAAACTAGTTGAACACTTATACAGTATAGACTTAAGTAAGTCAAAGGTATAAGGTGCTTCAGAAGTTCCCCTTTGAATGAATTAGCCCCTACTGATTCTGCAGTCGATGAAGTAGATACAGGCTCTTCTTCCAAATTGATGGAAACCTAGGGCAGTATTGGTGAAGGCCGAGCAACAAAAGATGTAATTGAGATCTTATACTGTAATAGCACGAAAGCAGCTCTTTGGTGTTCTTCTTTAACTCTTTGATTAAGTCCCCAGAGAAACTTGAGGTATGTAAGGTTGATCTCTCATCTGCAAAAGAATCCATGGAAACAGAGTTAGTCAGCAAGTCTGTAAATAGATGATAAAATACAAAAAAGTTAAAGGAGAAAGTTAGAACCTATGCCACGCCCTTCTTGGGGGCATTTGGGTCCAGTGTATGATACCCCCCTAGGAAGGGGGCGTATTGCCAATTCTTGACAATAGAACCATAATCGCAATAATCTTTATTAGAATATGGATATTAACCACTTAAGCCATATTGGATTTCCTAGTCTTCAGATAATACGTGTTCTCTTTAATGGTTCCCCACTTGTAGCAAAACATCAATTCAAGGATCCTAATATGTATCCCATAAATCTCATTCAATCTATGAACTCCATTTACTACCCTCTAAGGTTTTGGGGATATTCAAGCAGGTACTACGTGAAAATAGTGACAAAATTAGAGAAATAGAGAATTTAAGGATACGTAGTACCACACTCAGTAATGAAAAGAGTGGGAATCCAGTGACCCTCTCCTAAAGAATACACATTTATGGGACCTTGAGATATTTCTAAGTCTATCCAGTCAGGAATTTTCCTATTTTATCTAAACTCATTCAATGAACCTTCATACGCAACGTAAATCATGCTTGACATAGAGAAGAATGAAATAAAGCTTACAGGAATCCTACAACAACAGCAAAGACGAAGAAATTAGGACGGGTAACAGAGAACAAAGAGTTGTAGAAAGAAAATTTGAAAACGATGAAAAACTCTAAGTAAAAAAAGTATGATATGAAGAGAAAAGGAGGAAAACTCCCACTTATTTATAGGTTGCCTCGATAATATATATGAAATGATTAACTGCATAAATAATTGAACTACCACCAGCTGCACACTTTCTAAAATGCCAAAAGACCAACGTACCCTTTGGTGGTTCAAAAAAGTTTGAATTATTTGCAAAAATGTCATTATCCACAGTACCTATAGAAATTTTTACAAGTCTAGAAAGTCGACTTCCGATCAGCTCTCCAGTCACGTGTCGAGCAATATTTTGAACAAATACTCCATACTTTCGATCAATCATCAAGCATGAGGCATTTGAGGCTTTTATTCTATATAAATATTATCTCCCCATGTGGATTAATGAAAGATAGACACATGTCATCTTGGGTAACCATGTAGCTACCTTGATCGACATCAGAAGAACCTAGTCAGTTGGAAGGACGACCAACTCAAAAGTTTGAATCGTTAGGAATAGCAAAAGTTACCCGGCTGGAAGGGCGATCAACACTAAAAACCAAGAGTCACATTTATTATATACATATGTAATTCATGGAAATATAAAGGCATTCCATCTCTAGGTTTTCGGACCCCAATTAATAGATAGTATCCTTTAGCTCAAGGGGGATAATCCAATCATTCTCAAGCACAACATACAGAGTTATTGAAGTTAATATAAATAAAGATAAGAGTGGTCGTAGGCTTTCTTCATAGTCAAACCACTTTAAAAATCTTTGTCTCTTGTGTGTTTGATAAAGATGGCCATTATTATGTACTTGTGATTAGAAAATTGGATCACTCTATTTTTGGACATCAATAGGGGGTAACAAAACGAAGAAGTAGCTTGATTTCCATGGTAATTCCCTTGATAGCAAAAATTAGGCACATAACACATTTACGAATTACAAATATACATAAAATGTTTTGGCCTCTTCAGTTGTTGTGATGTTAATGTAGTAGGGTTAATCAATGTATATGGATCTAGTGTATGCCCCCAATAACTATAGAGAAACTTAATTATCTAAATAAAAAAATGAGGAAATGATGAGGCACATGTTCGGATGAAATTCTTAATATCAACATATTAGATTATCAAGATTACATAATAAAATATTATAACTGTGTACCTGAATCTATAGTGGTATGATTGAGACTTGTGGTTGAGAGGTCTTCCATAGGCTAATCCCCCTCCCTATAAGTTCTCTCTCAATGATGGGAAATGAGAAGGAAAGTATATGAGTTCATTAGCCTTGGGGACCTGAACCCTTTATTATATAGGCATCTAATTACAACCCCGTAAATTCTAATTAGGTAACTCTTGAGTAACCAATAGGTGACTCTTGAGTAACCATGACTATTGAGTAGCTAATAGGTGACTCTTGGGTAACCATACATTATAAATCCCATACTCATATTATATGTCTTGTTGGTCTCTACTAATCAGATCACTTAATTAGCCAAATTAGAATAAAAGCCTAAATACAATTGCTATTTAATATTTAATCCCACGATAGAATATTAAAAAATATTCTAACAATCTCCTACTTGGGCTAAGGCAATTATATTTAATAACCTTAGGTGTGAACCATATTTGCTATTTATTCTTAAAATCTCCCGAATCAATCTGGTACATCTCATATATCAGTATAAGACCAAAGAAACCTTTGTTACATGTATGTCGTAATTTTATCTACCAATTATCACTATACCAAATATATCCAATGACATAGATCAAGTATGGATGTGTGGCTAAAAATTACATTAAATGTGATCTCAGACGTGCCTATTTCCAATCAGTCCTTACTTTATTCTGAAGTAAGAACAAGTTGTAGTCTTTTAAACCTTATGTTATACCACAATTAAAAGATAATATATTTAGAGTAAATAACAAAATGAAAATTCCATTAACTTTATTTTGCAGAAAACTGAAGCATACATAAAGTATCTCAATAGTGACAAAGACAGGAACAAGGACAAACTCCCACTAAAACTTCATATCATCAAATAAGACAACACCCATGTGAGAAATGTGCTCATTAAAGATCTTGGGTGGTAAGACTTTAGTAAGGGGATCTGTAAGCATAGATTTTGTTCATATATGTTCAATGAACACTATCTTACTCTAAACTATCTCCTTAACAATAAGAAACTTAATGTCTATGTGCTTAAACTTCGACGAGCTTCTATTGTTATTCGAGTATAGTACTGTTGAGTTATTGTCACAATATATCTTTAGGGGTCTTTTAATAATATCCATAATTCGCAACCTAGTGATAAAGTTTTATAGCCATATCGCATGATTTGTTGCCTCATAATAAGCTAGAAGCTCTGCTGGCATCATGGAAGGTGTAATGGGTGACTGCTTAGCACTCTTCTAAGAAATGGAGCCTCCAGACAACAGGTAAACATAGCCAGAAGTGGACCTTTTAGTATCTTGAAAACTCGCAAAATCAGCGTCAGAATACCCGATGATCTCTAAATTATCTGACTTTTGATAGATGAGCATGTAATGTTTTGTTCTTTGTAAATACCTCATTACTCATTTGACCGCTTTCCAATGATCCATCCCAAGATTAATTAAATATCATCTCAACGTACCCACTATGTATGCTAAATCTGGACACGTACATACTTGAGCATACATAAGACTTCTTACAGATGAAACATAAAGAACCTTTTTCATTTCTTTAGTTTTCATCTCATTCTTAGGGCATTGACAGAGACTAAACTTCTGCCCCTTAGCAGTGAGAGTATATCCTTATGCACAATCTTTCATTCTAAATCTAGAGAGTACCTTTCGATATAGCTCTTTTATGATAACTCAAGGAACACTCGAGAGCGATCTCAGTGTATCTTAATTCATAATTGAAAATAGGCATCCCCGAGATCTTTCATTTTAAAATGATTAGTTGGAAATATCTTGGTTTCGTGCAATAAGCCTATATTGCTGCTAGCCAGTAGTATGTCATCGACATAGAGGACAAGAACAATAAATATACTCCCACTGAACTTATGATATACACAACCATCAACTGTATTAACCTCAAAATCATATGAGATAATAACTTGATGAAACTTGTGATACCATTGACGGGAAGCTTATTTGAGACCATAGATGGATTTTTTAAATTTTCAAGCCATAGACTTTGGATCACTTGAGACAAAGTTTTCTCATTGCATCACATATATGGTTTCCTTAATGTTACCATTGAGAAAATTCGTCTTAACACCCATCTAATGTGGCTCTAAATCAAATGATCTACAAGTTCCATTATTGTCCTGAAGGAGTCTTTCGTCGAAACTGGAGAGAAAGTCTATTTATAATCAATGCCTTCCTTCTGAGTGAAACCCTTTGCGAATAAATGCGACTTATATCTCTCAACATTTCCCTCAGAATCCCATTTAGTTTTAAATATCCATTTACAGCTAATTGGCTTCGCACCTTCAAGAAGCTTGATAAGATCCCAAATGATGTTATCTCTCATGGATTTCATTTTATCATTCATGGCGTCAATCCACATTTGACAGTTAGCACTTTATTTGACTTGTTGGAAGTTGATTGAATCATCTTCCATTGACTCTATGTCAAACTTATGGTCTCAAAGAAACACAATGTAATCACTTAAAATTGCACTTTTTCTTTCTCTAATGGATCACATTAGTGGCACTTCCTCACGATGCTATTAAGTTTTCTCTTCTGAAGTAACTCTTTGACTTTGACTAGGGAAGTCTATATTGTTGTCTTCTTCAATACTTTCAGCAGGCTGAACAATGTTAGGAAGAGGAATTGATTCCTCTCTAAATACAACATTCTTATTCTTAATCGTATCTTCCCCCTCAAGCTCAACATCCTCAAGAAATCTCGTATTTCCCGTCACGAAAAAGGACTTAGTTGAGGGATCATAAAACTTGAAACCCATCGACTATTCAACATACCCAACAAAATAACAGTTAATAGTTCTTAAGTCCAGTTTATTTTCATTTGGCTTGTAAGGCCTTGCCTCAGCTAGACATCCCCAAATGTTAAAATGCTTATTGATAGGCATTTTACTTATCCATAGTTCATAAAGGCTTTTAGCTACCGCATTACTAGGTAATCTGTTTATAATATATACTGCAGTCATAAATGCCTCTCCCTAAAGTGATTCTGGAAAAGAAGAATGACTAATCATACTTCTTACTATGTCCTTAAACGTCATGTTTCGTCTCTCAGCAGCACCATTCATGCTAGGTTTCCCTGACATTTTGTATTCGGGGATGATGCCATATTCTTCTAAGAATTTGGCAAAGGGTCCTTGATATTGTTCACCTGATCCATTATATCTTCCGTAATATTCACTACAATGATCAATTTTGAAAAATTAATCTTCTTACCTAGTTGATCTTCAACTTCGGCTTTGAAGGCCTTAAAAATCCAAGGATTGTGACTTCTTATGAATTAAATATAAGTACCCATAACGAGAATAGTCATTGTGGGTACCCGAAAATTAGAACTATGGGCCTGGACGAGTAGCCCAGTCCTGGCGGCCCAAAGTCCAGTCCTCTCATCTCTTATATTGATTCGGTCTCCCCCCACGTCCTCATGAAGGAAAGTTATAGGGGAGATGGAAAACGTGGAGGAACCCATCATCTCCACTTACCTACATGTACATGTATATATTAAACCCTAGGTCCGGGGCAAAAGAACAAGTTGTATTCTCTGTAATTACTCTCCAGAGTATATAGAAATAATATCGACAGCACCACCGTGGACGTAGGCACATCTTTGCTGAACCACGTACATCCTTTGTTGTGTGATTGTCATTTTATATTCCTTGTTCTCACTTGGTGAATGCTTTCTTCTTATTTATTTGTGTTTCACAATAATTGTCACCACAGTCATCTATGAAAGTGATAATATATTGTTGACTATTCTAAGAAACAATAGGGAATGGATCGCAAATATCAGTATGTATCAATTCTATGACGCCAAAACTCCTTTTGGCACTTAATTTTGGAATATTTGTTTGTTTCTGCCTTATACACCTAATACAAAAATCAAAGTCTTTTAAATCAAAGGAATCAAGTGTTCCGTCTGAAACAAGCCTTTTAATCCTCCTTTGGGAGATATGTCCCAAACATTTGTGCCATAAGGTGGCGAAATTATCATTAGTCAATTTGTGTTTTGTGCATCGGGTAGTTGTTTGCAAGGTTTCATTAAATGAATCATTTGTATTCAATATATATAATTTATCAATTAATGAACTAGCGGCAATAAGAGTAGAATTAAGAAAAATATTGACTTTATTATTCCAAATGAATAAGAAAAACCATATTCATCCAAAACATAAATAAAAATCAAATTTCATCTTTTAGACGGTACTACATAAATCTCTCTTGATTCAATAAAATGATCAGTCTAAAAAGATGGTCTAAAGGTCTCAATTGCTTAACTGGAACTGTTATTCCATTGCCCATATATATGAATCTTTCAGCATCACCTGGTGGTCGGCTCCACAGGCAACCCAACATAGACACACATACATGAGTAGTGGCATTAGAATATACCCACCAAGTATGACTAGATACAAAAGCCAAATTAACTTCAGAACAAATCAAAGGGATAAGAGTACCTTTTTTTACACCCCATGTGGCATACATGGAATAATCTTTCTTCACATGCCCAGGTTTCTTGCAAAAGTAACAGGTGTATTCTGGATCCCGCTTCTTTTTTGAAATTTTGGGTTGTGATGTTCCTAGAGCATTTTTGTTATTATCATTCATTTTTCGCTTATTATTCTTTGAGGTATATGCAATATGAGTACTTTCAATTGTCTTTTCTCGCTTCAATCTTTCCTTATCTTGCCCATAATGAGAAATGAGATATTAAGAGTCCATTTATCCTTTTGAGATTATAGCTAACTATAAACTAGTCATAGTATGGAGGAAGGAAAATCAGTACCAGATGCACGAGCAAGTCATCAGACAGCTCTAACTTTTGTGCCTAAAGTTTTGGAGAGATTTTAAACATCTTCATAATATACTCCCTTATGTTTCCTTTACCTTTATTCCCCATTTGAATAAGATTATCTAGCAGTGTACTTGTTGATACCAAAATTAATATGCTGACGTGGACGAATAGTATGAAGACACGTGTCGATCTACGTGGCACAATAACAGCGAGGAAGATCATTTACTGAATAACCGTGGTTGATACCGAGCAACGAGAATACACCGAGGAACTCTATCATGCCGAGGAACTCCATCCGAGGAACTATATCATCCCGAGATACTCTAAGCACTCCGAGGAACTCTTGATCAACGAGCAACTAAGGCGGTCCGAACTGCACCTCGGCCGTGTCATCAATTATCAGACGGACAACTGTTCAACTATTCATTAGATTCTTGACGCACACGCTGCATTAAATGTATTACCCATTCATATGTATATCATTTAATGTATTGGACCTTTCATGTACAGCCTTGAGGCTATAAATACCTTGTATCGATCCCATTCAAAGGGACCGGAATTTCTTGAGAGAACTTGTAATCAAGAATTCCACAAACACTCAGCAATAACATAACAGTGGACGTAGGCTTTATTCCTAGCCGAACCACTTTAAAAATCTTTGTCTTATTTATTTATCTGTGATTGAAGAATTAGAGTGATCTAGTTTTTTACATCAACAGATTGGCGCCGTCTGTGGGAAACGACTGTTGTTATCGTTTTTCATAAAAATCATTTGTCACCAATGGCAGATAATCCAGAATCCAGTAATCGAAATGCTGGAAATACTGGAAATCTTCCAAATCCATCTGCATCTCCAGATCTGGCCGGAATTATGACGAATCTGGCTCAAGGACAAACCGCCATGCAAGAATCTATGAGGCAACTCCTTCAAACTCTTCAAGGCGGTGTACCAACTTATTCAGGGCAAAGGACTGATCATGGGCAATCACGATCCAGACGTATTGGATCATATCGCAATGGGGAATCCAATGATTCTTCTTATCAACCTGGGCGAACTTCATCAATACGGGCTACGGATACAGATCAACATATCTCTCTTTCTCCTGAGAGAACTAGCGCTTTAGAAAGATTAAGCAGGGTGTCTCCTTTCAGTCGGTTAGGACCAAGGAGGAACATGAGTCCACCTAGGGCTCCATCAGGAAGTTTTCGACCACCACCAGGTTCGAGAGAAAGATCTGCACAATCACGACCAATTACTCGTCGAGATAAATCTCAGGAAGCTACGTCAGAGCATTCAGTTGCTCGGACTAAACGGCCCGAGGAAGGGAATGAAGCATGGAAAGGTTCCATTCAACGATTGGAGGATAGACTGGGAGAAATGGCTAAGGCGAGGAACCCCTTACAGAGAACTTTTGTTCAAGGGACACCTTTTGTGCAGGCCATTGTGGATTTCCCCACACCGTCGAAATTCAAAGCACCTGTAGTGACCCCCAAGTACGATGGAAAGACAGATCCCGTACTTCATATAGAACAGTACCAAGCTGCTGCAGATATCTATGCTGTCCCCGACGAGATGAGATGTAGAGCATTCTCGGGAACTCTTACCGGATCTGCACAGATATGGTACAATAATCTTCCTCGGGGTAAGATTTCAACTTTTGTTCAGTTAGCCGAGCTGTTTATTGGTAATTTTTGTTTTGGAGCAAAACCAGTAAAGCGAGTAGCGCACTTATTAAGTGTTAGACAAAAATCAGGAGAAAGTACTAGAGATTACATAACTCGTTTCAATAACGAGAAGTTGGAAGTCATAGATTATGAAGAAAAGACAGCAATCACTGCTTTGATGAGTGGTTTGTTGCCTAACAAGCTATACTATACTCTGGCCAAAGATCCGCCTAAAAATATGCCGGAATTGATGGCAAAAGCGGCCAAAATCATGAATGCCGAGGAGGCTATGACTGCGAAGAAGAATATGGATAAAGAAGTTAAAGTGGAGGTCGACAACTCTAAGAAGAAAGATCAGAAAGGTAATGGTGGTGACAAATATTCCAGGAATAACAGGATAAAGTTGGAAGCCCTAAAGAAGTATGATAATTATACTCCATTGAAAATGGGTATTAATCATGTTTTAGAAGAAATCAGGAATAACGAGGAAATCAAATGACCAGAGAAACTGAAGTCAGATCCAGACATGAGAAATAAGAACAAATATTGCGAGTTTCACAAAGATCATGGCCATATGACCAAAAATTGTATAGCCCTTCAGAACGAGATTGAAACACTCATTCGAAGAGGAAAATTATCAAAGTATGTAGATCGCAGAAGTGAAAGGAGGAATGATGAGAGAACTAGAGAGAGATCTAGATCTCCTCGTCGTGCAGAGGAGAAAAAGAGGAGGGCCCATGAAGAGGATCCAGATGATGACCCCGATCTTCCCAAGAAGCCAAGGAAACCTGAACGAGAGGTATTTTCCATACGTTTTGGATCATTTCATTGTAACGTGATTACAGGGGGAGATGCAGGAGGAGGAGACCTTACTGCAGAAAGAAAAGCTTATCTCGGAGAGGCTCAAGCTTGCTCATATATTCAGCGAATAAACCTGGCCGAGGATGATCGTCCGAGGAAGGTAAACAAAGAGAAGCTAGTAATTGGTTTTTCAAAAAATGACCTGGCAGGTGTTCTTTACCCTCATGATGATCCTTTGGTGATCAAAATGAGAATGAAGGACGTGATCATTTCAAGGGTGTTGGTAGATAATGGTAGTTCGGCAGACATCATGTACTATTCATGCTTTGATAGCTTGAATTTGAAATTATCCCAATTAGAACCTTATCACAGACCCCTTCTGGGTTTTGCTGGCGAGAAAGTTTTTCCACTTGGGACGATCAAGTTGGATATATTCATTGGAACCTGGCCTATTTGTCGAACAGAAAGAATACGATTCTTTGTGATGGATAAGAATGTGCAGTCGGCCTACAACATCATCATGGGAAGAGTTGGATTGAAGAAGTTCGAAGCCGTTCCTTCTACAGTACACCAATGTTTGAAATTCCCAACAAATTTTGGAGTTGGAGTGGTGAAAGGTGATCAAAAAGTAGCTCGGGAATGCTATTATTCGTCGGCCGAGCAAGAAGAACTAGAAGGATCGATGAAAAAGACTACTACTTACCAGGTGGAGGAAGGTACAGAAATTGAAACTCTTGATCCCAGGGATGAATCTCAACTTGTAAAGGGACAGGTGATGGAATCTACAGAAAATGTTATTTTGGACGACGAACATCCTGAACGAATAACCCAGATAGGTTCATCGTTGGATATGTCAATAAAAGAGGAGTTGATAACTTTCTTGAAGAATAGGAAAAATACTTTTGCTTGGAGTCATGAAGACATGCCAGGAATAGATCCAAATTTCTTATGTCATGAACTCAATGTGAATAAGGAGATTAAACCTGTAAAGCAGAGAAGAAGGGTGTTTAGTCCCGAGAAGAATCAAGCCATACAAGAGGAAGTCGAGAAACTCCAGAAAGCCCAATTCATTGAAGATGTAAAATATCCAGATTGGTTGGCTAATGTGGTGATGGTAAAGAAGAAAAACAACAAATGGAGAATGTGTGTCGATTTCACCGATCTCAATAAGGCATGCCCCAAGGATCATTTTCCATTGCCCAGAATTGATCAACTGGTGGATGCTACCTCGGGACACGAGCTACTCAGCTTCATGGATGCTTACTCTGGCTACAACCAGATCAAAATGAAACCTGAAGACAGGGAAAGTACTTCTTTTATTACCCCTAGGGGAACTTATTGTTATAATGTTATGCCTTTTGGTTTAAAAAATGCAGGTGCAACATATCAGCGGTTGATGAACAAGGTTTTTACTGAACAAATCAGCCGTAACATGGAAGTCTATGTCGATGACATGCTCACTAAAAGCAAGAAAACTACTGATCATTTGGTTGACTTGAGTCAAACTTTTGATCAATTGGATAAATACCAAATGAAGCTTAACCCGACGAAGTGCACCTTTGGAGTACGAGAAGGAATGTTCCTCGGATACATCGTCAATCAGCGAGGTATTGAGGCAAATCCAGATAAGATCAAAGCTCTTCTAGGGCTGCGATCTCCGACGACGAAGAAAGAAGTGCAGAGTCTTACCGGACGAGTTGCAGCGCTCAACAGATTTGTATCTCGAGCAACTGATAAATGCATACCATTCTTCAAAACACTTCGAAAAACCTTTGAATGGAATGAGGAATGTGAAAAAGCTTTTCAAGACTTGAAGAAATATTTGGGAACACCTCCACTGTTGTCCAGACCAATAACAGGAGAAAAGTTGTATTTGTATTTGGCAGTATCAGAGAACGCAGTCAGTTCAGCGTTGATCAGATTGGAGAATGGAGTCCAGAAGCCAATTTATTACACAAGTAAGGCTTTCCGAGGTGCAGAAATCAGGTACCCAAAGCTAGAAAAATTGGCATTGGCACTAATTGAAGCAAGTAGAAGAATGAGGCCATATTTCCAAGCCCATACCATCATCGTTTATACTGATATGCCATTGAGACAAGCCCTCCATAAGCCAGAAAAATCAGGGAGACTGATGTACTGGGCAGTAGAACTTGGTGAATATGATATTGTGTATGAGCCCAGATCATCATTGAAGGGGCAAGCTGTAGCAGATTTTATAGCAGAGTTCACGTACCCTGATACCCCCGAGGAGCAAAAGGTGCCTGCTGATCTACCTGTGGACGATACAGGATCAACAGAAACATTTGCTGACCTACCTGTGGACGATACAGGATCAGCAGAAATAAGTCCAAACCAGCCAAGGTTGGTAAAAGGACTTGTGGATGTAGAGAAATCATTATATTCAAACTCAGACCAGCCACGGTTAGTAAAAGAGTACGAGCAGATGACTGACGAGGAGCGAAAGATACCGGGGGATGATGAAAGAAAACAGCAGATATTTTATCGAGGAACTCTGACAGATAAGAAATTTGAAGACGAAATACCTACATGGAGATTATATGTAGATGGATCATCCTGCACAGCTGGTTGTGGAGCAGGAATTATTTTGATCACTCCAGACGAGATTGACATGGAATATGCTTTGCGATTCCGATTCAAAGCCTCTAACAATGAAGCGGAGTATGAGGCCATGATAGCAGGTCTTAATCTAGCAAAGACTATGGAAGCACAACAAGTGATGGTATTCAGTGATTCTCAATTAATTGTGAATCAGATGATGGGAATATATGCGATTAAAGGAGATTTAATGATCAAATATCATGCAAAGGTGATGAAATTGTTGACAGAATTTGAGGCCATTAAATTAGTGAGAATACCGAGGATGGAGAATGTACAAGCAGATGCACTGGCCCGACTAGCATCGGCTACTCGTACCGAGATGCGAAGAACCATACCGATTGAAGTATTAGAAGGTCGGAGCATAGATGAAGATCTGACAACGAATGTGATTACCCTTGATTTAGGACCATCTTGGATGGATCCAATCAGGAAATATGTTGAAGAGGGCGAATTGCCGGAGGACAAACTCGCTGCCAAGAAACTGAAGTATAAAGCTGCTCGGTATGTATTAACTAATGGTATTTTGTATAGACGAGGAATTATGGCAGGTTTGCAGAGATGTGTACATCCCACCGAGGTGAAAGAATTGATTGAAGAAATCCATGAAGGATCTTGTGGAGCTCATGTAGCAGGTCGAACACTTTTACAAAGAGTGATGACACAGGGATATTACTGGCCGACAATGAGAGCTGATTGTATAGCCTATGCCAAGAAATGTGACAAATGCCAACGTTTTTCCTCCTTCCGACGAACTCCACAAGCATTACTAACACCAATAACTTCCCCTTGGCCATTTGCCATGTGGGGAATTGATTTGGTTGGACCACTGCCGATCACCCGAGGAAGATTCAAGTATCTCGTAGTTGCAGTGGACTATTTTACTAAATGGGTGGAAGCTGAGCCTCTTATCGATATGACGTACGAGAAGGTATACCAGTTTATATGGAAGAATATCATTTGTCGATATGGTCTCCCTCATGCTTTCATCACAGATCATGGAACACAATTTGATAATGAAGAATTTGCTACCTATTGTCATCAGTCGAACGTTTTGAAGTTTCATTCAGCACCAGGACATCCCCAAAGCAATGGACAGACTGAAGTGACGAACAGAACATTACTAAATGGGTTGAAAAAGAGGCTAAGTGAAGCTAAAGCAAATTGGATTAATGAGCTCCAATCAGTATTATGGGCCTACCGAACAACTCCCCGAGCAGCAACTGGAGAATCACCATATATGCTAGCATTTGGAAGTGAGGCTGTGATACCGGCCGAGTTGGGTCTCCCAACGCATAGAGTGCTGAATTTCAACTCTCCGATCAGTGACTTGATGAGAAGAATGGATTTGGACATGCTCGAAGAAGTAAGAGAAGAGGCAGCCATTAGGAATGCTGCTTATCAACAACGAACAGCTCTGTTCTACAACAAAAGGGTGAAGAAATGCGATTTGAAGGAGGGTGATTATGTGCTGAAGAAAGTCATTCAGAAACAGAATAAACTGGAAGCAAACTGGCATGGACCTTACCGAGTTACAGAGGTTGTTCGACCTGGAACCTACAGAATAGCAACTCTAGAAGGAGAAGAATTTCAGAATGCATGGAATGCTGAACACCTGCGAAAGTATTATCAGTAATGTAAAATGTAAAGCATTTCCTTCATTATGAATAAAACGAGGATGGTTCACCATTTTCTTTCTGTTGAAAGTTTTTCGGGGAATACTAGTGTTGAACACTACATTACTTGACAACTTGACAAGAAGACTTGACAAGAAGAAGACATTACTTGACAAGAAGAAGACTGCTCTACGGAGTCATGCTCTACGGAGTCATGCTCTACGGAGTCAAGCTCTCCAGAGCGCTCTACGGAGCAAAAGTGCTATAAGTAGCCAACCTCCTTTGGTTAGGAGGATAAGCTCTCCGGAGCGCTCTATGGAGCAAAAGTGCTATAAGTAGCCAACCTCCTTTGGTTAGGAGGATAAGCTCTCCGGAGCGCTCTACGGAGCAAAAGTGCTATAAGTAGCCAACCTCCTTTGGTTAGGAGGATAAGCTCTCCGGAGCGCTCTACGGAGCAAAAGTGCTATAAGTAGCCAACCTCCTTTGGTTAGGAGGATATGCTCCGAGGAGCCAAAAAGTTCGAAAGAACCCTACTACTCCTTTGATTAGGAGGTGTAGACCAGCATGATCAACTACGGTTGGTAAGACTTTATATACTCTCGCATTACAACTTATGTTTGTCGGGAGGTAACATTATTACAAAAAGTTCTTTAAAGAACAAAATATTGAAAACGGTACCAAGTATGGTTGGTCGGGGATAAAAACCCACTAATTGTAGTTGGTCGACGAGGATAAAAGTATTGACCTTAGTTGGTCGGACACATGTTTATATTTGAAAATTGAACCAAGTATGGTTGGTCAGGGATAGAAACCCATCAACTATGGTTGGTCGACAAACATTATTTATCCACCTTGGTTGGTTGGAAACAATTTTGAACAATTTATGCTTATTATAAATTCTAATTTGGTTGATGAACCATATAATTTGCAAACAGAAAAATAGCTATTGGCAAAACAGAAAATGAAACTCTTTCATTAAGATAAAAATGTATTACATGTTACATGAATGTGCTAACTATTACATTAAAGATTCCTACTCTATTGGTTTCTTTCCTTTGTCCTTTGAGACAGGTTCCTCGCCAGCAGGAGGATCCTCTAGACACAGAGGAGAATTAATAAAGTTCATGTCCTTCAGCATTCTGACATTCATTATTGTAGGAGTATCCAACAGGTGCTCAGGACGAGATACTTCAACTTGAGAATGAAGGTTATAATCACCAAGATATTTAGAGATCAAACTCCGAGGAATGGAGCGAGCAGGAATCCATGCCATATCCAATTTATAGGGAGGAACAGGCAAGTCTAGCAATCCAGGAGCATGATAATCCCATAAATAATGACCTTGTTCCAATTTTAATACACCCAGGGCGTTCAACCATCCCTGCTTATAACCTTCGTTGTTAGCATTTTCAAGGCGGTCATCCAAATGATAAAGAGCTTCATTATAGCCTGCATTCCAGAACTCCCGAGGCTGTTTATGGAATTGGAAAGTTAATCTATCTACTTGCTCGAGAAAGTTCTTGATAAGAGCATCTTTATTATTCAGATCAGACTTCATCGCAGCCAATTGATCCTCTAAAGATAAATTTTTCTTAGACAAATCAGACAGAGCACGATCCTTAACATTTAGTTGGAATGCTTGAGTTTCCAGAGTAGATTGGGTGCGAGATTCTTCAACACTACGGCTAAGAACTCTTGATCGGCTCCGAGAAGCAATTGGAGAATTTTGCTCCTCGACGATTCTTCCTCGTCCCCGAGAACTCCTTCCTCGTCCCCGAGCAGTTCCAGAAATGGAAGATCTTCTTAAATCCTCCAGCTCTTGCCTCAGTTTGGCGTTTTCGACTTCTAAGAATGAGAAACCTTCATCAGTGACTGGTATTAATGCAGTAGAGGATGAAGCAGCAGATTCATACTGAGCTAATTTTTTCTGCAAATTGTTATTTTCTTGCTCCAGGATCTCAGCGATTTGTCTGCAGGCTTCAATTTCACCTTTTAGAGTCCTCTCCCTGACGTCATACCCAGCAATGATTTTCTTGTGGCCTGTTTCTGAAGAGAGCTGCTGGTATCTATTTTCATAATCTTCATGCAACAAAGCCATTGATTCGTTATGTTGATTTTGAAGATCCTTTAAGGAACCATTAAGCTCTTCAATCAACTCATAGTAAGCAACATTGTTAGCTACAGCTCGGTCGAGTAAACTTTTCAAATACCTATAAGCCTCAGTCGCCTGTTCTGAAGCATCATGACCAAGAATGTCAGCAATTTCAGAAGAACTAAGGTCTGTATGACCAGCCCTATAGTATTGGTGACATTGCTGCATCAGTTCGGTATCATGAGAAGAGATTAATTCCATTCTAGCAACAAACTAAAGACAAGAAAAAGACAACAATCAACAAAGAATCATCAATAACAACGATGAGTAAAGAAGTATTTTATTAGATCATAAAAGGAGTACAGTGTTCGATTACAAATAATAAAAGATAAGAATGATACCGAACAACTTCACACCTTTTCCTTGTCTCCCAAGACTTTCTCGGGAGGCTGGGACGAGGAGCTCGGTTGCTCGGTGATAACAACAGCTTGGTCGGCAGAAATCTTCTCGGCAGGAGGAGGCATAGAAGAAATGTCCTCAATGACAGAGGGTTGAGAAGCAGAGATTGGGACATCCACAGCTATGGAAGATTCATCTGATGCAGGTTCATCTTCTTCTTCTTCCACAATTGGTGGAGGAGGACCAGGGAGATGCCGTTGGAATAGCTCAGAATCATCTTGGACTTTTAGCTCTTGCAGAGCAGCTACCCAACCATCATAGAAGTATTTCAACTCCCCATATTGGACCTGGGACGTCATTGCAGCTATCCCTCTCTCCCATCCTTTCTCCCAACCAGCACTGAAATGTTTCTTAACTACAGCTTTTCTTTTCAACTTCTCCGAGGAGAGTTTGACATCCAATTGTTCTTTCTGGATTTTGATGTCTCGCAGGGTAGACAGTTCTTCTTTTGCCTTCTTCAGTTGGTCATCGCACCTTTGCTGATTGACCTCTAGGCTTTTCACCTTCTCCTCCAAATTCTTGGAGGTTTCAGCCATCTTCATCTTATCAGCCTCAGCTGCAGCCAATTTTTTCTCCCAGGCAGCTTTCTCCTCGACGTACTGCTGGCGAGATTCTTTCACAGATTGGGTTAAACCCAAGAGGGCATCGTCAACATCGGACGAGGAACTAGAAGCTTTAATAGCTTGATCTTTCTTCACGATGGTATTGAAACAGTTCACCAGCTAAAAGATAAGAAAAACAATAGAGTCAACACAAATATAAGAGTTCAGGAAAAAGAAAAGAAAGACCAAAGGTATGAGAAATTTACTGAAGAAAGATGGCGAGCAGCTAGGGATGTCAGTGTATCCCTAGGAATCTTTTCATCAACCCCGAGAACCTCGGGTATAACTGAGCTCGTTGAAGAGCTCGGAAGAATGATTTTTGAAACACTACTACCACCAGCTGGTAGAGAAGATGCAGTCCCAGCAAGATTAACTGTGGATGATTTCCTCAATCTCTTCAAAGGACGGTCAGCAGCATCAACCAAGGAAGAAGTCTTGGTCGGAGAGATGGCAATTACATCAGCAGGAGCATTTTTCTTGCTCGGGGCCACTGGGGGCTTCTCGGCAATTTTGGAGGAACCAGCATCTACTTTTTTAGTCCCCTCTGGGACATCAATTTTGCCTTTCTGGGCTCCAACAGCAGAGGAAGTGTCACCAAATAGAGCAGGAGGAGCTCTTTTCTTGCCCATTCTCTGAGATAGGGGGA
Source organism: Sambucus nigra (assembly GCA_949130495.1). Classification (NCBI taxonomy): domain Eukaryota; kingdom Viridiplantae; phylum Streptophyta; class Magnoliopsida; order Dipsacales; family Adoxaceae; genus Sambucus; species Sambucus nigra. The sequence continues at coordinate 161,994,222 of OX422217.1, forward strand.
TATGAGAATCTGAAGATGAACTTTCTGGTGTTGAAGCTGGTTCAACAGGGCGAGCAGTATAAGAGGTTGTGTAGCTCTTATACTGCAGCAAATATGATGCAGATCTAATATGCTCGTCTGCAATCGTCTTATGCAAATTCCAGATAAGTTTTAAATGCTTGATATTCACTTCCGACTCTTTTGGAGTTTTTCTTTTACTATCAACTGCAAATAAATACATAAATCTCAGTCATACATTTTGTCAAACATGATGAATACGCAATTTTATAAGTAAAATAAAAATGAAAAATAAACCTATCCCATTGCCGTATGGGGGGCATCTGGGACCGTTGTATACTTCATTCCCAGATAAAGGCGCGTGTTGCCAATTTTTTATGACCAACCCATGCTCAAAATAATCTCTATTTGAATCAGGGAGGTTAACTACAAGGGCTCTATTTAAAAACCTAGTTTTTAAATAATAAATATTATCTAAAGTGGCCCATTTATAGCAGTACATGATTTCTGGGATCCCTATACGAGTCCCATGAGTTAGATTTAACTTATGCACCCCGTTAATTATTCTCCATGAATTGGGGGCTATTTTTGCAGGAACAAGGTCAAAATATTGACAAAACTCAAGACATAATGGATTTGGGGGAAAAGAAAAACCACATTCAGCAATGAAAAGACTGGGAAACCAATGTCCCTCAGCCAATCGAAAGTAATCTAAAGGCTCAGAAAGAACCTCTAGAGTTACCCAAGAAGGAATGGAAAAGTCAGAACGAAATTTCTCAGCAGATTCAACAATATAAACCATATTGAATAAAAGAGATGCAGAAGAAAGGAAGAAGAGCTTACAGAAAGAAAAGAGATATGTTGACAACGAACGGAAACGATGATGAACACACAAGAGAGAGGAAGAGAATAGAAAACTTGAATGCAGAAAAATGGAAAGTGTAGACGACGGTATGGTTACCAAAGGAGTTTAAATACTTTGCATTGGGAAACGGCGAAAGAAATGATTACTAAAAAGAAATTACTAAACTTCCGGCGGCTAAAAAGACAAAAGTTGCACGAAGATCGAAGCGCTTATAAAAAGGCGGAAACTGCGAAATGAGAAGGAAATTTGAATACAATGCTCCTAAAACCCAGAAAGGTCATTTAATATTACCATATAACGAGAAAGAATGTCCCATACTCCTCAAAGTTCGAAATATGAAACATTGGGGGCTTCTGTTGATACCAAAATTAATATGCTGACGTGGACGAATAGTATGAAGACACGTGTCGATCTACGTGGCACAATAACAGCGAGGAAGATCATTTACTGAATAACCGTGGTTGATACCGAGCAACGAGAATACACCGAGGAACTCTATCATGCCGAGGAACTCCATCCGAGGAACTATATCATCCCGAGATACTCTAAGCACTCCGAGGAACTCTTGATCAACGAGCAACTAAGGCGGTCCGAACTGCACCTCGGCCGTGTCATCAATTATCAGACGGACAACTGTTCAACTATTCATTAGATTCTTGACGCACACGCTGCATTAAATGTATTACCCATTCATATGTATATCATTTAATGTATTGGACCTTTCATGTACAGCCTTGAGGCTATAAATACCTTGTATCGATCCCATTCAAAGGGACCGGAATTTCTTGAGAGAACTTGTAATCAAGAATTCCACAAACACTCAGCAATAACATAACAGTGGACGTAGGCTTTATTCCTAGCCGAACCACTTTAAAAATCTTTGTCTTATTTATTTATCTGTGATTGAAGAATTAGAGTGATCTAGTTTTTTACATCAACAGTACTTATCTCAGCCTTTCCGTTCTATGCAAAATGATTTTCAATATCTAGTAGGAAACCCTTAGCAATTACCTCATCTGACATACCGCCCCTGAATACTTTTGGAGCGCTACGTTTTAACATCATTAGACTTAAGTGATTAGAATGATCCCACTTCTTAAAGCTCTCTTTATCCTCAATGGATATTTTCTCCGTAAGAGGAGCGGGTTGTTTTTTCCTTAGTGCATAGTCTAAATCCATGCATTCGGCAACTATCAAAATGTTCTCCTTTTAGTTTTTTAAGTTTGTGCTGTTAAACACATGAATTGTGTTCATGTTGGCAGTGATAATAGTACCAGAAGCAGTAACTAAATTCAGAGAACAAATAAATCACATAAACTCATATTAAAATTCACGTCAAGATAAATTCAAAAAATGCAAGACATACATTTTATGCAAATGTAATGGTGGGCCCTATTTAAGATACCTAGCACAACATTAACGTTTAGTTTTTGGACAGAAACATTGACTTGTAAGTTGTACTCCTAGCACAAAAATAAAATATTGCTGATAAATCTGGTCAAACAACAACCTTCCTTTGAGCTGGTATATTGTCCACATAGAAACTTTACAATTGTCACACATTTATTCATGCATGTATATTTATTATTTGGTCAGCTAACAACCTTCATTTGGGTCGATCACTAATCGCATAAATAATGAACACACGCATCTTAATAACTCAAAATAGATTAATCTGCGCAATAGAGGTTACTTTGGCAACGTATTAATTCAATTAATTTATTTTAAGATATAAGGTAAAAGGGTATTAATTAAATACTACAAATGGGAGTATGACTTTGGTTTTATAAAAAAAATATTTTGAATCCAAATTACTCAGAAAATATATGTTCCCCTGACGAAATTCTTCTTCCTCCCATCAACCATATGAACACCTTATCATATATTTAATTCAAAACTTTATGTTGAACCTTTGGTTAACACCAAATAATACATAACATGGATACTTGAACAAATATGTAATGGTAAAAAAATATGTGTAGTGATTTATGCCATAAAATATAGGAAAATAAATTACTTTTTCAATTTTTTTTTGAGTTATTACTATAGTAATATAAACAATCTCTTCAAGATTACTCTTCAATTCACGGAATCATAAAATCAATTTTTAAGCGAGAGTTATTAGTGTAGACATTATTACCAAAAATGGCAAAAACGTATTTTTAGGGGTCTAAACGACGTCAAATCTTCGAGATAGGATGACGCCCATTATTTATAATGGGTTTAATTTTTTTTTTTCAAAGTTTTCAGGTGACCATCAAAATTTTGTAAAATTCTGAGCAAGAAAATGAAATATGTCGCTGAAAACATCCCTCAAAACTATTTTTAATTTATCTTGAACAAAACTGAATTAATCTATCCAAATTCATCATGAATTAAACCATTTTGAGAGAAATAAAAAAACACTACGGATCTAAAATCAACAATCCTTTAATCAATTTAGTATTATGATTATGAAAAACATCAGAAAACATACATAAAATTCTATATAGAATTCTAAAATCCACGTGGGGTCTTTTCAGATCGTATGTATGATAAAATAAGAAAATATTTCTAAATCGTAATCACAATATCAATCCCAATAATCAAATATGAAGTTACTCTAATACTAGGGATAAAATTCTTAATATCAACATATTAGATTATCAATATTACATCATAAAATTATTAGAACTGAGTATCTGAATCCATAGTGGTGATTGAGACTTGAGAGTCAAAGGTTTTCCATAGATTAACCCCCCTTCTCTCTCTCTGTGTGTGTGTGTGTGTGAGTTATCTCTGGTTAATGTAAAATGAGGAGGAGAATATATGAGTGTATTAGCGTTGTGGATTAGAACCCTTCATTATAGGCATCTAATTAAAATCCCATAAATTCTAATTAGGTGACTCTTGAGTAGCCACGACTTTCGAGTTATCCATTGATGACGATTCTTGCTTGTCTAGAGTTAGGTTTTTCAAGAGAGAGTTGGTGAGTAGGGTGGGTAGTGTAGCTTTTTTACCTCCTTTTTCAGAGAAGATGAAGGAGTGGGTCAACACACATTGGAGGCCGGGTGGTGGAGTGGTGGTGCGGTACTTGAACTTATCCCTTTTTTGTTTCATCTTTGCGTCTGAACAGGAATAGGATCTTGGATTTGAAACTATGGACTGTATATGGAGAACCTTAGTTCCTTGATAAGTGGCATCCGCTAGGATGTTGTTCTAAATATGGCAGGAGTTCGTCCTCTCGTTGGATTCAGATTGAGATCCATTTATGGGGCATGGAGGTGTTCTAAGAGGTTGGAAATCGGTGTGGGGGATTTTTATAGATTGACGCTGATACTCAGGCGGGCGTAGAGTTGAGGTGGGCTAGGTTAATGGTTAGAGGGCATGGACCTATTCCTGAGAAAATATCTATTAAGGCGGGTGGTTGGTTTTTTCTCTCCCCGTTGTTGTTGAGATTCCGGCTGTGTGCTCTTTTGGAGGGAAAGGTTACTATGTGTTTAAGGCCAACTGTGCTAAGGGGATGGAGAAGCAGGTGGAAGCAAAACAGGTTCTAGACGGTTCAGGTGATAAGGAATGCACTGGTCGCTTTGGTGCTACGGGTCTTGAGGTTCACACTCCTCTCTCTTCTGTCATCGATGCCTTAGGCCCAAGCAGTAGGTTGAATATCAAGTCGAGAGGGAAGGTGGGTTATGTGCCGGAAGCCGATTCGATTCCTGTGCCCAAGGTGGGAGGGGTGGTGGTTCCTGCGCTGGCAGCAGGTCCTGCTGTTGGTTCGAACAGCAGCTTCACATGCGTACAACACAAGGGGCGACCTGAGATCCTGCCATGTTCCTTAACTTCGTCAACGTTTGCAAGTCCATATCAGAATAGGTTCGGGGAGCTGGCGCGTGGCCTCTTGGATGGTCTACAGACTAGGGAATTAGGGTTGGGTGAGGAGGGGAGTAGGGATGCAAACAAGATCTTGTTTGGTGCTAATATTAGGTTAGGTGTTAAAGTGGAAGCTAGAGCCATCATGGATGTTTCTTTTGGGGGTGAGGGTATTGGTAGGCAGGAGGACTTTTCTGAGATGTCCCACGTGATGGGAGGGATGCCATGTGAGGGTAGCAGTAGTGAGCAGGCTTCATTTAATGCTCCTTTTATGGTTAAAAATAATAGTGGGCCATTTCCTTTGGTTTCTAATGGATGTTCTGAGATTAATTTGGGGCAAAATTCTCGTGGTCCTATTTGTCTTAAAAAGGACAAATGCAATTTACCACATCTTAATAAATTGGGTAAACATGGGTCCGATTTAAGAGAATGGGTCCATGTCTTAATTCAGACAAAGTACTTAAAAATGGGGTTTTTATGAGAAATTTCAGAAATAGAGGGGAGAGTAAGGGGAAAGGTGTGTTTGTTAAAGGCATGGTTAATAAAGGCAAGGAAAGTATACACGGAGGTAAGAATTTTTATGAGGACGTGCCAATGTTCAATAGTTAGCACGCTTTGCATGATCGTGGAGGAAGATGGAGGTGAGGTGGAGGTGGGGGACTCTGTGCAGGATTTGTCTGGCACCTCTGGGGGGACGTTGTTCGAACAGGATAATTTGGGCTCGGGGCTTCGAAAGGGGTAGTTTACGATGGTAGGGCTGATAAGAGGGTCTGCGAGGATGAGTCGGAGGAGTGGATCTCTAAAGTGATAGGCGGTTTTAGTAAATTCCTAGGGATTACTTATGAGGGGAATGAGAAGGGGAAACTTATGTTGTTTCAATCCATAGAGGAGAGGAGGAGGGATAGAGTAGAGGTGGAAGAGATGGGGTGGGTGGGGCATCAAACGGTACCCAATGAAGTTACGAATTATCTCTTGGAATGTGCGGGGTTTAAATGACCTTGGTAAAAGCGGGGTGGTTAGCGGGGCGCTTTCTCGGTGGCGGCCAGATATTATCTGCCTCCGAGAAATGAAATTGGAGTCTATGGATAGGGAGTTGTCTCAATCTATTTGGGGAGGTTGTAGGACCGAGTGGTGTTGTCTGGATTCGGAGGGTGTGTCAGGTGGGGTTATCTTGATGTGGGATACTAGAGTTGTGGAAAAAATGGATGTTTTAGTAGGGCAGTGGTCTCTTTCGTGCTTATTCAGGTGTGTGGAGGATGGTTACACTTGGAGATTTTCGGGGGTCTATGGGCTAGTGGAGGATTCAGATCATTGGGAGTTGTGGGAGGAATTGGCAGGGGCCAGGAGCTCTTGGGGCCTTCCTTGGTGCATAGGGGGGGGGGGGGGGGCTTATAACATCGTTCATTTTCCTTCTGAGAGAAGCGGTGGGGAGAGGTCGAACTTTTATGCGGAATTTCTCGGACTTCATTGATGAGCTAGAGTTGATTGACCTCCCTTTGGTCAGACGGGTTTTCACTTGGTCCAGTAATAGGTATGAGCCTTCGCTGTCTCGCCTGGATCATTTTTTACTTTCTAATGACTGGGAGGAGAAATTTATGGGTGTTATCCAGTCTATCCTGCCCCGAGTGACTTTGGACCACTCGCCTATTTCACTAGAGTTGGGGGGGGGGGGGGGGGGGGAGGACCCCATTTAGATTTGAAAACATGTGGTTACAAGAGGAGGATTTCACAGGTAGGGTTTAGAAGTGGTGACAGGGGTATGAGGTGGAGGGGAATGCGAGCTTCAAACTGGCAACTAAACTATCTCGACTTAAGGGGGATATCATTCGGTGGAACAAAGATGTATTTGGCCATGTGGAGGGAGTTATTGAGCAGATTTTGGAGGACATTAGGGCTCTCGACGAAGGTGGGGGCGGGCTGTCGGGGGAGGAAAGGGTGTCGAGGGTCAATAAAAAAGGGAGGTAGGAAAGCATCTGATTCAGGAAGAGGTGAGTTGGAGGCAGAAGTCCAGGGCTCTTTGCCTTAGGGAAGGTGACAACAACACTAAATTTTTTCACAAAGCATCTATCTGCCATCGCCACTTTAACCTTATGGGTAAGGTGGTTATTGGGGGAGTGGAGTTCACTGAGGAGAGTGAGGTGCGTAGGGAGATCCGTTAGTTCTACGAGAGGCTGTATATACAGAGGAGGAGCCATGGCGACCGAAGATCGATGGACTTCCAGTGGAAAACATCTCTAGGGATGAGGTGAGTCAGTTGGAAAGGTTGTTCAGAGAAGAGGAGGTTGTCCAGGTGTTGAGGTCGATGTGCGGTGATAAGGCACCTGGTCCGGACGGGATCACTATGGCTTTTTTCTAGCATTATTGGGAGGTGATCAAGGTGGATGTGATGGTTGTTTTCACCGAATTCTATGACATGGGTTACTTTCTGAGGAGTCTGAATGCCACATTTATTACCTTGGTTCCTAAAAAAGGGGGAGCTACAGATGTGAGAGATTTCAGTCATATTAGTTTGGTAGGTAGCGTGTATAAGCTCATTTCTAAGGTCTTATTGGTTAGACTTAGAAGTGTGATTGACCCTCTTATTTCGGATGCTCAGAGTGCGTTTGTGGGGGGTCGTCAGATTCTTGACGTTGCGCTGGTTGCGAATCAATGCATCGAATCTAGGTTGAGAGGTGGGGTTCCTGGTATTCTATGCAAGCTTGACAATGAGAAGGCGTACGATCATGTGAGCTGGGAGTTTCTTCTTTATCTGCTCAGGAGGATGGGTTTTGGGGAGCGATGGTGCATGTGGATGAAGAGGTGTATTTCCCCGGTCAACTTCTCTATTCTTGTCCATGGGGAGCTTGAGGGGTTCTTCTCGAGTTCGCGTGGTCTTAGGTAGGGAGACTCATTGTCTCCTTTCCTTTTTATTCTGGTTATGGAGGCGTTCTCTAGGATGATGAGACGTACGGTGGAGGGTGGTTTGATTTCGGGCTTTGTTCTTGGGAACTTTAGTTCTCATCCAGTTAAGGTATCCCATCTTTTATTTACGGACGATACGATTATTTTGTGTGGGGCGTCCGTGGATGGGATGAGGTCGTTACGGCTGATTCTGGTATGTTTTGAGGTTGTGTCGGGTTTACGTATTAACGCGGGGAAGAGTGAGATGATTGTAGTGGGAGAGGTAGATAATGTGGGTTATCTGGCACAAATTCTTGGGTGTCGAGTCGGTTCTCTTCCTTCTACTTATCTTGGACTCCCGTGAGGGGCTAAGTTTAAGTCTATTTCGATGTGGGATTCGGTCCTTGAGAGGGTTCAGAGGAGGTTAGCAGGTTGGAAGCATAGCTACCTGTCTAAAGGTGGTCATTTGACTCTGATCAAAATCGTCTTATCTAGCCTTCTGACATACTTTATGTATATCCTTCCTTTACCAGGGTCTATTGGCAAAAGACTTGATAAGTTGATGAGGGATTTTCTGTGGAGAGGGAATGATAATCAGTTTAAATATTACTTGGTGAGTTGGGATGAGGTGTGCAGGCCGTTGAAAGATGGGGGGTTGGGGTGAGGTCCTTAGCCCATTTCAACATGGCTTTACTAGAGAAGTGGTTGTGGAGCTTTAATAGGCAAGGAGGTAGATTGTGAAGGAAAGTGGTGGTAGCTAGGCATGGGGTAGGTTCGTATGGTTGGGATCCTATTTTGGGACGTTCTGCTCATGGGGTGGGGTGGGGTGGTGGAGGTATATTGCGATTGGGTGGGGGAGGTTCTCCTTGCACACCTCCTTTCAGCTCGGGAGCGAGAGTCGAATCAAGTTTTGGAAGGATAAATGGGGTGCAGGGGGCTCTCTGGAGGTTCTCTTCCCGAGGATGTTTAGGCTTGGGATTGACAAAAATGGGTTAGTTGAGAATCATGGGCTGAGGGAATGGGATAGCGGGATATGGGACCCGAAGTTTAGGAGGGGACTCCGTGAATGGGAGCTGGAGGAGGTGGATGAGTTCTTTGATTGGCTGAGACTGGCGCCGGCTCCGTCGTTGGGGGCGGATAGGTTGAGGTGGTCGTACACTCAGGATGACTTATTTTTTGTTACGAGTTATTATGCTGTCCTAAGGGATCGTGGTGGTGCTTCTTTTTCGTGGAAGTCTGTTTGGAAGTGTCAAGCGCCTCCCAAGGTATGCTTTTTTGTGTTGACCGCGACCAGGCAGGCCGTCTTGACTATTGAGGGGCTCCAGCACAGAGGAAGGATGATGGTTAATAGATGTTGGTCATGTAAAAAGGAAGAGGAGATGTCTAATCACCTTCTCCTACACTGTGAGGTCACTAGGGGTCTTTGGGACATGGTTCTCTCGTTATGCCAGATTACTTGGGTTATGCCCCGTTCGGTGAGCAAGGTGTTGGCTGCATGGAGGAGGCCTAGGGGTTGGACTGGACCACGGGTGGTTTGGAAGATGGTCCCTCACTGTATTTTTTGAACTATCCGGCTGGAGAGGAATAGGGATGCTTCGAGGGGGTCGATCTTAATCCTTCTCGAATTCGTTATAGCTTACTGAGCCTTCTCCTTACTTGATACAGGAAAAGACATGATTCGTCTTTGTCTCTGTTTTTCGAATTTTTGGAGGAATTCTAGGGACTTGTGTTGTTTGTGTTTGGTTTCGGCCTTTGCTTTTTCTTTTTGTATGCTCCCTGTATACGGAATTCCGTCCCCTTAGGCGGGTTGTTCTAATCCCCTTAGGCGGGTTGTTCTATTGAATCATTTACTTATAAAAAAAAAAGTAATCCATAGGTGACTCTTGAATAACCACACATTATAAAGTCCGCACTGATTTTAGATATTTTATTGAACTTTATCATTAGATCACTTAATTAATCCAATTAGAATAGAAATCCAAATATAATTATTATTTAATACGTAAATCCATATTAAAATATTAAAAAATATTTTAATATAAAATACATTGTCAAAAAAAAAAATAGGATCCACGTGCCATAATGGGAAAAATGCTACAAATTTAAGGTTCAATGGAATGTTGTCTATTTTGGAATAGGTCGATCATAAAGGATTTGGACAAACTATTGAAGAAATATGTGACTAACCATGCTCATATGCTTGGGTTCATTATTTACACGTGTGAAAATGTCATTGAATTAGCCAAATAATGCAAGCAAGGTAAGTGATTATATACCTGTCCCTATTTCTTGGGGGGTTTGGTGCATAACCACTTCACCTATTATCGGCTTCGTCTTGTTTTTCTGTTACTTGTAATAATCTATTACTTCCTAAAAAGGATAGTTTAATTAGATTAGTAAACCTTTCAATTTTAAAATTTTCTTTAAATTCTAAATATTCGTCTTTTAGTTTGAATGTTAAATACCAATTAGATACACTTCCTTGTAAAGTATTTTCAAAGTATGATTCGCATTCACTTCTATTTGTAAATTCAATTAAAGTAGTTGTTCTATAGCATCCTTTTTCCCAGATCTAGAAAATTTAATTAGGTTAGCAGAAAAAACAGAAATAATAGGAGAAGACCCTCAAAAACATTGGAATAAAAATAAAATAGAAGCTAAACTTATTATAATAAACCCAGATATAACTATAAAAACTAAAGACATTGCTTGTGAAATAATAGACCAAGAAGAATTTAAAATCCAAATAAGAGAACTATTAAATCTAAACAACCACAACCTGATACACTTGAAATAAACGAATTAATTGAAAAATTTAAAAACCTAAGCACAGAACATAAACATATTAAAACAAAATTAAACCTATTTTATTCTAAAGATGACATCTTCCTCAACAAACAAAGGCAAAGAGATATTTAGGATTGAAAACCTATATAACAATGAATAAATGCAGGGCTTCTATGTCTACTTATGCTTTTTTGTATGACTCCTAGATTTAATAGTTCTCTTATTTGGATTTTAAATTCTTCTTGGTCTATTATTTCACAAGCAATGTCTTTAGTTTTTATAGTTATATCTGGGTTTATTATAATAAGTTTAGCTTCTATTTTATTTTTATTCCAATGTTTTTGAGGGTCTTCTCCTATTATTTCTGTTTTTTCTGCTAACCTAATTAAATTTTCTAGATCTAAATTTGTATTTTTAAACATATTTGTAATTGTTCTAGGTTTCTAAGGGTTTCGTCTTGTTTTTCTGTTACTTGTAATAATCTATTACTTCCTAAAAAGGATAGTTTAATTAGATTAGTACCTTTTTCTGCTAATACTCCTAATTTTGTTTCTAAAGCTAATGACCTTTTTTCTTGTTTATTTATTAAAGTGATTATACTATCTTCTAATTGTGAGTCGTTATTGACTTTTTTAATTTCTAAAAGTTTATAAAATAGGTTTATTACTTTTCTTATGAGTGTTATAGAATTTCTTAATCTTTCTTTTTCAGTTCGCATAAATTAGAGTTTTCCTTTTTCACTTAATATTTCTAATTCTAGCTGATATTGATTCATTTTTTCTATTTTCTTTTCATTTTCTTGATTTTTTAGATTTAAGGTTTTATAATGTTTTATTATTGTTTCTTGATCTTTTATTAACTGTGGATTTGATCTAGATTTATAATAATTTACTTGTGCCTCTAGTGATCTTACATGATGAGAAATATTATGAAAATATATATTTAAGTAATTCATAGCATGTATAAAAGATCCTCTATTGTACTCTCGATTGAACCATAAATTGTCCATCATCTTTTGTCTCTTACTTGAAGAAAATAATTAGATATTTTGTCATGTCTATGTTCTAAAAATAAATTATGTCTACTATGTATTATTTGTCCTAATCCTACCCATTCTGGTGGTATGCTTTCTATTATTACTAAAAGGTTTGATGAAATTATTTTTCCTAGGTGTTTTTCACTGATTGCATCTTTTCTTATGAGTGTTATAGAATTTCTTAATCTTTCTTTTTCTGTTCGCATAAATTAGAGTTTTCCTTTTTCACTTAATATTTCTAATTCTAGCTGATATTGATATATTTTTCTTTTTGCTTCGTTTATTATCCACTTATTAAGGTTGGTAAAAGGGTTTCTACTTTTGTTCGTAAAATAAATTTATAATATGGATCAAAAGAAGCTAAAAAATTACTATCACTATAAAGATTCATTTTTTCTATTTTCTTTTCATTTTCTTGATTTTTTAGATTTAAGGTTTTATAATGTTTTATTATTGTTTCTTGATCTTTTATTAACTGTGGATTTGATCTAGATTTATAATAATTTACTTATCATCTATATAAACTATACAGAAATCAGAATGTTTTTTAAATATAGTATCCATTTTATTTTGAAATATTTGAGGCGCATTTTTTAATCCGAAAGGCATGACTAACCATTCAAAATGTCCTTCTGGACAAGTAAATGCAGTCCATTCTATACAGGAGCAACTAAAAGTTTAATTCATGTAGATTTAGTAACACAAGAAGATGCTAAAGACTTAAATTACCCTATTTATATACATCAATTTAATAAAGACGCAATACCTATAACTCAATGTATACAAAATATAGGAGTCATACAAAAAAACATAAGTAGACATAGAAGCCCTGCATTTATGGTAAGAAATCATTCTGAAATAAAAAGAAATAAAGCTAGGATGGTAATTAATTATAAAAGATTAAATGATAATACATATGACGATCCTCTATTGTACTCTCGATTGAACCATAAATTGTCCATCATCTTTTGTTGCTCTTCTGTAACTGGTATCTTTGATCTGAACTTTTGCTTCTCATTAATAACAGCAAATAATTGGTTAGGATAATTAGTTGATTTTTCATTTTCTAGTGCTTCTTCGACTTCAGCAGAGAGTAAAGCTTTATTAAAATATTTTATATTTAAGCTAAAAGGATTTCTAGGCACAAAAATTCTCATGTTAAAGTTTTCTTTTATTTCAGAATGATTTCTTACCATAAATGCAGGGCTTCTATGTCTACTTATGCTTTTTTGTATGACTCCTAGATTTAATAGTTCTCTTATTTGGATTTTAAATTCTTCTTGATCTATTATCCATCAGTATAAATTAGAAATAGAAATCATAGTAGAAAAAAGACGTTTAGGTTAATGATAACTGAAAAAGAATATTTAAGATTTCAACTAAGAAAAGAATATAAAACATTAGATCAAGCTACTTTAATAAGAAAAAATAGTATAGATAATAAAAACTACATAAGAGCAACCCTTAATAAGTGGATAATAAACGAAGCAAAAAGAAAAATATATCAATATCAGCTAGATGTTAGCCGAATTTAAAAACCATTATAATTATCACAAGTTGCAAGTTTAAGGAGTTTATTGCTATGTTTTCAGAAGATATAAAGATAAAAAGAAAAAAATAGTGTATTTCATCATAAAAATTAAACTATGTTCTATGGAGGATAAGTCAAACCACCGCCCAACAAATTTAATTTAGATTATTGTTAATTATCGATTCGTAATCAATAAAATGACATTGTCAATGGGAGAGGGTGGTCGGCACGTGTGAGTGACGCAAGAGTGTGACGGTAATTGAAAACGGCGCCGTCAGGGGGTGTTAATGAGCTGGCCGACTACTAGAGTCATCGATGGCTATCGTATCTCTGTTATTCTCTATATATCTAAGAATGTCTTAATCATATTTATACATAATCTCAAGATATGGCTGCCTACGCAATCATTTTTCTGGCATGCAAAATCATCTATAAATTTAGCCCTCTCTTCTCTCTCTTTCTCACACCCCCTCGCTCTCTTCTTCACTCATCTTTAACCTGCATACTTGTACACTTATTTACTCTCTAGGGCTCTACTCATATCATATACATTCATATGGCCTTCACTTCCAAGTTTGTCTATATTTTTCTTTTGCTAGTGCTGTTCTTCGTCATGGCGCTACAACAATCTTCTGGTATCTCTCTCTTTGGCTGTATGTATGTATATATATTTGTGTGTGCGGAAATATTATCCACATACACGCTGCCTTTAATTATAATGGGCAGCTCATTAAAGCAAACCATTTTTTCTTCATGAGTGTACGGAACTGATAGCAGTATTCCTAACATAATAATAATAATAATAATAATAATAATAATAATATGAAAGTAGGGATTATATACTACAGTTCACTTGCTATGTCTTTTTGTTTGTTTTACGTGGTTCTTGTTTTTGGCAGAACTTCGGGGCTCACATCTCGAGATAGCTTCGCAAAATATTCAAAACAGAAAGGTTTGCTATTTAATTAATATCCATATAAAATAAGAAACGAATGTTCTTTAAATTTCATGTAGGGAATAATATTTTTGTTGTTGATTGTTGTAGCTGCTTTATAGTTCGGAAGGGAAGAAGGTGGTTTTCAAGAGTGGTGTGCATGGACAAACAAGCAGTGGTATTAGCAAAAATCTTGTGGGTTGGGGATTAAGGGAGGCTCCTATGGGTCCTGACCCATTGCACCATAATGGGGCTACCCCTAAGAAGCCCAAAACTCCATAAATGCTCCGTGAATGAAGATAGATCTCTCTTTATATTCTGTTTTTGTTGTCACTTTCTTGTCTACGACTTCACTGGGCAGATCTCATCAAGTCAGCGTTTTGGTTTACTCACGAGGAATAGTTTTGTAATTTTACTCTCCTTTTAAGTGAACATAGGGCTATGTATGGAACAAATGAATGTACATATGATGCTTCAGGCATGCTAAAGGGCAATTTTGTAATGGATTAATAGTTCAGTTAAATACGGTTTCGCAGTTTTTTCCTTTTGAGACTTTAAATTGTCATTTCGCTTACATTCACTGACCAAGTAATAAATTATATTTTGCTCAGATAGTTTACAAGATGTCAAGACTTAAAGTGGGGCTAACTGTGTCAGTTTAATCAAGGAACCTAAATTAAGGGTACGTTTAGTTTAAAGTAGTGAAGTATTTATTTACATATTTAAAATTATATTTTTAAAATTAATTTTTTTATTGAATTGACGTTCTAAACAAATACACGTTTTATAATTATGAAATTTTAAACAAAAATAAAGAAAAAAACTTATCTCTAATCATCATCTTATTTTTTATCGCATTAAAATATAATTTACTTGAAACTAAACAAGTCCTAAGTTAGATTCTTCATAATGTATTGACCCCTATATTATCATGGGGTGGTTTCGATCCTAAAATTCGTTAGTGTAGTCAATGGGAATTTGCGTAGTTCGGCCCCAGCATATACCAGCTAAAACAGTGAGGGGATAATTACAGTGAATAATATTTTACAAACCTTTATTTTTAAAATTAAAGTAATTTTTTCTATTCTGTTTGAATATTATGTTTATAAACTCGTCAAATGAATATTAGAAATGACTTCTGAACCATCACTCTGTTATTAAATTTCCCCTTTCGTGTAAACAAGCCGTCAAACTAATAACGTTTTGAACAGCCATTCTGTCGTTTGAGCCGTTGACCTTAAGGGTATTGAGTCCATACATAAACCTATTATGCCACGACCTATGAAAGACTTCGATCTTACTAAAGGCTTAAATCTTGGGTCACGATATGATACTATGGTTGATGGAACTCGTGGAGTTCAACAATCTCTTTGATAAATAGCTTGACTATTTGATGCACACTAGTCATGGTTTTCACAGTTAGGAAGTGTGCGGTTGAAAGTCCTATAGGCTCTAGAGTTCTAATATGGATAGAATAAAATAAAAGTTCATTTTTATTTTATTCAGATTAAATATTAAATTTATATAATGAATCTAAGTTAAGAAGGTAATACCACTTTTAAAACAATTGTTGTGTAAAAATTTATTAAATTTGTTTATCTTAACCTAAACATGAATCTAAATAAGTGCGGGATAAAATAAGTAAATCAAAACACAACGCTCGATCTACAAGTAAAACCCAAATGGAAAAAAGTGCAGGCGACCCAGCCAACGCAATTCACTATGATACAGAAATATACAAGACTGACATAATACTTACATAATGACTCAACGCCCTCGCAAGACTTGATGTATCTTAAACTGTTTTGTTAGAATGACACGTAGGATTCCACCTACGTAGTGCAACAATGCATGAGTCAACATATGCCTCAATATCCATCGAACATGCTCAAAAATTGTCTACAGATTGAAATATGCAATCCACCGCTTCTTCACTGCAACACCACATCACGAAGTTCACCATATGTAAATCGCAAATACGAATCCATCGTATGAAATGTTCTCAACAAGATGGAGAGAATAAACCTTGTTGCCAAAAAAAATATCTTCAAAGCATGTTAAGATGAACACTTGGATCCTAAACAACTTCGATGAAAACTGGGTTTTTGGAGAGGTTTTTGATAGAGTTTGGGAACTCAAAACGTACATTTTTGCCTCAAAGAAAACTGTCGCTCTGCACTACTATTTGGAGGAGGTTTTTCAAATTTCGAGATAAGGATGAAAAATAATTTGGAAAATCTCAAAAATATTAAAAACGCCTTACTCATTCGAACAAGTTACATCTCATTCGAAAGAAGTACCTCATCTCATTCGAACCGACTTCTAATGGAACTATCAAGGAGATCTGGAGCGGGTTAAAATGCTCATTCAATTGTTCATTGAAATCCCGTTCTAACGAGATAGAGCATCTCATTCGAATGACATACCAATGTCGTTCTAGTGAACAAGTGAGAAAATAATTATCTCCTAAAAATTGTAAAAAAGATAAAATCATTTTAATATATATATATATAATAAAATCATAATATCCAAATAATAAATATCCAAGGGTAAAAAATATATACATATTCATACCTGAGAGATCCGTGGAACTTGAAGATGAAACTTGGCACGAAACGTGACACGATAAATGTGGTCTCTTTCTAGCTTGGACGCTTTGTTTTCAAACAAAATACGTAACAGGCTTCGAGGGAAACACACACAAACCTTAACTTATGACTTAAAATGTGATGTTTGAAATTAAGCCAATACATACAAATTGACTCTATCTCAAATTTGTCATGATACTTTTTCCCCTTTGTCTATTTCGGGACAAAATATAAAACAAAAATTTATGGGCCATCAAACTCATCTAAAAGTCTCAATTCCCAACTCCAAAAGGAAAAAGTACGACTTGATTAACACATAAACTTGTAGTTTTTCTCTTTTATAAACGTGTTGCATCGTTGCAAACCTGCACACTTAAACACACCTTAAAATTCAAACATAATATAACAATATAAATCTGAATATGAATATACTCTCCCTCTTTGTCTCACAATTTCTACCTAACTCAGGACGTCTCGCCCTAACGCAAAAATCTCCCTCGGACTATAAAGATGAGGTACCATTTCTCCTCCTTTTTGTTAAGGAATAGATAAAGATAAAGATGCAAGATAAAAAAATTATCCCCAATAAAATCAAAACTCCCCCGAAATAAAGCATGGATAATTATAAAGGAAAAAATATCATGAAATGGTGTGAAGTACTACAAAAAATGACAATAAACTTGGTAACACAAGCACAAATAATCCAAAAAATAATTATTTAATACCAATTTTGATGCAATAAATGATACCAACTTGAATACACGTGAAATCATATGATACCAATAAAAACAAAGGAACAAAAGATATCAAGGAGATAATATAGCATACCAATTTAGACCACTTGAAACTAAGATGAACACATAGCATATATGGATTAAATGAAAAAACGAAGACTCAAAACAAAATGATACCGTATATATAAATATGCAAAAGATATCAATGTTATATATATATATATATATATATATATATATATATATATATATATATATATATATATATCAACACATAAGATTTCACTACAAGAAAAAACACATTTTGCAACAAAAAAAATATGTCACGAAATGTATTAATTATGTCGCGAAAGACATTTCGCGACATACGACTGCCTGTCGCCCCTGTGTCGTAGTAGCCCCGTCTAGGAATGTATTCAGCGACATGCATATCTATGTCGCGGAATGTATATACCAATCGCGACAAGATACATGTCGCGAAATGTATATATTTATAAAAAAATATATAGTAATATTTATTTTTATATTAAATAATACCTCACTTTTCGCGACATAATGACATGTCGCGGAATGTCGTCCTTTAGGCGACGTGCCATACATGTCGCGAAATGTCATATTTTAGGCGACATGCTATACATGTCGCGAAATGTTTTCTTTTAGGCAACATGATATACATGTCGCGAAATGTCATCTATTAGGCGACATAGTGTATGTCGCTAAATGTCATTTATAGTGCGACTAAAAATCATTATTCAGAATATGATTTGATTTCTAGCAACACCCACGTTATGTCGCTAAAAGAGTTTTTTTTAATAAATAATTTCAAAAGAAGATTGCAAGATGCATATATATAAATTTTTGCCATGATATAACCTGTATAATTGTGCATCCATAGCAATTTAGCATCCAAACTATCACATAAAATGACACCATATTCAATTCTACAATTCTTCGTTAAAAGACAATTCATTCCATTCAAATGAATGTATGATTACAACAAATGTTCAAAATAACACCAACTACAAAAATAAAACACATGTCGCGAGAAACTTTGAGTCATCCAATCAACTAGCCCAACGATATCCAATGAAATCCATCATCAATCTGTGATTAGAAATAAATAAACACGTGTTAACCATAATTGGATTACATAATATGAAGAAAAAAATATACTTTTATCATAAGTGTGCCTCATTTAGCTATTTTTGATAGTCGTTTTACATTTTTTCTCCCCGACGCTCATTTTCAAATTTGGGTATGTTTGACTTAATCAATTTAGAACGCTTCATAATTTTAGAAACTTTCGACAAAGTTTCTTTTATTTATTCACGAAATCCAACATATTTTAACATTTAAATGAACTCGGAGACATCAACAAAAGCCATAAATAAATAATCAACAAATCCCTTCGAACAATTTAACATAAACTCATAAATAACTTGATCGATATAAAGGTTCACCGAACCCATGTCCATAGTTAAAAAATAGTCTCATGTGTCTCGCATGGCCCAAAATTGGTCTTAATTTAGTATCATAAGTGATTTTACACGCTCCACTCCCAGTTCTCAAGATGTTTCCTAAACTTATGTTTGAGTTAATCAATTTAGAACACTTAATAATTTTAAAAAAAATCGATAGTGTTTCCTTTGTTTATTCAAGAAATCCAACATGTTTTAACATTTAAATAAACTCAACGACATCAACAAAAGCCATAAATAAATAATCAATAAATCCCTTCCAATAATTTAGCATAAATAAGCTCATAATTAACTCAGTCGATATAAAGGTTCACCCGTTGGAAGCTATTTTTGGTTTTCACCCTCTAACGACATGTTTTAAGCCTAAGTCTAGATTTTTGCAAATTATCATCCCATTCTCAAACCGGGAGTCCCATGACTATGCTGTAAGTTTCTACGTGTTACATTGGTCTTGTGTGAGGTGTCCGTGCCTCTTGTGGGATCGTTTGGGCATTGTTTGGAGTTTTCACCCTCTAAAGGTATGTTTCCAGCCTAAGTCTAGATTTTACAAATTATCCTCGTATCTCAACCCGAGAGTCTAGTGGCTACGAGGTAAGTTCCTACATGTTACGTTGGTCCCGTGAGAGGTGTTCGTGCATCTTACGGGGGCGTTTGGAGCTGTTTTGGATTTTTACCCTCTAATGGCATGTTTTTAAGCCTAAGTCTAGATTTTTACAAATTATTGTCGTATTCTCAAATCGAAAGTTATGTGACTACGCGATCAGTTCCTACGTGTTACGTTGGTCCCGTGCGAGGTGCTCGTGCATCTTACAGGATCGTTTCGACATTTTGGATTTTCACCCTCTAACAACATGTTTTAAGCCTAAGTCTAAATTTTTGTAAATTATTGTCGCATTCTCAAACCGAGAGTCTCATGACTATGCGATAAGTTCCTATATGTTACATTGATCTCGTGTGAGGTATCCGTGCGTCTTACAGGAACGTTTGGATATTATTTTGATCTTTGACCCTCTAACGGCATGTTTTAAGCCTAAGTCTAGATTTTTGAAAATTATCGTCGTATTCTCAAACCGGAAGTCCCGTGACTATGTTGTAAGTCCCTACGTGTTACGTTTATCCCATGGGAGGTGTCTGTGCCTCTTACAGGACCGTTTAAGGGTTGTTTTGGATTTTCACCCGCTAACGGCATATTTTTAAGCCTAAGTTTAGATTTTTGCAAATTATCATCGTATTCTCAAATTCGGAGCTCCGTGACTACGCGGTAAGTTCCTACGTGTTACATTGGTCTCATGTGAAATGTTCGTGCCTGTTAAGGGGCCGCTTGGGCATTGTTTTTGGTTTTCACCCTCTAACGACATGTTTTAAGCCTAAGTCTAGATTTTTGAAAATTATCATCCCATTCTTAAACTGGGAGTCCCCTGACTAGATCTAAGTTCCTACGTGTTACATTGGTCTCGTACGAGGTGTTCGTGCCTCTTACGGGGTCATTTGGGCATTGTTTTAGGGTTTCACCCTCTAAAGGCATGTTTTAAGCCTAAGTCTAGATTTTGCAAATTATCCTCGTATTGTCAACCGAGAGTCTAGTGGCTATGAGGTAAGTTCCTAGGTGTTATGTTGGTCTCGTGGGAGGTTTTCGTGCATCTTACGAGGCCGTTTGGAGCTGTTTTGGATTTTCACCCTCTAATGGAATGTTTTTAAGTCTAAGTCTTGATTTTTATAAATTATTGTCGTATTCTCAAACCGAGAGTCACGTGACTATGCGGTCAATTACCATGTGTTACGTTGGTCCCGTGCAAAGTTCTCGTGAATCTTATGGGACCACTTGTAAATTTTGTATTTTCACCCTCTAACAGCATGTTTTAAGCCTAAGTCTATTTTTTGTAAATTATCGTTGTATTCTCAAACCGATAATCTCGTGATTATGCGATAAGTTACTACGTATTGCATTGGTCTTGTGGGAGGTGTTCGTGCCTCTTACGGGAACGTTTGGGTATTGTTTTGAATTTTGAGCCTCTAACGGCATGTTTTAAGCCTAAGTATATATTTTTGGAAATTATCATCATATTCTTAAATTGAAAGTCCCGTGACTACGTGGTAAGTCCATATGTGTTACGTTTGTCCCGTGGGATGTGTTTGTGCCTCTTACGGGGCCGTTTAAGGGCTGTTTTGAGTTTTTACCCGCTAACGGTATATTTTCAAGCCTAAGTCTAGAGTTTTGTAAATCAGCGTCATATTCTAAAATTGGGACCCCGTGACTACACGGTAAGTTCCTACTTTTTACATTGGTCTTGTGTGAAGTATTTGTGCATGTTACGGGCCGTTTGGGCGTTGTTTTGGGTTTTCACCCTCTAACGATATGTTTTAAGCCTAAGTCTAGATTTTTGCAAATTATCATCCAATTCTCAAATCGAGTCTCGTGACTACGGTGTAAGTTCCTACATGTTAGAATGGTCTCGTGCGAGGTGTTCGTGACTCTTACGGGGTCGTTTGGGCATTGCTTTAGATTTTCACCTCTAAAGGCATGTTTTAAACATAAGTCTAAATTTTGTAAATTATCCTCGTATTCTCAACCCGAGAGTCCAGTGGCTACGAGGTAAGTTCCTACGTGTTATGTTGGTCTCGTGGGAGGTGTTCGCGCATCTTACGAGGCCGTTTGGAGATGTTTTGTATTTTCACCCTCTAATGGCATATTTTTAAGCCTAAGCCAAGATTTTTACAAATTATCATCGTATTATCAAAACGAGAGTTATGGGTCTACGCGATTAGTTTCTACGTGTTACATTGGTCCCTTGCGAGGTGCTCGTGCATCTTACGGAGCCGTTTGAGATGTTTTTTATTTTCACCCTCTAACAGCATATTTTAAGCCTAAGTCTAAATTTTTGTAAAGTGTCATCGAATTCTCAAACCGAGAGTCCCATGACTACGCGGTAAGTTCCTATGTATTACATTGGTCTCGTGTGAGGTGTTCGTGCCTCTTACGGAACCGTTTGGGTATTGTTTTGAATTTTGACCCTCAAACGGTATGTTTTAAACCTAAGTCTAGATTTTTGGAAATTATCATCGTATTCTCAAACCTAAAGTCCCGTGACTATGTGGTAAGTCCCTACGTGTTAGGTTTGTCCTGTGGGAGGCGTCCGTACCTTTTACGGGACCGTTTAGGGTCTGTTTTGGTTTTTTCCCGCTAATGGAATATTTTTAAGCCTAAGTCCAGATTTTCCAAATTATCGTTTCATTCTCAAACTGCCAGTGCCGTGACTACGTTGTAAGTTCCTACGTGTTACATTGGTCTCGTGCATGGTGTTCGTGCCTCTTACGGGGTCGTATGCATGTTTTAAGCCTAATTCTAGATTTTGCAAATTATCCTCGTATTCTCTACCTGAGAGTCTATTGGCTACGAGGTAAGTTCCTACGTGTTACGTTGGTCCTGTGGGAGGTGTTCGTGCATCTTACGGGGCCGTTTGGAGCTGTTTTGGATTTTCACCCTCTAATGGCATTTTTTAAGCCTAAGTGAAGATTTTTACAAATTATCGTTGTATTCTCAAATTGGGAGTCACGTAACTACATGGTCAGTTCTTACATGTGGCATTGGTCCCGTAAGAGGTGCTTATGCATGTTACAGGGTCGTTTGGACATTTTGGATTTTCACCCTCTAACAGCATGTTTTAAGCTTAAGTCAATTTTTTTTCAAATTATCGTTGTATTCTCAAATCGAGAGTCTCGTGACTACACGATAAGTTCCTACGTGTTACATTGGTCTCATGTGAGGTGTTCGTGCCTCTTACGGTACCGTTTGGGTATTGTTTTGAATTTTGACCCTCTAACGGCATGTTTTAAGCCAACTCTGGATTTTTGGAAATTATCATCGTATTCTCAAATCGAAAGTCCCATGACTATGTGGTAAGTCCCTACGTGTTGTGTTTGTCCCGTGGGTGGTGTCTGTGCCTTTTACGGGGTCGTTTAGGGGCTATTTTGGGTTTTCACCAACAAATGGCATATTTTTAAGCATAAGTCTAGATTTTTGCAAATTATCGTCGTATTCTCAAATTGGGAGCCCGTGATGAGACGATAAGTTCCTACGAATTCCATTGGTCTCGTGTGAAGTGTTTGTGTCTGTGCCTGTGCCTGTTATGGGGCCATTTGGGCGTTATTTTGGGTTTTCACCCTTTAACGGCATGTTTTAAGTCTAAGTTTATATTTTTGCAAATTATCTTTGTATTCTCAAATCGAAAGTTCCTACGTGTTACATTGGTCTCGTGGGAGATGTTCATGTCTCTTACGGGGCCGTTTGGGTATTGTTTTGAATTTTGACCATCTAACGGCATGTTTTAAGCTTAAGTCTATATTTTTGAAAATTATTATCGTATTCTCAAACTGAAAGTCCCGTGACTATGTGGTAAGTCTCTACATGTTAAGTTTGTTCCGCGGGAGGTGTTCGTGCCTCTTATGGGGCCGTTTAACGTCTATTTTAGGTTTTCACCCCCTAATGGCATATTTTTAAGCCTAAGTCTAGATTTTTGCAAATTATCGTTGTATTCTCAAATTGGAGCCCCGTGACTACGCGATAAGTTTCTATATATCACATTGGTCTCGTGTTAAGTGTCCATGCCTATTATAGGGCCGTTTGGACATTATTTTGGGTTTTCACCCTCTAACGACATGTTTTAAGCCTAAGTAAAGATTTTTGCAAATTATCATCCTATTCTCAAGTCGGAACGCTGTAAGTTCGTACGTGTTACATTGGTCTCGTGCTAGGTGTTCGTGACTCTTACGGGGTCGTTTGGACGTTGTTTTGGGTTTTCACCCTCTAAAGGCATGTTTTAAACATAAGTCTTGATTTTACAAATTATCCTCGTATTATAAACCCAAGAGTGTAGCGGCTATGAGGTAAGTTCCTACATGTTACATTGGTCCCGTGAGAGGTGTTCGTACATCTTATGGGGCCGTTTGGAGCTATTTTGAATTTTCTCCCTCTAATGGCATGTTTTTAAGCCTAAGTCTAGACTGTTGCAAATTATCATCGTATTTTCAAACCGAGAGTCACGTGACTACGCGGTCAGTTCCTACATGTTACGTTGGTCCTGTGCAAGGTGCTCGTGCATCTTACGGGTCCGTTTGGACACTTTGGATTTTCACCCTCTAACAGCATGTTTTAAGCCTAAGTTTATTTTTTTGTAAATTATCATCGCATTCTCAAATCGAGAGTCTCATGATTACGCGGTAAGTTCCTAAATTCAAAATTAATCTATGTACGAATATAATCATACTAGGTTATGATGCGTGTGAAACATGTCTAATATGCACAATATCAAGAATATTATTGTGACACGTAAATTAAAATCGAATTTAGTAAGGGTAAAATAAAGTTGATAACTATATAATAATTTTGAAATTAATAAATGTATCACTTGGATTGACATCGCAACTACAAATGATCGTGATCCACATGCATGGTTCCAAGGCAAATGTGCACATGCTTTTTTGTTTTGGTCTTACTGCACCTTCAAACATAAATAGGAAAAGATATATCAATTATAATTTATAAATATTATGATGGTAGTATGATATTCACATTGAAGAACAAATGTAAATAATGTTTGTTGAAGGTTATCAATCATAAAGTAAAGGTTACCAAAAATCCTTATCAACCTAAGTGACATCAATCATATGATCCCAGTCCTCTTGTTTAACCCCTGGATATGGTTTGCTTTGGGGATCAACTCCATCCTCCATTAGTTGTGAATAATGTGCACACATCGCTCTTCCAAACACGGTATCTATGACACTTCCTATTAATGGAAAATCTAACATCCTTCTCATCATCATAATCCTCGATATCAAACTTATCCTTTAATAGAAATATCGATCCTTAATAAATATTATATAAACATGATTTTAAATGAATTTATAATTATATTAAAAAATACCCGAACTCTCTGAATTATTGACTCCTTTATCGTGGGATCGATTTCATCCCAGCAAGAGAAGTTTTGAAGCGGGACGAAATTTTTTATCTCTATGCCTAGTTGTTGTGCAAATGTAGGAGCATGTAATCCCCCTGGTGCTCCATCACTAGGTGGGACCTCAACTTTAAGCTTCCCATATCGGCGCATAACTTTATCCGTCATTTTCCCTACGGTAGGACCCTTACACGTTTCTTAGTAGGAGCTGAGAACAAAATTTAAAACGAGTGAACACATTATATATTGACAACATTAAATTAAGTGAACATGTTTTATCCATTACCTGTGGGTTAAAAAGAATGCAAAGAGGTATCAAACGATGCAGGGGTTACAACTGCCTCAATTGTGGATGTGGAAGAATGTGACAAAGTATCAAACATCACATAGGATGCATCCGCCCCATCCATGGGTGTGGAAGAACGATGTGATTTTCTAAAACGGGCCATGCATGGAACCTAAAAATAATACATAATCAATAATTGGTGATGACATTTATAATAATTGCCAAGAGTACGTGTTTTTAGAGTTTAACTTTAATATGAGAGATAAAATCAAATTTAAATACACTTTCTAACATAAGATACCTTCTCTATTTGAGGGCCAATACACTCATTATGGACATCGTCTTCGGCATCATCGAAAGGTATATACTCATCATCGTCCTCAATCATATTTGTTGTTTTTTCCTTACCCGAGGTCGCATGATTGTTCTTCTCAACCACACTCCTTAAAGAATTTGCCAAATGACACACCCCAAGGGCAGTCATTCTCATTTTATTATTTGCAATATTATTCAGTCTTTCTTTCTCATACACTAACACCATATGGGTCGTATATTTAAGTTTGACCCATAATTTTTGTTTGGGGTGCATTTTTGCAACTACTAAAACAAAAGTGAAATAAACTTGCATTATAAATAAAATACGAGACATTGATTAAGTCGGATAGTATAAACTAAATTACAAAAAGGAGAAAACGCATAAATAATGACATAAAATGTAAACATAAAACTTTGTTCATAACATTTTTCCATTGACTAAACACGAGTTATAAGACTACATGTCACTATCTATATCAAGATCTATATCAAGATCAGAATCAAAATACATTTTCTCGTCACCCACTTCCTCATCTCTATCCGTTGCAATCATTTCATACTCATCGTAATCATACTCTCTAGTTAGTTCCATAATTCAATCACTTGAGATAGTCTCGGGATTAGCATCAGTCCTATGATGTTGAACATTTCTATCCTCAACGAGAATTGGGACAACCCCCTTGGTTTCATCCTGTTGGAACACATCATTAGGTCCAAAAGATTCACCACTCTCTAACTCTGGCACATCCCAAGTTCTACGGTGTTGGACCCAGTGTGCGCCTAATTTTTTATCATTAACGTAAAATACTTATTGCACTTGACTTGGTAAAACAAATGGATCATCTTTATACCAATGACTTCGTACATCAATGCTTATGAAATGTGCATCTGTCTGTATTATTCTCGTACTACCGGTGTTGAATCATTCACATTGAAACAAAACAAATTTATGCCCGTAAATGTATGTCATTTCCCAAACTTTGCACAAGTAACCATAGAAGTCAATCGCACGTCCCTCGTATTCCCCCTTAGATACCAACCCACTATTCTAACTTCTACGACGATTGTTGCGGTCTCTAGTATGGAATCGGACTCCATTGCAAATGCAACGTGAATAAAGATTCATTGTCACATTGGGACCATTTGCTAATGAACAGAGTTCATTACTTGCTTCTGGAGATCTTTGTGTTCGTAATAGATTCATTTGAGAAAAAACATATAAAATGTGTTGCATGTTCATGTTAAATGTTAATTGAATATATGTAGATTCATTTAAATATCTTACTAACTTTTTGAATCAGTTCGGAAATGTTTGACGTTGTATTTGAGTTATGTTACGTCCACTTTGATTCTTTAGTAGAAGATTTTTGTGCTCTTTGTTTAATGAAATTTGGTTCATAAGTATATTTATTATATATTAAAAAAATCTTTCTAGTTGTGCAAGTGTAGTTAGTTTGAACATACTCTAAATATGGTTCGACCTCATTGGTGTTATACAATACAAACCACTTAGCCATATTAAGCTCGTTCTTAGACACATGGGCAGCTCTTATAATTTGTCCAAAAGGACAAACATTTTTAGTGAAAACCATTAACCCTGGGCCACATTCACCACCATCCTCATTTTGTTCTTCTCTATTAAAATAAGTTTCGACGTGAGTAAGGTATATTGATAAAAAAGTTAAACACTCTTTGACAATGTAAGCCTCAGTATTGGAACCTTCTGGTCAAGCTCTGTTGGATACGTACTCTTTCAGCGTTCCAACAAACCTTCATAGAAACACTTTTAAAGTCAATATTACATATGTAAAACAATTGGGAAAAATATCTCCAAATCCGCAATAGAACTTATTAATGTAATAATTACCTTTCAATTGGGTACATCCACATATACTGCACAGGACCTGCAAGCTTGGCCTCACATGCTAAGTGAACCATCAAATGAACCATCACATAAAAAAAAGCAGGAGGAAAAATATTCTCCATCTTCTAGACTATCAGAACTATTCATTCTTCTAACTGCTCCATATCACTCTTCACCAATGTCTTGGAGCACAACTCCTGGAAAAAATTACCCAAGTTAAAAAGAGTAATATAAATCTTCTTAGGGAGTTACCCTCGCATCCCAATGGCAAGAAGTTTTTGAAGAAGCACATGGATTTTCAGGCCCGTTAATTTACCAGCTTTTGTGGTCACACATGTCGAGATGTTCGCAGCATAACCATCCGGATACTTGATCGATTTCAGGAATTCATAGAAACCCTCTCTCTCCTTCGGGGTCAATGTATATGCCGTTATAGGCTTGATAAAGGATCCATTGGGACGGCTTTGTAGATGAAATTATGTCCTTATGCCCATATCTTCCAAATCAAGGCGTGCCTTTTCAGTGTCTTTGTTCTTCCCATCCATGTTCAATATCGTTCCAATCAGATTATCGCATATGTTTTTCTCTATGTGAATAACATCAAGTTTGGGATGGAGCTTAAGTTTCTTCCAATACGGGAGCTCAAATAAGATGCTTTTCTTTGTCTAATTCAATTCTGTTTAATCACAAGGTCTTTTCTTATTAGTTGGATGCTTCCCAAAATTGACATCTGGAAGTTGATCCAACTAAGTAAGTACCTTTTCCATCTGTAATTCCAAGGATTTAGTTCGATGCTCAACCTTACCGTTAAAGGCCCTACACCTTCTCCAAAGGTAGTTATCTAGTAAGTAACATCTATGGCCCATGTGTCCAATATTACTTCTCAAACATTGAGATAATGCATCCTCGTTACAAGGAGGACAAGCAAGAAAAAATTTTGTGCTCCATCCAGATAAGTTATCGTATGCAACAAAGTCATTTATCATCCACATTAAAGCTGCATGCATTCGAAAAGTTTCTTCACGAGAGGCAACATAAGTCAATACACCATTTTCCCACAAATTATTCAACTCATCGACCAATGGTTTCATGTGAACATCGATATCTTTCCCTGGGGACTGTAGCCCAGGAATAAGTAGGGACATCATTAAGAAGGGATCCTTCATGAACTTCCAGGGTTTCATATTAAGGGGCATAAGTATCATAGGCCACATGCTATAGGAGCTCTTCATGTTCCCCACAGGGTTGAATCCATCGGTGGCCATACCTAGCCTCATATTTTGAGGCTCACGAGCAAACTCAGAATAATTTTGATCAAAGTCCTGCCATACCTCACTATCGGCTGAATGCCTCATGATCCAATCATCCACGCGCTTATCACTATGACATCTCATGTCAGCAGCTATCTTCCTCGATATGTACAATTTCGCAACCTTGGTGTCAAAGGGAAGTAATGCAGGACCTTATGAGGGATTTTTTTACCATTCCCATCATTAAGTTTATATCTGTACTCCCCACATACCGAACATTGTTCTAGAATAGCATTATCTTTCTAAAAAAAAGTGCACAATCATGTTTTCATGCATGTATGGTCTCATATCCTAAGCCTAAGTCACGTAAGAATTTATTGGATTCGTAGATTGGCTTTAGAACCAAATTCCCTTCCGGTAAAAGTTCCAACAATACTCCCATTAGCATATCGAATGACTTATTGGTCTACTTGCCACTTATCTTCAAATGAAACATTATAATCATAAATTTTAACAAACTATACTTCTTAAATCTTGGGTACACCTCACGTTGTGCAGTCACCAACAATTTTTCAATGTTTCACACATCCTCCTTCTGTTCACCATCAGTCGCTTCACCTGTATTCGATCCCCCCCCAATCACGATTCATGTAAGACCCCTATAATAGTCGTCCATCAAGTCGGGAAGCTCATCCCCATCCTCTTCTTCGTCGTATGTCATTTCATTATCACTCTCATCATCTGATACATGGGTTTGACACTCGGGAATAAATTTCCCGTGGTACACCCAATTCTTGTTAGATTCCATTATCCCGGGTCGGATTAAATGATTGTTTACCACTTCATCACTATGCCAATATCGATTCATACATTCATTACAGGGACATCAGATAGCACCATTATTGCTCATTTTTGTCATTGCAAATTCAATAAAAGCGCTCACCCCGTCACGATATTGCTTACCTAATCTTTGCCTAAGAGTCATCCAACTCTTGTCCATCATATCTATTGTACCAATAATTAATAAATTATTTAAGCACAATTAATTATTTTACTGCATTATTATTCGGACTAAAACACATAAAAGGCCATTTAAAATACTATTCAATAATGTGAGGCTATATCCCGACAATGATTATTAAAGAGTGGATTATAAGATACCATTTAAATAGAAGACTGCATTTATTCCAAACAGCATATTCAAACATGTATGTCTTGATTTTTTTAAAAATAAAGCTTACTTAAGATTATAGTGTGTATACTATGACAAACTAATGTTACATAAGGTTGTACTAAATAAACCAATGATCAAAGGTTGTGATAACATTACACACTCAATTTTAAACGAACAACCGATTTTCAACGGACTCACTAATTTAGATTAATTACATAGTTGCAATAAAAAATATACAATTTATTTTATGATTTTAATTGAAACAAATAGCATGAAAATTTGAAATCAAAGAACCACTAAACATTTACAGCTATCTAACAATTCTAAAACTAAAATGAAACTCCAACAAAAATTCGGGCCATAAGTGTGTGATTGGGCATAAATTCTTCACATTTATCCCCTTAATTTCGGTATTTTTATGATCTCGTGCGGTGTAAATAGCTTGGATTTATCTCATAAATTCTTCACATTTACACCGCACGGGATCATAAAAATACCGAAATTAAGGGGATAAATGTGAAGAATTTATGCCTAATCAAACCCCCCTAACTTAGAACTTTGCGCGTCCCGAGCAACGTAAAAGAATGAGATTATGAGTTAAGGACCCTTCAAAAACTTTATTGGGATAAAACACCTCTTTCGCGGGCAAGCGATTGCATTTAGCGCATGCAACAAGCCTTTAAACCTATAGGTTACCCTAGTAGGACGAGTTATGTCTCATGAGGGTTTGCAGTGAATATACCCACAAAATTCGACTCAAAGAAAATTCAAAATACGCAAAAATTGAGCAATTCAAACTTTTCTAGAAAATAGTCATCATCAAGTCATATTTACGAGTCTTAAACCGTAGTGTGTGTGTGCGAAGCCGGAAATATAACCGCCAATTTTCATCGATTGATCATTACGTTACTTATCCGAAAATTCCTTTTGATTTCAATTTCTCACGGAACGCTCTCACAAACGAATCTCTCGGATTATGGCATTTCTCTCGGCATGCGTGATATAAAGAGTAAATGTAAGGGAAACAAATTCACGCATACAATAGAAAGACGGAAATTTCATGGTGATAGGATCTCATCAATGGATTACGGTTTTAAAAACGGGAACATTGCCTCTATTTCGCGCACTTAGCCTCTTATATTATCTTTTGGTGTCTTAACTCTCCACGCGGTAATCAATTTCGCAATTTGGACTCGGTTAGGACTTTTTCGGGGTTTAAGGTATATTGGGTAACATGGAAATGGTCGGGAAATTTGGAATTGGAAAAGTTATTTAGGATGTCCATTTGTGCTTTTTTTTTCGGGGCTATTGCTCATTTTTTTTTCTTTTCTTGCTATTTTTGTTGAGCATTCTTCTATTTTTTCTTGCCCTTTTTGTTGCACTTTTCGGACTTAAATTCTAAATTCTCTCATTTTTTTTTTCGCAATTCCGGCTATTTTGGGTTTTTCGGATTGTCAAACGAAAAGGAAAATTATTCGGCTCAATTTGGGTTGCAAAAAGAGTGATTTTTCATGAGTTTTTATGGCCAATATTTTTGGGGTGACAAACGAGGGCCTACTTCATTGTCCAAATTGCCAATTGCGTTACCATATGCGTTTCGAGGTGAATTTAGGTTTAGAAACTAATTTGGCACATTTTTCAAGGCAATATTGCACACATTTTTCAAAACCGATCAAAATGAAAGGATTGAGATCCTTGACAACTTATTAAGCGCTAAAAAGAACTTTGAGTTAACAATTAACTCGGATTGATTTAAAAACTCGCAAAACGTGATAGGCTCGAATCTTACCGGGTTTGTTAATCTCCACATTTATTCGTTAAGTCGTCAATTTTCGCTCAATTTCCATCTTTGGTGAATTTCGGCTTTGTGTATGTTGGATGTTTACAATTTGAGACTCCAATTTGACGTTTAATGATATTTTTGAAAAATTTGAATTCCAATTTTTATTTATTTTGAACAAAAATATTTTTGGATTTTTCAAAATTTTATGATTTTTTTGGAAATTTTTGGGCATTTTGAAAATTTGTGAAGTTTTAGAAATACGCACTTGTGAGCCCCCCTAACTTAGACTTTTGCATTGTCCTCAAGCAAAAAGGACGAAAATATAACTCAAGGCGAATGAAAAGTGCGGAAAAATAAAACAAACAAATATTAAAATGCAACAAGACACTATATGACACTCATGCAAGACTAAAAAATACAACAATAATCACCCCATACGCGTCGGGGGTGCGACGACCTCTCATCTCTCCACAAAATCACCCGACCCCACTCACGGGGTTTGATGTTCTCCTTGTCTCTCCCGTCCTAGGATTATAAGCTAACAATCGGAACAAGTTGGGACCTCGCCCATAGATAAAGGATAGACCGGGAGCCTCATCGTGACTAACTGGAAAGGGATCCTCGTGATGCTGGCTCAATGTGTGATCTGCGTGCACTGACTCGGAGGGAACACCTAGGTTTCATTCAATTTTTAAGATGCATAGGTCGGGCTCTAAGTCAGATGACCCACAACTTTTCTCTTCACTTGCCTTCGGGGCCTCTAGTGTTGTGGGTGGATTGTCACAACGAAGGAATTCATCAATTTTTTCTTTCAATTCACTTTCGTCTAAGTGACTACATGAATCCAATAGGGATTGGCCTTCAATAGTAATACTTTCATCCACCTGCCCGAATTCTCTTTCAAAATCTTCCATGCTCATGTCTCCTAGTTCTCTCTCTCGAGTAGTGCCTACGTCCTCTCTTACGTGCTCGATCTCCAACTCCACCAGTTTTCTCTCTTCTAACCCCTCTCTCTCTCTTTCAATTGCGGTCACTACACACCTCTCCCCCACTTTTCTCTCATTGTCACAACTACCACTATTACTTGATGAAATAGGGCACACCCCTAAGGGCTCTCTCTTGTGGGACCCCTCATTCTCATGGCTCGACACTAAGCAGGACCCTAGGGCATCTCCACAATCATTTTCCTCAAATTACTCCCCTACGATTTCGTCTATGAAGCTCACCGCGTGAAGGTCATCTTCTTCCCCCGTATGTTGGGTGACATGGAAGATGTTGGTCTCTAAGGTCATGTTCCCAAAGGTAAGTTGCATTCGACCATTCCGAGTATTGATGATTGCGTTAGCCGTAGCTAAGAAAGAGCGCCCAAGGATGATGGGAACATGGTTGCTCGAGTTAAAGGAGGGCTCCGTGTCCCAAATGACAAAGTCTACCGGGAAGTAGAAAGTGTCAATTTGGACGATCACGTCCTCGAATATGCCTCTTGGGATCTTCACGGTTCGATCCGCTAATTGGAGAGTGACCTTTGTGGGCTTGAGGTCGCCCAAGTCAAGTTGCCTATAGATGGAGTAAGGGAGGATATTGACACTTGCTCCCAAATCAAGTAAGGCTTTTTCAATTTTGTTTTCTCCAATGATGCAGGAAATGGTGGGTGCACCGGGATCTTTGAATTTAGGTGGGAGATCATTGAGTAGAATGGAGCTCACATTCTGTGCTAGAAAGATATTTTTCTATACCTTCATCTTTCCCTTTACCGTCAACAAGTCTTTAATGACTTTTCCATAAGCTGGAATTTGCTTAATGGCATCGAGGAAAGGTAAATTCAGCTTAACTTGTTTTAGCACATCTAGCACGTCATCACGTGGGTTTCCTTTATGGGAAGGAATTAGAATTTGAGGAAACGGTGCCACGGAGGGTGGTTTCACTACTACCTCGGCCTCACTATTGTCTTCCTTGTCACTCTCGTTCAAGGGGATATCTTCGGCCTCTTTCGTGCCTGGCGAAATCTCCTTGTCTTTAAGTACGTCTCGTGGGGGAGATGACAAGTCAACTATTCTTCCACTACTTAGAGTGGTAATTGCGCTACATTGCTCAGGATGGTCATGGGGTGTCGAGCTAACACTAGTTTGACCTTGGAGAGGTCTTTGGCCCTGGGCAGGAAACTTGCCTTTCTCTTGAACACTCAACGAGGATTGTATCTTTGACAGATTTGCATTTATGTCGCCGATCAGACGATCATATTTGGCATTGGTTGCAGTCTGGCTTGCAATGAATTGATTCATTGTATCCTCGAGAGTTCTCCGCTGTGGCGGGATATAATTTCCATGAGGTGGTGGTGCTTGCACATGTCCTTGCATGTGTGGAGCTTGTTGAAATTATTATGGTGGAGAGGGGGCAACATGCGAAGGAGGGTTCATTGCGGCATGTTGTTGCCCGTAGCTAAAACCGAGATGATTTTTCCACGAAGGGTTGTATGAATTCCCGTGCGGGGCACCGAAATTACTCTTAAAGCCTCCTATACCACTAACTTGCTCCTGCAACATTACTTTGTAGGGGGGTATCGTCGGACATTCCTCAGTTGAATGTCCCGCCTCACAAATCGCACACACCTTCACGACAGGGTTTGGAATGGGTCCAACTAGTCCTTTTCCATATATCTCGCATAGGTCTCGCAATCCTTTCTCAATGGTGTCCAATCGACAATTCGTCATAGAATTCTTATCTACGTGGAATAGGCCAGATGCCGATGGAGCAGTGGTGGATTGTCGATTTCGATTTTGAGCATTTGGATCAGAGGTATCCCAGGATTGGGTAGTCTTGGCGACATACCTCATGTGAAGATCAGCATCGTGGGCATCTAGATCGACAAACGGACCGCTTCCCATAGTTTCAACAAGTTGTTTGGAGTTAAGATTCAACCCATTATAGATAAAGGAGATGATTTGCGATGGATCAAATCCATGATGGGGGAATGAAGCAACTAACTCGTTGAAACGTTCATAACATCGATGGAATGGCTCATTTTCATGTTGCCTGAACGCTTGAATTTGAGCCTTTATAGAGATTGTTCGATGTGGTGGGAAGAATTTCTTGAGAAATTTAGACTGTAGCTCATTCTAGGATGGAATCGAGCTTGGAGGTAAAGACCATAGCCAGGCTTTAGCTTTATCTTTAAGTGAGAAGGGGAAGAGTTTGAGGCGGATTACCTCTTGTGTGCAGGTTTGATCATTAAGAGTATCACACACGTCCTCAAATTCCCTTATATGGAGGTATGGCTTTTCAGAATCCATACCGTGGTAATGTGGTAGCATTTGGATCATTCCATTTTTGAAACGGAATTGCCCGACATTATACGGGAGTATAATGCATCCCGGAGTGACAGTGCGCTCGGGATATAAGAATTCTCTCAACGGGCGGTACGGAAGCTCGTCCTCATCGGTAGGTGCATTACTATGTTGCGACATTTCTCTCTCACTTGACGACTCGGCGCTCTCACTAGGTGTGCTCGAAGTGTGTCCTACGAAGGAGAAGGGAGTGTGACTGGAGATTGAGTGTGACGGTGTGGGAGGGGGGATCCAGAACTGTGGGGCATTTGGAGTGTGGGGACTGTCTGGGTTATATTCCACTATAGGATTTTCGTGAATATTGGTTGGAGTATTATGAGGTGTGGAAGGAGTTTCAGAATTTTGCATTAAGCTAAGGAGAGAGGATGATTGTGAATCTTTTTGTGTTTTTTATTTTTTTTTATTTTTTTTATTTTTTTTAAATTTTTGAATTTTTGAATTTTTGAATTTTTGAATTTTTGAATTTTTGAATTTTTGAATTTTTGAATTTTTGAATTTTTGAATTTTTGAATTTTTGGTCAAAGCTTTGGATTGGCTCGATCTAATCCTAAGTCTACCTAGTTCCCCGGAAACGGCGCCAAAAACTTGTCACGACTCAGAATGTGTCTCTAAAGTGTGTACTCTCTAGGCTCAAGTGCAAGCCTGTCGCTCAAGTAATAATCCGACAAGTCGGGTATCGATCCTCAGGGAAAAAGGACAACGGAGTTGTGACGATGGGATAAGACGGAGGAATCCTAACGATGACTCTAAAAAGAAAGGAAAAGATTTGGTTTTGGGAATGATTAGACTAAATGCAATTATGAAATTATGATGAAATATGCAACTAACTAAATTACCTGAATTATGAGTGAAAAATTGAATCAAAACTTTCTAACTTAAACGATGAGAAAACAGGATGGGAATGCAATCCCCCAACCCTAGTGTAATGCAGTGACAACGTCAATAATAAATTTATCCGATAAATCAGACCCGGAATTTAGGACTCCCAAGCATTATGTATACGAGGTTCAAGCCCGCGTCATACCTAATCTGAGGATGAGTAAATCGGTATCGCGGTAATTGCACTCAAATTGTACTCTAAATCATCACGAGTACCCAAAGGTAAACGAGATATAAAGATCCACAATTATTATGTAATTACGCAATACGATCAAAATTTATCGTTAAATTCATCGGATTAACGTTATACACATGCACTAACACATCAGGTTGGGTTCATGCATCCCAACCTTTTAAACCTAGCCGGACATGTTAAATGGACTAATGCATGAAATAATAACGTTGCATGTGTAAGAATTCATGATGAAACTAGATTAAAGCATGTAAATATGTATTATGAACGCAACAATAAGTTGAATCGAATACGGAAACTAAGCATGCAAGAACAATGAAAAGAATCTTGAATCTTGAATTAAAACTTGAAAAACAAACCCGTAACAATTGAATCTTGAAGCAATTAATTCCCTTGATGTTCCTAGATGTCCTCCCTATTTCTCTCTATCAAAAACTGACTAAAACTATCCCTAATGGCTGCCCCTCAGTTGCTGCCCACGTTCCCCACTATTTTGGAGAGTTTTAACCTAAAAGGAATCTTGGGAACCAATCAGAATAAAGGATCAAATTCGCGCATCAGGGACCCCGAACTGGTTCGGACTGTACCCCGAACCGGTTCGCCCCCCAAACCGGTTCGGCCTGGGGTTCGCGAATGTATGCTGG
Organism: Sambucus nigra; assembly: GCA_949130495.1. Classification (NCBI taxonomy): domain Eukaryota; kingdom Viridiplantae; phylum Streptophyta; class Magnoliopsida; order Dipsacales; family Adoxaceae; genus Sambucus; species Sambucus nigra. The sequence goes on from OX422217.1 coordinate 162,030,590, forward strand.
CTTGGAGTGCTACACTTAGAATTTTTCTGGCTTTTCTTTTCTTCCTTTCTTGGATTTTTCTTCAACTTCAACTGGGAATAAATCATCAAATGTAGCTCGGATTTGGGTGTCGTTTCTTCCAGTGTTCTCGTTATTCCGAGCTCTTCAACTTTACTGTTGACTTCTCCTTCCGGATCGGGCTGAAAAATTACCGAATTGCCCTTGAACTTGCCTTCTTAGCTTTTCTTGCATCGTCTTGCTTCCTCTTTTGCATTGCTTGCATAATTAACCTGTAAAACCAATAAGAGAACCACGAAATACGAAATACTCGCCAACGAAGGTTAGTAGCATAAATGTGAATCAAATCCATATATGTTACATCACTCGGGTTCACAAATGTACTGAAATTAGGGGAATAAATATACAATATTTCTGCCCAATCAAATCCCCCTAACTTAAAAATAAAGCTTACTTAAGATTATATTGTGTATACTATGACAAACTAATGTTACATAAGGTTGTACTAAATAAACCAATGCTCAAAGGTTGTGATAACATTACACACTCAATTTTAAACGAACAACCGATTTTCAATGGACTCACTAATTTAGATTAATTAAATAGTTGCAATAAAAAATATACAATTTATTTTATGATTTTAATTGAAAGAAATAGCATGAAAATTTGAAATCAAATAACCACTAAACATTTACAGCTATCTAACAATTCTAAAACTAAAATGAAACTCCAACAAAAATTCGGGCCATAAGTGTGTTGTGGGGAGCTTAGATTAAAATAATTTAGATGGTTTCTTTCAAAAACTGCATAGTTCAGGGGATTTTTGCACTTTCCCCTTATTTTTATATTAAATGATTCATAATTTCACAAAGATATGCATAACATAAATATGATAATTTTTAGTTCAAACACGGACGGAGCCACCACAGGCCTAGTTGGGGCTACAACCCCACTTAACACTGAAATTATTTTTTTACTTTTATACTACGAAGTCCCCCAAACCCCATAATTTATTCGAGTACCATGTCATTTAATTTTCTTACCCAATAGTTCCCTCAGGTCATCAATTTTTTTTCCCATACTGACTTATCTTTCCATTAATTCTCCCTTTCACTTTGAAAAATCTTTCCTTAAAGCCCCTGACTTGATTAGATAATTGTTAGCTGATTTGCCAACTTGCTTTGGGAAGACTAATGGTTTCATTTTTTCTTCTTGCAAATATGATTTATAGCAGAATAAACTTGAGAAATGGTTTCGACTTTTTTTGGACTTCAATTTAAAGAAAATGTCTACTGTTTTTCGTAATTACCACAAAACTATTTGATTCACATTTTCAATAGAGTATCTTTTTTAAAAGAGCACATACCCCCTCTTATTAATAAGTATGGATCCCTCCCTTGTTCAACTACTAACCAAAAAATAAAATCTCAGATTAATTGAGCTGATAGTAATCTAACAGAATAGGAACTCAAGTACATCCATAAATATTCACATAAATCTAGAGATTGACATATTAACACTAAAAATACATTGATTCAGGAGTTTGTGATGACTTCATTTCTGTCCAAAGATGGGGAGGGGTTTTGGACGGGGAGAGGGCTGAAGAGTTATGGGTTCGAGTTTTGAAATGGGAGGTTGGGTTTAGACTGGCCGTAGTTGGTCGAAATTTGGCAGCGATTTGGTTCGAAGTTGGTGGGTTTTCTCGGGTATTGGATAGATCCGGTGGATTGGGGATGGTCTCGGGTAAAAGGGGTTCACCATTGACAAGCCGGCAGTGAACTTTGATGAGTTGGTGGCTATCGGGTCGGAGGTAGGGGACTGCTCGGTTCGTGTTTTGGTCGTGGATGGAGAGAGATCGGTGACCGGGTGAGGGGAGAGAGAAGAGATCGGGGGAGAGGAGAGAGAGAAAAGTGTTTTGGGTTTTGTTTAGGTCTTTGTTTTTTACGAGGGAGTTCTAGGTGGTGTTTGAGAGGGAAAATAGTATTTTGGTTGGAAAAAAAAAGAGAGGGAAATAAATTTTGAGTTTTTATTTTTTTTTAAATTAAATTAAAATACATATCGCGACATGCATATGATGAAGCTGAAAGTGTATAGCATTTCGCGACATGACACTCATGTTGCTAAACTTGAGTGATATTTTCGCGACATACAACACATGTCACCGAAAGTAGGAAACAAAATCCATGACATCCGATTGATGTCGCTGAATGTAAATGACATATGGGGGGAAATGTTAATAGGGAGCCCACCAAAATAATAACTTTCGCGACACAAAAACTATATATGTCGCCAAAAGTATACCTTTTGGCAACACGAAAACACTAATGTCGCTGAAACATGTCGCGAATTCTATTTGTTCTTGTAGTATTTACACACTAGCATAGTGTCGATGTGTCTAAACAATCATGTGGTAAACGGAATGAAGGGGTGTGAACTAGAAAAAAAAAGACATATGACCCAATCACTCAAAATTGTCCAAGGATTTCTATTTGACCGCATTAACTTTATCAAGTAAAGATTTACCCTAATAGTGATAGATAAAGTAAACTCATAGTGGGCAAATAAGCACACTTCACACTAGCCTAGAAATTTTGATGGATCTAAAATCAATAAGATCAAAACAATTAAATATGACTCGTTGTCAAACCCATTGATTTTCAACTTATAACACCATCAAAACTTAGATATATTATTTTTTCACTCTTAATTTGAAGATATAAATTTAATTTTAGAACCAATGTAACAAAATTTGGCCTTGAAAATATTTCTTTGCTTTTGTCTCTTAATTTTTAGGTTTTTGCCAATGGTATCCTTTCATGCAAGGAAGATTTCTCCCTTCCTAGCCCTTTCTCGTGCACACTTAATTTTTTTAATAAAATAGCAAACTCATGAGCAACGGTTCTTACATGTACAAATCCCCCAATTAAATATATATGTATATGGCCAGATTGTTTGGACAACACCTCACTTAGCTCATGTAACATATGTCGCTAAAATCTAAAAGAGCTCGTGCATGTGTGTGCGGAGGCATATGTAAAGTGAATTCATTAAGCATTTCATTTTCAAACTACTCCATGCAAGCATGATTAAGAACAATCTAAGCATCGAAGATTATAATAAAATAACCTAGACATATGGAAACATGGAAGGAAGTGGATTCAGACACATCGATATGCTACCTACAATGTGTAAAACCAAACTACATATAAACAAAAATATTTGTGAGTTTGAAATCATTTTTTAAAGACACCACATGAAAATAAAACTCAAAGGACAAACATAAATCTTTTTACATTTTTCAATATAAGACTGGAAAGAGAAAATCAAAATACAAATGAAAAACATCTTACAACTGGCAAGAGAATATAATATGAAGTACAAAATCTTGTGTATAAAGAACATGGAAACACAATTAACCATATGATATAACATGAGAAGAATCATGTGTCAAATATTCAATTCCTCAAAAATTGATTTTTTAACACAAATAGATGGATACTTAACGCCTTGGGTTTCGAAAACCAGGGTGACACATGATCTGGACTTCTTAGGACCTTTCTTAAGATCATAACAAAACATCCTAATGTGACCTTTCCTACCATAATGAGAATGCTTATAAACACTAGGAATTTTATTTAAGGGTTGACCTTATATAATGTCCTTAGAAGTGGTTGACGCTCTAAAATAAACAATGATCTTTATTTTAGCAGTGAAAACATTTGGAATATCGAAGCTAGTCTACGACTATTTCAGTCTTTAAAATCATCTTTTAACTTCATAATCATAGGCTCAAGAAAACATTTAGACTCTTCAAAATTTAAGGACTCCTTTTTTCATATTTTTAATAAATTCTAGAAAGTTATCTTGCTCCCCCTTAAAGTAAGCAAATTTATCCCTAAGAGTCTTCTTTCGTGCCTTCAAAACGTTTATTAATTTAGCATTATCCTCAATGGCACATTCTTTCACCCTAGCCTCAAGCATCTTAGAGTCCATTAATTTTTTTCTCTAAAATACGAACTCTTTCATCACTCTCTTTTTTGAACACTTCTAAATTTTAAAAATCATGTTTCATATCCACGAGTTTCTCACGAAAGATGTCTCTTTGAGTTTAAAAAAAAATCAGTTTCGGCTTTAAAACATAAATTTTCTTTTTCAATAAATTTAACTCTTTTTGCAGACTTCAAACTGAAATGAGTTAATTTTTTAGCACGACAATGAAGCTCACTAAACTCCTCTCAATTATCAAAATTTTCGTCATTGCTAAACGCATAGGACAACTTATCATTTTAATGACCCATCGAGAGAAACAAACAAACATGAGAGAGATAAACACCCAAATTACCCTAAAACGACAAGAAACATGGATCAACATGATAACTTAGTATTCCTGCTTGGATATCAATTTAAAAGTCTTATAGGTTGTAGGGTTCTAGTATGGATGGGGTAAAACAAAAGTCAATTTTTCATCTATTCAAATAAAATATTAAACTTGAATAATTAACCCAAGTTAAAAATATAACACCAATTTAAAAATAATTATTGTGTTAAAACACATTTACCAATTTTATCTTGACCTAAACATGCATCTAGGTAAGTGCATAATAAGTAAATCAAACCACAACACGTGATGTAGGAGGAAAATCTAAATGGAAAAAACCTCGGACGACCCAACCAACATAATTCACTATGATACAGAATTACACAAGACTGGCATAATACTTCCAAACCGACTTGACGCCCTCGCAAGGCTTGACGCATCTTCAATCTTCAACCATTACTCCACAATGACATGTAGGATTCCACATACTCAGTGCCATAATGCGTTAGTTCACACTCACCTCGGTATCCATTGAACATGCTCAGCAACCATCTATTGGAACACGAAATCCACCGCTTCTTCATCGTAACACCACACCATAAAGTCCACCGTATGTAAATAATAAATACAGAGTCCATCATATGAAACTGTTTTCGGCAAGATGAAGAGATTTAACCGTAGTTCCCAAATAAGGTCTTCAAAGCATATTAAGATGAACACTCGTATCCTCAACAATTTTGGTGAAAATCAAGGTTTTTGAAAGATTTTTTAGAGTGTTTGGGAACTCAAAACATAATTTTTCCCTAAAAAACTAGTGCTCCGCACTCCCATTTATTGGAGTTTTTTCCTTGGAAAATCTCAAAATTATAAAAAAAAACGCGTAATCCACTACACCAAATTTGCCCATTTGTCAAGGTCATTGACCTTGACAAATCCAACTTGTCAAGGTCAATAACCGTGACATTTCGAGGCGAGACAACTTTTTTTGTCACGGTCGTATCACGGTCATTGACCTTGACACAAAACTCGCATTTTGTGTCACGGTCGTGTCGCGGTCAATGACCGTGACACGTTTGTTACGGTTTATAACCGTGACAAAGCCGTGACCCTTTTTAAAAAAATTGTCACGGCCATTGACCGTGACAATTCTGGGCAGAATTTAAAAAAAATATGCTGGGCAGTATGGCCACTGCCACTGCCCAGCAGTATATTTGTACCTGTTATAGCAACGTTGTACCTGTTCCAAACATCATATATTCGAACAAACTAAAGATAATGCAAATATATATTCAAATAAGAAACTATTTAAAAAGAAACAACATCACCATCATTTTATCTCAAATCTACAAACTATTTGCATGGAAAAGAGATTTTGTACTGTGACGCTCGGGAACACCTCCTTATCCTTCCCTTCTCGTCCGAATAGCCACATAAGTATAGAGCATATGTGGCCTACCCTTAGGGCCACTCCCTGTCCCCTGAATTAAAATAAAGTAAAATTAGTATCCGCCCCTCAAATATAGATAAATATAAATCATAATTGAAATCGAAATCGAAATTGACATATAAATATAAATACATTACCTGTAGTGTCACTCAAACAGCTAACTTGAGCTCATATGGCACCTCCTTCCAACTAATGTACCCCGGGCAATCGTGTCAATTATAATTCTCTTCATATCTAAACACTAAGAAATATCATAATCCTATGGATTTATGCGTATTAAATTCCTTCCAACCGTTGTGTAGCCAAAAATCAGCAGTTGAAGTTGTCAATTCCACCTTTCAATGGTCTCCCATGTTTTGCTAGAAGTTCCAAGTGGTGGGGTATGGAAAGTGGAATTGACAACTTCAACTGGTGATGTTTGGCTACATAACGGTTGGGAGGAATTTGCAGAGCATCGCTCCATAGGATTATGGCATTTCTTAGTGTTCGGATAGACGAAGAGATTCAGTCTCCTCTCCACAAATAGGACACCCCACATAACTATGTACTAATCACCTATTAAAGGTAAGAAGCGTACATCCATGGATTAGTATAAACAAAACTTAGATGTAGTTGGAATATTTATGTATTAATCTCCTTTCCACACACGCACACTACACAAGAGTGAAAATGATAAAGTGCAGATCAAGTAAAAGCATTAAAAATGGATGTTTCGGTACAAATTGAAATATTTATTACAAATTGAAAAAATTGTTTCAAATTCGGGTTACAAAAGGAACTTTCAATTCACCGTGAAAACTCCAAAATCGATAACTATCTTGCATACCCGATCTTAACAAATGTAGTTCAACTGTTTTCCACTCAAACACCTTACCATTCTTACACCTAGCACATGGACACGAAAACTCTTCATCATTACGACATCTCTTTGCATATTTCACAAATTCGTTAGCACCTCTGCGAAACACATCCCCCATTCTATTAGTCTCACCCATCCACTCTTTGTATTTCGGATATCCCATCACAGCTACCACTACTAAACACCTATTAAAGGTAAACAAAACTTAGATTTATAGTATGTTTTATTTAATTATCCCATCATTTAATTATCCTATTAAAGGGTAAGTGGTCCTATCCCATTCAAGAATGCATTTTTCTGTAATATACTTAACAGCTCATGCACATTGTTACGATTTGAAAAAAATTCGACAGCATATCCCCTTAGTTCTCCAAGTACACGATGTAGATTGGCAGGTGTGAGTGTTATTTCAATTGGTCAATTGAAATAACAGTCACACTTGTCAATCTAGTATGTACCCAGAGAACATTAAGATACGACTGCAGAACTTCCTCCAAAAGTAACAACTTTAAGCCAATAAGAATATTATACAGAAATTATACAGTCTCAAACTGTCCAAACGGGACAATTCGAGAGATCTCATTACAGGGGTAATGACTCTCGAACGGGTCTAAGGGCTATTGAATGCGTACGCATAAGAACTAGAATGCTAGTATCTATGCGCACTATATTTAATTTCAAGTATGTTTCATATAATGGGTTAATTCAAATACAAAAATAAATTCATGGGTTAATTCAAATACAAAAATAAATTCATGTATTGACCACATACACACACACACACACACACTATCTAAGCTGTTCTATAGGAATAAAAACAACATTTTTAAAATATGAAGGGCTCACCAATTTGATCAAAATTTTCAACAACATAGGCTAATTGATCTTTATTATAAGACAATTACTACAAATTTACGCGCATCGTTCGAATTCAAAAAGTAATTTAATGACTAAAGTAATACTTTTTTTTAACTTTAGTTATTCACCAAAAATCTTAAAAAATATTTTATTTTTTATGCTTTTTAAACTTCGGATGCTTTTAGCAACTTCGGATGACAATTACTACAAATTTACATTTTTGGATATTATTTTTGGAAATTTATAGAAAATTACTTATTTATTTACATTTTTAACCTCTACCCTCACCCTGCCCCCACCCTGCCCCACCCCCTACCCCACCCTGCCCCACCCCCCACACATGCACACACACGCACATATATACACACATACACACATATATATACACACAAACATATATATAAATGGAAGAGAGAGAGAGAGAGAGAGAGAGAGAGAGAGAGAGAGAGAGAATTAAACCTGAAAGTAGAGAGAGAGAGAGCAGCGTCGAGAGAGAGAGAGAGGTAGGGAACGGCGCGGGAGGGAAAAAAGAAGGGGGAAAGGGTTTTTGCTGTTAACATTGTCACGGTCGTGTCAAGGTCATTGACCGTGACAATTATTTAAATAATTATCACGGTCAATGACCGTGACAAGTCCGTGACAAGTAAATTTGTCACGGACTTGTCACGGTCAATGACCGTGATAATTTATTGTCACGGTCGTGTCAAGGTCAATGACTGTGACAAAAAACGCGTGTTTTTTTGTCACGGTCAATGACCTTGACAAGGGTGGTCGGCTGAAAGGTGACAATTTGGCCATTTTGGTGTAGTGATCGTTCGAATGAGGTATATCTCGTTTGAACGGACTTTTAACGAAACTTTAGACAAGATTTAAGAGTTTGATTTGTTTGTTGGAATCCTATTCTAACGAGATAGTGTATCTTATTCGAACGACATATCAATGTTAATCTAATGACCTTGCAAAAAAATAATTTTCTCTTAAAAATTATTAAAAACGATAAAATATTTATAATATTTTAAAAATAATTTTATAAAATCTTAACACCTAAATAATAAATATCCAAGGATAAAAAATAAATACGCATTCATACCTTAGATATCCTTGTAATACAAAGACGAAACGTGTCACGAAACATGACCCATTCAACGTGGTCTTTTTTAGCTTGGTCGCTACGTATTCAAATGAAACACGTCATAGGTTAGAGGGAAACACAAACAAACCCTAACCTATGACTCAAAATATTCCGTCTGAAATTAAGCTAATGCATACAAATTGGCTCCATAAAAAATTTATCCTTAAAAATTCCCCTTTTGGCTATTCCCGGACAAAACACAAAGAAAAAATGTACGAGCCATAAAGATCATCTAAAAGACTCAATACCCAACTCCAAAATGAAAAAGTACAACTTGACTGATATATAAACTGAGTAGCTTTTCTCTTGTGTAAACTTCGTCGCATCGTCGTAAACCTGCACACTTAAACACACCTTCAAATGCAAACATAATATGACAATATAAATATACATACGAATAAAACCTCCACCTTTGTCTAATAATCTCTACCTAAGTTAGAGTCTTATGATTTATGAAAATTTTACAAGTCTCACCATATAGGTAATGTCTCCAAATATTTAAGTTAAAGTCCACTACCACTAACTCTAAGTCATGGGTAGGATACTTCTTTTTTATGTGGCCCTAACTGCCTAGCATATTAAGAAATAACCTTCCTATTCTAAATTAAAATACAACTAAGGTCGTGGCCTGGAGAATTACTATAAATTACATAAGATCATTCCTCCTTTGGTAAGGTCAATATGGGAGCGACCACTAACTTTTTCTTCAACTTCTGGAAACTCTCTACACATTACGCAGAAAAATCAAATTTTGTGTCTTTGTGTGTTAATTGGGTCAAGGTTACGATAGTCTTTCAGAATCATTCCACAAACCGTCTATAATACCCTTTTAGGCCAATGTAACTTCTAACTTCTATTATATTGACCAGTCTCTCCCAATCGACTATGATCGAGACATTCCCTGGGTCCATGCCCAGACCATCCTTATTCACTATTTGAATCAGGAAGGAAATCTCCTCAATACTGAATTCACACTTAAAAATTAGCATATAACTTCTCTTTTCTAAGAACGTCAAATACGTTGCGGAGGTTCTCCTTATGATCTTCCACATACTTGTAATAAATCAGTATGCCATCGATAAATACAATCACAAACTTGTATAAAAAGGGCCTAAACACTTTATTCATCAAATACATAAATGCAACAGGGGCATTAGTTAACCCCAAAGGCATAACTAAGAATTCATAATGACCATATCTAGTCCTAAAAATTGTCTTATGAATGTCCTCATCCTTTATCTTTAGTTGATGATATCCCAACCTTAGAACAATCTTAGAGAAATATCTATTATCCTTAAACTTGTAAAAAAGATCACCAATCCTAGGAAAATGATACTTATTCTTCATGACTCTAAAGTGTATGCACATTCTCATAAATTAAATGTCCTCTCCCCACGTTACAGTATATATATATATATATAGATATATACCAACAAAGATATAAATCAATACATATTAGACAATTTACAAGAATATATATAAATGAAACGGTATATATAATTCCCAAACCCTCAGAATACTCTGTTGTCCCAAGGTTCAATTTTTCCCAATCCATAACTCCCAGGCTTCCCCAAAGGCTCAATATCCCTTGGTTCACACTGTAGACCGCTTTCCCTTATTTTATTACCTTAGAATTCTCAATCTCCACGGCCTTATTTTTGGCTTCCATTGACCCAATCATGCCACATGCCGTGGCCTCCTCTCCTCTCCTGCCCAATTCCAGGATAAGTGATCATTGGATTGTTGTTAACACATCATCCTTATCCGATCTCTACCAAGGTGCAAGTCACATAACTAGCCTAAGTGCAATCTCATTATGACTAACTGTTTTGACCCTAAGACAAAACAGGACGCCATATTAAGACATGACGCCTCGACTTGGCATAGTATTATCGTAGCCTCAACATTGAAACTCCACCCTAATCACGTTTGGCACAATCTTATATTACCTATGTCCACAAACTCACTGAATGAGTTAGAACTCCTGATGTAAAAAATGGTAATTTAGTGAAATGGAGGTTTTAAACACGAAATAACTCATGACCTAGATTCCCAAATATTTAAGTAGATACCCTAATAAAACCTCATAAGTTCAATACAAGTATCCTCAAGAGCCATTTAACCTCAAGACACTCAATCCCATAAAAAATCCATAGAAGAAATATAGTCTATAAATATATTGAATGAAGAGTAAAACTCCATGGTCATCAAGCCCAGAAAACTCATAAATGACGATGAACTAGAAAAGTCCATGGCCCAAAACATAGAAATATACTAAGGGGGATCATCTCATTTATATAAATGCATGAAAAGTAGGGTTTACACAAGGAAAAGAGGAAGAGGACGAATTTCTTACCAAAAGACCTTAGTCTGATGAATAGTAGAATTCTGCTACCTTTAGTCGCCTCTTTTTCTTCGATAAATAATACATTTCCAAGACTTTTTTTCATTAGAACTTACTTCTCTCTCTAAAATCTCTCTCTACCTATCTCTTTCTCTCCCTCTAAGGTGTGAATTAGGCTTTATATCATCTTTGAGAAGTGTGCTAAGGGTTTCTATTTAAAGAAATTCTATAAATCCTAGGATTTCCACTTAAGTCCTTAATTTTTTGAAAATACCCCTTTAAAAAGGCTTCTAGAAGCTTTAAAACCTGTCTTAGTAAGACCACGTCATAACCCACGTGTTGGGCCCTCCCCATGCTCTTGAGTTAATACTCCACGGACCTTCTATTAATGAATTGTCTTAGTAGATTTACTTTACCTTTCGTGACAATTACTTATGTCCATGGTCTATATATTAAGGTTGTGGAACTTCCTAAGGCCACAAACTTCTAATGTTGTAGGGTCATTAAATAATACCAAGTGTGATCCGCGGCCTTAAACCTTGAGAATGAGTTTCAAGTCTTAAGGTAAGAACATATTATAAAATGAAGGACCTTATCCTTTCACCCTCTAACTCTTCCAAAAGATGAAAGTCCCCGATTGAATAAGAAGTATCTCAAAGTCTCCCCGTGAGATGATTAAAACCTAAAATCCTTAGCAGACCTCAACTTTTCATGGTTCCCATATGGAATAAAGAAAACTCTGCAGCCCTTACCTAACACTCAATTAGGTGAAAGAAGTTTTAGAAATCCTACAAAGGTTCTGCGACTCATCATAATAGTAACAGAGGATCAACGAGGCCTTACTAAGGAAGAGCATACCGCAGACATGCTCCTATGAGAACAACTAGGTTTGGAACAATCTAGCATGATCGAAACTTCCTTAGCATGCCATATATAGAGTCATTAGCTTAAGAACGTTCATAAACAAACTAGTTAAAGCTTCTTTAATCAGTTTAGTAGGTTAGTAAAAAGTACGCCCACTGTTTTACCAACCCCTACTCATCCGTGTTTATTTATCCGAGAGACATCTAATGCTATCAACAACCATCATAGCTCACCTACAAGATCTTCTACCAACATTACATTGTTCCACTGTAATTGTAGAGCTCAACCATGGCCACCCATCCTTCGACTATCACTTCCCAAATACCCCCAATAGCTGGCTATATGAGGATTCCTTGGGAAGGGTGGTAGGAGATCGAATTCATGTCATTTATTGAGCAAAAAAAGTTTTACAAGATATATTTAACATTTGTACAAAGAGTTTAGAACACCTATAAATAAGGTATTATACCCTAAGTACTGCACTTAACTTATCTTTATTTTGATCTCATGAGTCCTAATGGGGTAAGATATATTTATAGAAGCCAATTAGTTCCTTTCTTGAAACTATTTTCCCATCCAAAAGACCTTAAACTCCAGTGTATCACCTTAAATGAAGTCTGAGGTTAGTTTCCCTTGTATTATTCTCCTTCATATTGAATATTATAGTAGGAAACACCTTAGGAATGGACATATGTACCTCAATAGAGGTATTGAACCACTATATATCATTGTTTCTTAATTTTTTATAACTAAAGAATACCTCATCTTGCTCTAAAGAGGCATATTTGGTAAGGCGTAGGTCCTAACCCATTTTAGCACCATTAATTTGGCTTAGTTTGTGGGAACTTTGATATTGTGTGTGGGAAAAATAAGTTTTCCAAAGTAACCTCCGTGAAGAAATTTCTGTTATCATTACCATTAATGATAGGATAAACCAAATCAATGGAAGATCGGTAAAAGGAGCTTTAGGAGTTGTTGACGCTTATAGTGGTGAGGATACCTCCACTTTCTTTCGCCCTAGCTGCACCTGTACCTATTGGTCTAATAACCCAACCAATTGAAGGTGAATAACATGGACAAAGACTTAATTACGAAGAAGACAGAAAAATCCATGTTGTGGGGAACCATGAGGTTACCCTATAGCCTTAAAAATCCCTAACCCGTGTCCTAGTGAAGGAAAAACTTTCTCTCCTTAGAGAATTATGGAGGATCCAGGGCCATCAAACCTTGGCATGATGAGATCAAAAAGATAAAAGACCGATTTCATAATTTCCTCAACCAGTATCACGAACAAATTCCCAACACCATCAGTGTAGCATTGTACAAAACTCTTTATCCACTCTCAAGTGAAATACAACCCTATTCACTTCCTCCTAAGTGGAATATGCCCACTAGGGGTGGATCTCGATCGGTTTGGTTAGTTTTTGGCATATACCATTAATGTACCATTTTTTTGGTACATTCGATTTCGATAGTTTAATTTTTAGTTTATTAAAAACTGTTACCAATACTAAATCATTCGGCATTTCGATTTTTTCAGTATTTTCGGTAAAATTTACTTTTAGTAATTTCTTTGTTTTGGTATTTTTAGTTGTGGTTTTCTTAGTTTTTTTGCTCAATTTTTATTTGTTATTGATTATTTTTCAGGTATTTTAAACTCATAGATGCAATACATATAAACTAACTCATAAAGTAAACATATGTTATACGTCGTAATGCCTTACACTTAAAATATCCAATAACCTAGGTGTAGAACCATATTCATCACATAAGAACTGAAAAAAGTTAATCTCGGAGATAGAATACAGGAATAAGAACGTATTTTAACTTGAAAACTTTTATACTATCTGAAAGTAAAAATACCACCCAATTTTGATATTTACTTTTATGATAAATGAGTTCATTTAATGATATAAATTTAAAAATATAATCTAAAATTTATATTTTTGACATATTAAATAAGTATTTTTAACGATAGTTTTGGTATTTGATTTTGGTACGGTAATTTCAGTAAATTGATTTTTTAAATGTGTAAACCAAAACCAACCACTAAGTTTTTGGTAATTTCTATTTCAGTAAATTCAATTTATGATAATGAAAAGTAGTAAACCAAAACCATAATCATAGTATAAACACCACTAATACCCATTACAGAAACGTTTGATGGGTCCAAGGATCCTATATGTCACCTTGAGACTTAGAGGTATTTAATGCTTCTACAATACATTAAATGGGTTTTGTGAAAAGCTTTCTAAACCACATTAAGAGGTAAGACTATGCACTAGTTTTAAACTTAAGTCTGGTACCATAAAAGGCTTTGTGGATCCGATTAGATCCTTCATGTGTCACTTTATTAGAGCTCGAAAGGTATGTAAATTGACTACCTACCTCCTAAACTTTAGTCAAAAGCACAATGAATCCTTGAGAGCATATGTAAAAAGGTTCAACATCAAATATATTCAAGTATACATCCTAATAGATGTCATATGTGTAGATAAATTTATCGTATGACTCACCTTCGAAGCCCTACCGAGGTCTTTTAGAAAGAGGATACCACCTAGAATGACCAAGTTGCTTGAAACTAATACATGAATTATGAGGATTCCATTTCAGTAAGGGTATTTATCCTCCCCCATTTATCTCAGCCTCAATAAGGGGAGATGAAAGATGTATTTTCCCGACTTGGGGGAACCTTAGTGTAAGAACCCTTGCTCGTGAGATTTTACTTATTATTGAAAAAAATATGAGTGTACAAGGGAAAGGGATACGAGAGGCATGTGAACTCGTCATGAAAGTCACCGTTTGAAAAGAGCCCAAACAAAAATTAAGGCAATAAAAAGGGAAATATGGCAAAACGGGGTCACATAGTTTAGTTTGCTTGATCATTCAAAAGAAATCACTTCAAAAGAAAAGAATATAATAGAATATGATCATGTTTATCTTTTGAGGGTATTTAATTGAAGATCCACATGTTTTTACAATGATACCTAGTTATGCATATTTTGTCATGATGTTATTGATTTAAATAATCATTAATATTATAGGCTTATGTGCATTGTGCTTGTTTTGTTCATTAAGTTCGACTTTATCTGTCACTTGAGGCTAAAGCTTAGTTTGATAAAGTTTTACAGTCAATTAGAACTTCTTGAATATATTTGAGTGTTTGGGTTATAATTATTTTACTACTAGTTCACACCCATTCATTCCATTCCACACGTTTGGACACATTGGTAATATGCTAGTGTGTAAATCTTATGTGTTTCGTGTCATCATTTTGTGGTCGTTTATTTCTATATATGAGTTCCGGATTTTATTTGATTATATATGGTATTGTATGATATTTTTTTATTTTTACATTTTTTTGGAAAAAAACTGAAAATTTTCAAAAATAGTCGGTTGTTTGTCTTTGAGATGATCATTTCACATGCTTGATTTATATCTTTTTCAAATGATATCTTATTTTCTACTTGCTGCTTCCTAATTCATGCCCATGTTTCTACTTCTTTATCTATTTCGATAAAAATAAAGGGGGAGAGAAAATAAAAATGATTTTGAATTATGGGGGAGAAATTTATTTATGAGTTTTATTTTGTTTCAAACTCGATGCGTCACGGGGGTATATATTTTTTTCTCATGTGTATAGGTACTTAAAACGGAATTCAAGACACAGGGATGAATACAAAGTTTGATAAATGGAAGGACAAGAAGTTTGAAGACAAAAAGACTTATGCCATTCTGTTTTAAGGTTAGGAAGGGTGTTAGGATTTTTTTTATATGTCATAGGAGATTTTGATTTTAATTTGGTGTTCGGTATGTTTGTTTGTTTTGTACCTAAATAACCAAAGCGTGAGATTTGTAAGAAAAATTTGTCTAGTATTGTTCATAGCATAACTTTAGGCTAGTTTGGCGTATCCCGATATAATTTGTCACGCACCATCAAGACAAACCGAACTCAAGTATCTCCAAGTTTGAAGATTTCCCGAAATCCCAATGAGGTATAAAATAATATATAGTTTGAATTAATTTACGAAATTATATTTTGGGATGTTTATTTTTTCAATCGATGAGCTTTTTATTTTCGAAAATATCTTTTCTGAGTTTACTGTAGACAAAGTTTTTAATTATCATTTGGATCATTCAAACAACATCACCATGTCATTTGAATGACATATCATGGTCGTTTGATGTATGCTTTCAAACGAGAATCAAACGAAGTATTCTGTTTTGATTTTATTTAGGTTGTTCGAACGATTTGAACAAGTCGTTTTAATGAGACGAAGGACTGTGGTCTTGTGATGATTACGAGGATCAGAGTTTTTCATTAGAGATTTGTGAAGATTAGCACTTTATGCTTGTGGCGAATATCAAGTAGTTTGTAAGTCAACTATCTTGTATATTTCTAAGTGAATACAGGTTTTCCCTTTGTTTTTTTTCTTAAAACTTGGCCTAAGTTGGTTGCTTGAATGACATATCAGTTTTATCACAATGCATTCATGTTTAGGATAAAAAGATAAAATAAGTTTATAACTGGATTTCGCATTTACAATTGGTGTTGCAATCTTTATTTGATACCACCTTGGATTATTTACGAACTTACAAATTGGTATCAGAGTTTTTAGCTGATTTTACCCTTTTTATATGACTATGGAGATTTGTGCATGTAAGAATCGTTGCCCATGAGAGTTTGTTTATGATTGAAAAAATGATGATTGTACACAGGAAAGGGATACGAGAGGCAATTGAACTCGTCGTGAAAGCCACCATTTGAAAAGAGCCCAAGAAAAATTAAGGCAATAAAAAGAGAAATTTGCCAAAAAAGGGCTAAAATAGTTTAGTTTCATCAATCATTCAAAAGAAATCACTTCAAAAGAAAAAAAAAAGAATAGAATATATGATCATGTTTATCTTTTGAGTGTGTTTAGTTCAAGATCAATAGTTTTGCACAATGATACCTAGTTATTATTATTTTTTCATGATGTTATTGATTTGTAGAATCATAAATATTCCAGGCTTGTGTGAATTCTGCTTATTTTGTTCATTAAGTTTAACTTTATTATTCACTTGAGGCTAAATCTTAGTTTGATAAATTTTTGCGATCAATTAGAAATTTTTGAACATATTTGAGTGTTTGAGTTATAATTCTTTTGTTACCAGTTCACAACCATCCATTCCATCCCACACGTTTGGACACATCAATGCTATGCTAGTGTGCAAGGTTTATGTATTTTGTGTCATGTTTTGTGGTTATTTATACTTTTATATGCGTGTCGTATTTTCTTTGATATATGTTGCATATATTATATATGGTATTGTGTTGTATTTACGAATGTTTTTTTTTAAATTGAAGAATCTCACAAATAGTTGGTTATGTTTGCCTTTGAGATGATCATTACACATGATTAATTTATATTGTTTTGTGATGATATATTTTCTTCTATGTTGTGCTTCGTATTTCATGTTTATGGTTCTACTTCTTTGTCTATTTCAATAAAAACAAAGGGGGAGAGCAAATTAAAATGAGTTTGATTTATGGGGGAGAGTTTATTTATGAGTTTTCCTTAATTTCAAACTCGATACATCACGAGGTATTTGTTTTTATCTCATGTGTGTAGGTATTTAAAGTGGGATTCAAGGCACATGGATGAAGACAAATTGTTTGAAAGTGAAGAAGAAGAAGTTTGAAGACAAACAGACTTATGTCATTCCGTTCTAGGGTTGGGAAGGGTATTAGTACTTTTGTCTTAGGAGATTTTGATTTTATTTTGGTGTTAGGTAATGTTTATTTGTTTTGTACCTGAATAAACGGAAGGGAAGATTTGTAAGAATAATTTTTCTAGGATTATTCATAGCATAAGTTTAGGTTATTTTGCCATATCCCGTTACAAATCGCCACGCACCGCCAAGATGAACCGAGGTCAAGCATAAGTTTGAAGACTTCCTGACATCCAGATAAGGTATAAAATAATTTAGAGTTTGAATTAATTTACAAAATTAAATTTTGGGATGCTTATTTTTTATCAAAAACAAACAGGGCTTTTTATTTTCGAAAAAGGAAACTATTTTTTCTGAGTTCATTATGAGCGGAGTTTTGAAATTTCATTTTGCTTGTTCAAACGACTTCATAATGTCGTTATAATGTCTTTGCAATGTCATTAGATCCATCGTTTAATAGGTTTCTTCTAATTTGGATCAAACGAAGCTTTCTTCCTAAGTTTTTTAGAGCTCTTTAGAAGCAATATCAGATCTTATTCGAACGAGATCAACACCTCGTTTGAACGACTCCTCATTACGTTCAAACGACGCTCCGCCTTAAGTTTTGCATAAATATTTATTTCTTGTTCAAAATATTTAAGACTTTTGTCAAATCCGTTTCTGTATAAATTTTGTGAAAGTTCTTCATGCATTTATGTTGAAAAATAATGTTTAATTCACAACAAAACATCCTTAAATATTTTTCTTGTGAATTCATTTGAAACCCTAGAAAGTTTAGTATCTTTGTATACACCTTTATGGAGAGGATCTCCATGGATGACTTGTGATACCTGCAGGGATTGACTGCTGAAGACTAAGGCTGAAGCTAAAGGAGGAAGACTAAGGTCTTTTTGGTTTTCGAGGGAGTCATTGTTGTTGACTGCGGTCATTGTGGTTCTTGCGAGAATCATTGTTCTATTTTTCTTACATGTTTGTAAGTTGTGATTTGCAAATTATTAGTGGAATAAAAGGTTTTACCATGCGGGAATTTTTCCTTAAACTTGGCCTTTGTTGAATGCTTGTTTGATTTATTTGTTATTTCACCACAGATGCATGTTTAGGATAAATAAATAAAATTTATTTAAAATTGGCTTTTGCATTTACAATTGTTGTTGTAATTTTTGTTTATCACCAGCCCTGTGATTATTTGCACTCCTCAAATTGGTATCAACTCTTTTAGATGATTTTTCCTTTTTACACTTAGTAAAAATAGACTCCATATGAAAGAAAAAGGGAATAAGAGATGAGCCCCATAAGTTTGGCACTTGACTCCTCTCACAAACACCCCAGGGAGATCTTCTCGGTGATAGAATTTCATAATATCTTGCCCCATCAGAAGCCAAAGCCAGTTAAATCATTAGAAAAAGGAAAAGTCAAAGTATTGTCAATTCCATAGGGATCACAAACACAATATTAATAATTACTTCCGACTTTGAGAGACCATATAAAAGGTCATCAGAAGGGGATACTTAAATCAATCTGTGGCCAAGATAGGCGAAACCCAAGAGAAATATAAATAAAAGATAATCAATGTCAATAATATATTTTATGGAATTTTTGAAGGAGGGACCTCATCTTTGACCCGAAAACACCATCTAAAAAATCAACCAAGTTAGCCTCATGAGCAATACTCGTAGCGATGTCCACTTATCACCCAAGCCGACCTCATTAAAGTCCCTAAACCTCACTATGAATATCTGTTGATGACTATTGCTATAAGAAAACTCTATAAATTAAAATTGTTGATCCCAACTTCCCTTGAAGTATAGTATACATGCTCGTAACATATTCTCCAAAATTAGGTTCATCCACTCAGCTTAACCATCCATCTGAGGGTGAAACTTCATACTCATATGCAAAATTACCCCCACAGCCTCCTTACAAACTCCCTTAAAATTGGTAAAGAAAAGTGTGGCCCCCATCGGACACAATATCGAGTGGTACCCCTATAAACAAAAAATATTTGAGACAAAGAGTTTAGCGCACTACTCCACTATAAAGTATGTCCATGCTAGAATAAAATAATCCACTTTAGTTATCTTGTTAATGATGGCCCAAATTGCATCATGTACCATTTAGGATCTCATTAGCCCTACGATGAAGTCAAACGATATTCTCTCTCATTTTCACACTAGGATCTCTAGCGGCTGCAACCCTCCATACGATCTATAGTGCTCTATCTTCACTAACTAATAGGTGGCAAACTTTGAAACAAACTCTTCTATGTACCTCTTCATACCTTCCCACTAGTACTATCTCCTCACACCATGCACTACACCAAAATGGGATATTTATGAGTGATGTTAGGAGTCACAAATGATCTTTATAACTGTTATTTACCATCACAATTTAGGGGATGACAAAAGAAAAATTGTAAATCCTAATAGCAGTCACAAATTTTTTATAACCCCTATGCGGTTATGACTGGTGACCCCAATTTGTAATTACTATTTGTAACCGCTGTCAGCAGTTACGAATTTTGTATTTTTAACTACTGATAGCAGTTACGAATCTTATATTTGTGACTTCTGTTAGCAGTTATAAAATTGATAGTAGTGACAAATTTTTGACTGCTATTAGCAGTTACAAAAGTTGAATTTGTTAAATATGGTAAGAGCTGTTACAAATATCTTTATATTTTCACAAAATGATGAAATAATGAAAGTAGAATAAATATCATGATAACAAGTCTAAAAATTTTAACAACATTTCATGTATATTTTTGATATTTCAAATATCCAGTACACATAAAACTTATTTAAACTTAATTTAACATCAAACAACCCCTTCGTGGGCGCCAAGTACGAAATGAACATAGAATAAAAAATAAACTAAAAAAAAATAACGACGCAACACTTTGATCACATGAAATGTCATGAACATGTAACAAATCATTCTAAACCTACACCAGGAGTCGCCACGCGGTGGATGCACTTCGTGAAGTCTAGGTATATCAGTCATAGGGGGTATTGATGCAGTGACATCCTCCCTCGTGTACTAGGAGTACGCCTGTTGAGCAAGTTCACTGGACTCAAATTTTTTAATACGACGCCTCGATATCCATTGACTTGTGCTTGTGTTGCTTGCCACGAAGTGTAAACACCTGGATTTAGGCCTTTGAATACTACGTATGTCGGGTATGCCATGTGTATGCCTGCAAACAATAAAATGTAACTATGTTAGTTACAATAAAAATGTGGGACACAATGTTATTTTCATAAAAATTTACTTACTAGTACCAACATGTAACAAATCATTCTAAACCTAAAGCATGTATGATTCAAGCATATTTAAATGACCAAGTAATAAGCATACAAGAGCATGTATGATTCAATATGCAATAGTGTATTGAACGGACTAAGTATATGCATATTGAACTCAACAAGTAATATGAATTCAAGAGAATATATGATTCAATATGAAAATGACTTATTGGGGAAATAAATAATGACATAAAATAGAACACAAATGACTTATTGATATGCATAATGAAATAGTTATAAAATCTCACTGTGTTGGTAATATGCATACATATATGATATGAAATAGTTATAAAATCTCACTGTGTTGGTAATAATGACATGTGCGTATAGAATGCCTACATTGCATTTGGAAGAGTTAATAATAGCAACTGGTATCGACCCATACGTAAATACTATTATTTGGTTGACTATCTTTACTAATATGCAGATTACATAGCACAAATTCCATACATAAATACGACTAAGTAGTTCCAGCTGAAAGACAGGCTTAAGTTGTCACCCTCAACCTCCCAGGTAGTTTCCTAGATAGAATATGTCCCATGTAGAATAAATCCATTATATAGAATCTTGTCTAATTGTATCCCATTTAGAGGAAGAAAAGGAATTCCCTACTTTGTGGTTACGATTATTCTTTCTCTCATGCCATGTCTCATTTTTGGCATAAACGCATCCGTAAGGAAGTTCAGGGGGCAGCTCTCATGATTTTTATGTCAATTCAAAATCTTGGTTTGTAGTGACAGATGTTATAATTGATGAGATGATAGTCAAGGTAGTAAGATTTTAGAGGTCCTTATTAGCTGGTGATCTCCAATCAAGGTCTTTAAAAGGTATATGTTGAATATTATTAGGAGTATATGCATTAAGTGACATGCATGTAGATACGATTATTATTTAATGAGATTTACATCACTGAAGTCACCTGTAGCTTGAAGAATTTGTTAAGATGTGAACCCATCCCCTAAACTTAAAAAGTTCCAAGACAATCCGGGAGGTGGTTGGGCTGCAGTTGAATCACTAGGAACAAGCCCCACACCAATGCCTCATTGATTTGTTGCTCCCCTTTTACGTGCGCATAAAATCAAAAGCGCTAGAAAAATTACCAAAAGTATAATAAGCCCAAGACCCCCAAGAACTGCTGCCAGTATGATTATTCTTCTTTGTCTATTCTAGTCAGAACTAGGGGAGGAGGTTGTTGGGCATTTGAAAGCCCAAGGTTGTCAAATTTCAAGCCCCTCTCAGTGTAAAATGATTCACATTCTGCTACAGTCCTCTGAACTGTTATATTTTGGAGACAATTTCTATTAAGTGATGCATTCCCACTCACATAATCTGGAACCCTTCCTTGAAAATAATTTCCAGACAGATCCACAGAAGTGAACCTCTTGAGTATGGAATTGAGACTTCCAAAAAGCTGATCGTGAGATAAGTTAAATACTTCAATAGAGGTATTAGCATTTAGACTAAGAAAAGGAAGAGTACTCGAAAAATTATTACTCGACGCATCAATAAAACGAAACCCGAGCATCAACCACAACATATTAGGAAGCTCTCCACTTAATCCATTGCTATTCACAACTAAAATCCGCAACTGAGTTAAAGGAGTAAATAAATTACCTGCCAAGGAACCAGATAAAAAAATGTTGACAATCAACATTCGCTGCAAGCTAGTCAAACCTCTCAAATCCGCTGGCACAAGACCAGTGAATGAATTAAATCTTAGATCAAGGTCAACCAAACTAGAAAGGTCACCAGGTAACTTCGGTATCGAAGATGAGAGATTATTACTAGACAAATTCAAGAACTAAAGCCTTGACAAAGTACAAATAGCTGGGGGAATAGCTCCAAGAAATAAATTTAATGACATGTCAAGCAAAGTAAGATTCCTAATAGAGGAAAAAGAATAAATAATGGATCCAGCAAGTGTATTTCGCGAGAGATCAAGAACCGAAAGACCCAATAATTGACCTAAACTAGAAGGAATTGAACTAGTAAGTTTATTATCACATAAATAAAAAGAATTAAGATTAGTCATATTTCCAATACTAGAAGGAATAGCACCAACAATCGAACATGACCTAAGAGCAAGAACTTTTGGAGCTGCAACCACGACAATGGTGACCGCAATAGTGAAAATCCTAACAGCTCCATCAATGGCAACACCAACTTTAGTCGTACCAACTCTAAACTGTATAGATCCATCTAGATTTCTAGAATGTTCGGTAAAATATCTGATCAGAAGGACAACTAAAACAAATAGCACGACCACAAGCCCAACGATACCAAAGTTTGAGAAGAGATTTTGAGTACTGAAGAAATTTCTGAGAGAGCGCTCTATACACGATGTTTCTACTTTAGGGTCACCATTGGTCAATAATGTCAATAATGCCTTCAATTATTGTATATTATCTACATATATGATTCAAAATTAGAACAGAATTAGAACAACTCACAAAACATATTATAACAAAATTATCTATATGTCAATAATGCCTCCAATTCATAAAAGAAGAAACTCAAGATGAAAATTAGAACAGAATTACAGTCACAAGCTAGCTATAGCCTGAGAAATGGATACATTATCTAACAGACAATGGATACATTCAAAACAGATTACTAATTGATTCAAAACAGATTACTAATAATCAAAATTGATTTCAATCACTACTAATTATTCACTTTGACAATTTGTTCAAATTTCTCAAGACAAATTACTTTGGATTCCTGGATCAACACTACTTATGTAAACATTATGTTCAAATATCAGCAGTTGATGGCCATGCACCACTGTTCCAGTAGCAGCTGAAGCAACAACTTGTCCACTTAAAATCTTCCTTTGACTTGAAAAATATAATAAATTGACATATAGATCATGTGGAGGAACAATTAAATCTTCAAAGTCCGGCTTAGTTGATTCTCTAAAGTTTGGCTCAGTTGACTAGGGGGTAGGAGTGTAATCATGGGTACTTGGATGCGGGACTGGAGTGTAATCGTGAGGACTTGGATGTGGGACAGGAGTATGAAGCCCTTATGCTTTTGACTCATTTGAGTCTAGACTGTATAAGAGCTCATCTAGTTTGGAAATTGTGACAAAATAGTGTCCATCCTAGAAACCAAAGAGCTTCAGAGATTGGGTTGCTTCTTCTTCTATCCATCTTGTGATGATCCTGAGACTATAGCCATCACTCACACTTAGAATTTCATTCTTGCATTTCATATTGCACCACTATGTGTATTAATGTTGTGAGTGTGTTTAAATCCCTCAATTTGATTTTTAATAATTTTTTGGGAATTTAAAACATATTTTAAACAAGGTTTTATTTAATTAAAACTTGATTTAAAAGGTCTTGGGGTTAATGTGTAAATATGGATTGTTGTGATTATTGGCCTAAAGTTACTCTGGGTAGAAACCGAAAGCGCTAAAGACTTTAGGGTTGGCTTTGTAATTATTTTGGGACGCGCGTTTACATTCATCCTCAGGCCTACACCCGCTGTCCTCTGATTGGCCTGAACTGTGTTTCTTTACTGAGACAAACCATCGCGTGCTTTCAGCCCTTAGATCAACCCTTATCGATGGCCTGCATGTCTTTTGAGTGAATCCCAGTGTAAACCCTTTAACCAATCACTGTATGTTTAATCCACCGCCTGTTATGAGCCCTTAGATTGGAGTCAAAGGAGCTTGACTCAATCAGAGCCCTTGATTTTGAACGAAGCTCTGGAATCTTCTTCTCTTCCTATTTAAAGGCCTCTCATCTCATCCTTCGAAAGCTTTTGCCATTTTGAAAAGTCTCAGAGAATAGAGAGAGGAGAGAGAAGAGAGAAGAGAGAAGTTAGAGAGAGAAACCAAACCCTAGTTAGAAACCCTAACTTCGTCAAAATACCTCTAAACCCAAACCACTAACCTCTCCATAAACACCATAACCAAATAAACACCATCCTTAGTGTTTCTTGAGTTATGAGAGTTCGAGTTGAGTGATTTCTGGTTTGCTGAAATCCTTGTGTTCATAAATCTTATTTCCAACTTAGACATAGACTCAAATCTTGTTTCTCTTTCAATAGAAATCATAGATCTGAAGTTTTTCATGTCATAACACACTTAGTTGCATTTATTTCTCATCTTGAGAATTTCGTTGTTGATTGTTTTCTGATAAAACATTTTCTTACTTCAGAATTAACAATAGATGTTTTTCTATTTCTGTTTTTACAAAACCTAACCTGACCTAGTGGGATTCGCACTTGGAGGGTTCTCAATCTCCATAATATTTTCAAAAGTGATTGAGAAAGGTCTTGACCGATTTCTTAAGCAAGATCTCCGTGGAATCTGGGTTATTTTGAAAGGTCAAAAAGGTTCTTGGTTTTGTAAGAAAGAAAAATAACAAATACACTGCATATAGACTTTATATGTGATTTTTTAGGATCGTCTGTAACTAATAAGTGTGTGTGTGTGTGTGCATGCATGTGTTTTAGAACACCATTCACAAACATCTTCACACTACAAACACTCAAAGTGTTGGCTATAAGATTTGGTGAAAAATAAGTCGACGTAAAGTGCTGAAACAAAGAAGAGTTGACAAACTGAGACAACTACATCAACAAACAAGATCTGCAGAAAAGTTAAGGACGTCAGAAGGTACAATCCTGAACTTGTATAGATTTGTTTTTGTGTGCATGTTAGTTAAATAGGTTGTAACTCATATATTTGTTTTAGTGATTGTTTTTGTTTTACTCCGTAGAGGGAGTCGTGGATGTTTCCTCAAGGTTGAGGTTTTACCACGTAAAAAATCCTGAGTATCAATATTTCTACATCTTCTCATCTCATTCTGATCGTGTGCTGAGTTTAAAACATTTTAAACTATTTACTAAAACTTGTTATCAAATCTTGTCCATATCTCGTACATACTTTTGTTAACACATCTTGTGTTCAAAATCGTTTTGATTTAAGTAAAGAGTTTCTTCAACAAACTTTCGGAGTTGCTTAAATAGTTTATTTTCATAAACGACTTTGGCAACGCTATTTCAATTGGTATCAGAGCTTTTGGTGAACTTATTTCAAAAAGATCCTGAGTTTCTGAAACTGTTTTCTCAAAATCTATTATGGACGAGAAAAACGAAAGATATGGTAACTTGACCAGACCTCCAGTCTTTGATGGAACCAATTTTTCTTACTGGAAAGTAAGAATGATTTCTTTCATTCAAGGCACTCTGGGAGATGATGTCTGGGATATTATTGAAAATGGATACTCTTATCCAACTAAACCAGCCACTGATGGAAGCAATGAAAGGATTAAGAAAATATTGAGTGAGTTTACTCAAGAAGAGAAACAGGTTTCTCGAAATAATAACAAAGGCAAGAACGCTATATTTATGTCTATTAACGAACATGAGTTCAAGAGAATCTCATCCTGTACCACTTCCAAGGAAGCATGGGATACCTTGATTACTGCCCATGAAGGAGACTCTAGGGTAAAAGCTGCTAAGACTCAGATGTTAATCCAACAGTATAATACCTTAATCATGTCTGAATCTGAGTCTTTCGATGATTTCTATATGAACCTTACTGATATTGTCACTAAACTTCATGCCAATGGTATAACTTATGATAGACAAGAAATTGTCTCTAAAATTCTGAGATCATTACCACAGAAATTTGACAATAAAAGATATGCTATTGAGGAGATGTGTGATATAAATCTAACTCCTGAATTACTCAGTAGCAAATTAAGAACTGTGGAAATGGAATTAGAGTTTAAGAAACAATTGACCCACAGTAATAGGAAACATACCAATTCCAATCTTAGCTTTACTTCTAAGATGACCAAGCCCGAGTTAAACACCCCTAGTAATGATTCTGATGAGGACTGTGACTTAGAAAGTCTAGATAATCAGATTGCCCTAATGACAAAACAATTTAAGAAAATTGTTAAATTTAGAAACAGTGTTGCAAACAGACAGGGCAAGTCTAATTATTCTACTCCTTCAAATCACAAACCTCATGAGAAACCTCATGACAAACAGAACAAGGACAACACAAGACCTCACAGAGACCTCAAGAAGGTTGAATGCTATAGATGTGGTAAACTAGGACACATTGCTCAAGACTCTAGAGTTAATTTGAATGCCCAAAACAAACACTCTAGAGCCAACATCTGCAAAACCTGGGATGACTCAAGTGATTCTGAAAATGAGGAACCTGAGACATCTGATGGTTTTGATCCTTGTTTATCTTTCTTTGCCAAAATCATATATAATGATGATATGCCTGTGCTTGATATTGAGGATGAGCCTAGTAATTCTAGTTCTGTTATCTTGAATCATACCTTAACTGGTTTAGATGCTTTACTTACTGAGAATATTAATACTTCTTCTTCGGGGTGTGTGAGTCAAAGAGGAATCGATACTGCTGATGTTAATGGGTGTGTGAGTTTAAGAAATGAAACCTTAGGGGTCACTTCACACACTTCACTTAGTGACTCTGACAATGATGATCTCCCAGATATACACACTCTATATACTAAAACTCTAAAGAAAAGCACTAGACTAGAAAAGATTGTGAAAGATCTTACCAAAAAGCTAGAGGATCTAAGCCTAATGGTAAAACTGAATGCTGAAGAGTATACTACACAATGCATGTCTCATGACAGTGAAGTTAAAGTGTTTGATGACAAAACTGAAAACTTTAACTGAAGCTAATGAAATTCTGGAGAAAAAATACAAAGGGACATTATTAGAATTGGAACAAACAAAAGAAAAGACAGCAACTGTTTTCAAAAAATTTACCAAATTTGAAAACAATTCTAAATGTTTTGAGGAATTCGTTTCTGAATCTAAAACCAATTCTGATGATAGAACTGGAATAGGGTTTTGCCCCAATTTGAAGACACAAACTAAACATGTTGAACCTATCAAATTTGTGTCAGGAGGCAAAAGACCTATTGAAACATGTCCAGACTTTCATTCTCTAAAAACTGAGTTTGATCATCAAAACACTAACACTGGAGACACAAGTTGCTCTAAGCATGAAAGTTTACCAAAGGGAAAATATGTCTGCCCCCCAATTAGGAAAAGTGAACCTGCCTTCAAATCTGTGCTACCTAGGAATAAAATTCAACCTCAAAATCTCTCTAAACCTTTGTTTAGAAACTTTCCTAAGGAAAACCCTATTCTGAGCAATCTTTATTGCTCCTATTGTGATATATATGGTCACTCTTTCGATAATTGCTATGCTAGGATACTGATTAAGCCTATCTACAACACTCCTATGTATCATAACTTTAACTATTCTAGGAGGAGTCGTAACAATTATGTCCTTCCCAGGCCACCAGACAAAAACTCTAACTATAGGAATAGAAAGACTAAACCTAAAAGGACATTTACTAGAAGGATTACCAAAAACTTTTCTAAATCAAATGCTCAGGAATTCAAAGTTATTCAAAATCATGCGCAAAATGTTTTTCAACAAAAATCTAATGCTCGCAAATTTTATCAAATAAGAGCAAACAAGCGCAAACAGAAAACCAGAGCAATTTGGGTTAGAAAAGATGATCTAGTACCCCAGATGAAGTGTAATATTGTTATTTCTGCCTTAAAAGCTGAACTTACATCTTCTGGTTGGTATCTGGATTCTGGTTGTTCCAAACATATGACATGTGATGATACAAAACTTTTAAATAAAACCCACTTTGATGGTGGAAAAGTTGTTTTTGGTGATGGTATATCATCCCAGATCATAGGCAAAGGAACCCTTAAAGAAAAAGGTCTTCCTGTGCTTGAAAATGTTCTCTTAGTTAAAGGTCTTAAGGCTAATTTACTTAGCATTTCGCAATTCTGTGACTCAAACTATACTGTTACCTTTTCAAAGAACAATTGCAAGATTTTAAATGAAAAGGGAGAATGCTTAATTACAGGATTCAGGACCCCTGCCAATTGTTATACTGTCATGTCTAGTTCTGAAATCTGTAATGTTGCCAGAATGGATGACAACGAGATATGGCATAACAGAATGGGTCACATTAATTACGAAAATTTGAGTAAATTGTCTTCTCAACAAATAGTTAGAGGAATACCAAAAATTAAACCTATTCATAACATTGTCTGTGGTCCCTGTCAAGAAGGAAAAATTGTTAAAGCACCTCATAAAAGGGTTAAAGATATCCTTACCTCTAATCCCTTAGAACTCATCCATATGGACCTAATGGGTCCTTCTCAAACTGTTAGTCTTTGTGGACACAGTTATATTCTAGTTATGGTTGATGACTTCACCAGATTCACTTGGGTAGCTTTCTTAAAACAAAAATTCGATACTTTTCAAACTTTTTTAAAGATTCTTTTACGGATTGAGAATGAGAAAGACACTCAAGTGAATAGAATCCGAAGTGATAGAGGTGGTGAATTCAAAGACACTGGTATTGTAGAATATTGTGACTATAATGGTTACAAACATGAGTTCAGTGCTCCTAAGACCCCTCAACAAAATGGAATAGCTGAGAGAAAGAATCGAACTCTTCAAGAGATGGCACGTGTCATGCTCCATGCCAAGAACTTACCTAAGTATTTTTGGGTAGAATCTATTCGTACAGCTTGCCATCTTATTAATAGGGTCTATCTTAGAAAGAATTCGAAACAAACCTCTTATGAACTTTGGTACAATAAAAAGCCTAATCTTAAGTACCTTAGAACCTTTGGTAGTACCTGCTATGTTTGCAAAGATAGGGAACACTTATCTAAATTTGAGAGTAGAGGAGATAAAGCCATATTCTTAGGTTATTCACCTAACAGTAGAGCTTATCGAGTGCATAATCTTCGCACTAAGACCTTAATGGAATCCATAAATGTAATTGTTAGTGACACTACTGTAGAAAGCAAGACTAGTGAATTAACTATAGAAGAAGAATCGTCAAATATTTTAGAAAATGACTGTTCTGAAATAGATAATTCATTACCTATTGAGTCACCTGAAGTACCTAACTGGGTTTCTAAAGATCATCCCATAAACAACATAGTTGGTAACCCTAGTGAACCAGTACGTACAAGATCCCAACTTAGAAATTATGCTCTCTATGCATGCTTTGTTTCTCTCTTGGAACCAAAGAATGTAAATGAGGCATTGAATGAATCTCACTGGATTTCTGCTATGCAGGATGAACTTTTACAATTTGTCATTCATGATGTTTGGTTTCTTGTTCCACGTCCTGATCACAAAAAGGTTATTGGTACTCGTTGGATTTTCAAAAATAAAACTGATGAAAATGGGATGATAATTAGAAATAAAGCTAGACTAGTTGCTCAAGGTTACTCCCAAATAGAAGGACTTGATTTTAATGAGACGTTTTCTCCTGTTACTCGTTTAGAATCAGTTCGTCTGCTTCTTGCTATAGCTTGTCACATGCATTTTACATTATATCAAATGGATGTTAAACCTGCGTTCCTTAATGGAATACTTGCCGAGGAAACCTATGTAGAACAACCTAAAGGGTTCATTGACCCTAATTATCCTAATCATGTATTTCGGTTGAAAAAGGCTTTATATGGTCTTAAGCAAGCTCCTAGAGCTTGGTATGAGCGGCTGTCCAGTTTTCTGCTGGACAAAGGTTTCAAAAGAGGTGGAAATGACCAAACCTTATTTGTCAAACATTTTGGCAAACACATTACTATCGCTCAAGTCTATGTAGACGATATCATATTTGGATCCACTTCTACCTCAGAAGTAAAATCTTTTACTGAAATTATGAGTAAGGAATTTCAGATGTCCCTTATGGGGGAGTTACAGTTCTTCCTAGGTCTCCAAGTCAAACAACAACCAGATGGCTTGTTTCTTTCGCAGACTAAGTACGCATTAGAGATAGTTAAAAAATTTGTCCTCGAGAGTGCTAAAAGTGCTAAAACGCCTATGAGTACTACAGAGAAATTATCTAAAGATGAAAATGGAAAATCTGTAGACTCTACCTTATATCGTAGTATGATTGGCACATTACTCTATCTGACTGCCTCGCGTCCTGATATCATGTATGCTGTTTGTGTTTGTGCGCGTTATCAAAACAACCCCAAGGAGAGCCATTTAAACGCTGTTAAACGCATAATTAAATATGTTAAAGGCACTCTAAATTTAGGAATTTGGTACACGAATGACACACCTAGCACTATTATTGGGTACACTGATGCTGATTGGGCTGGGTGTACTGATGATAGTAAAAGCACTTCAGGCGCATGTTGTTATATTGGTAATAACTTGGTAGGATGGAGTACTAAAAAGCAGAACTGCACATCTCTCTCGACTGCTGAATCTGAATACATAGCCGCCGGTAGCTGTTGTGCCCAATTGTTGTGGCTTAAACAAATGCTAAGTGATTATGGTATTTTAGAACCCACACTTCATCTCTATTGTGATAATCAAAGTGCGATTAACATTTCTAAGAACCCTGTTCAACACTCGCGAACTAAGCACATTAAAATAAGACATCATTTTATTCGTGAATTAGTTTAAACCAAGGAATTAGAAATCAATTATCTTTCTACTGATCTACAACTTGCAGATTTATTTACCAAACCTCTTGATTATAATAGATTCATTTCTTTACGTAAATCTATTGGTATGATTTGTGTTGAGTAAATACCTGTTATATTTGCCAAGTTCTTTCCCTTTGTCCATTTGAGACAAAATGGGGGAGAAATTTGAGTCTACTGCATATACTAAAAAGCTTGATCTTAGTAATTCTTTGCAGGTATTCTTCTTGTACAGTCATTCTTTATTGTAATAATAGGATGTTAAACTGTATATAGTTGAGTTATGTAATTTTTGCTTTCTAGGATTTGGGTAGATAGATCTTTTATAGGAATAGGATTTTCTTATTTGTTGTAGCCCTACGAGTTGAGATGACTCAAAGGAGATTTTGCCTCATATTTCCAAAGGGGGAGATTGAAGCCCTTATGCTTTTGACTCATTTGAGTCTAGACTGTATAAGAGCTCATCTAGTTTGGAAATTGTGACAAAATAGTGTCCATCCTAGAAACCAAAGAGCTTCAGAGATTGGGTTGCTTCTTCTTCTATCCATCTTGTGATGATCCTGAGACTATAGCCATCACTCACACTTAGAATTTCATTCTTGCATTTCATATTGCACCACTATGTGTATTAATGTTGTGAGTGTGTTTAAATCCCTCAATTTGATTTTTAATAATTTTTTGGGAATTTAAAACATATTTTAAACAAGGTTTTATTTAATTAAAACTTGATTTAAAAGGTCTTGGGGTTAATGTGTAAATATGGATTGTTGTGATTATTGGCCTAAAGTTACTCTGGGTAGAAACCGAAAGCGCTAAAGACTTTAGGGTTGGCTTTGTAATTATTTTGGGACGCGCGTTTACATTCATCCTCAGGCCTACACCTGATGTCCTCTGATTGGCCTGAACTGTGTTTCTTTACTGAGACAAACCATCGCGTGCTTTCAGCCCTTAGATCAACCCTTATCGATGGCCTGCATGTCTTTTGAGTGAATCCCAGTGTAAACCCTTTAACCAATCACTGTATGTTTAATCCACCGCCTGTTATGAGCCCTTAGATTGGAGTCAAAGGAGCTCGACTCAATCAGAGCCCTTGATTTTGAACGAAGCTCTGGAATCTTCTTCTCTTCCTATTTAAAGGCCTCTCATCTCATCCTTCGAAAGCTTTTGCCATTTTGAAAAGTCTAAGAGAATAGAGAGAATAGAGTGAAGAGAGAAGAGAGAAGAGAGAAGTTAGAGAGAGAAACCAAACCCTAGTTAGAAACCCTAACTTCGTCAAAATACCTCTAAACCCAAACCACTAACCTCTCCATAAACACCATAACCAAATAAACACCATCCTTAGTGTTTCTTGAGTTATGAGAGTTCGAGTTGAGTGATTTCTGGTTTGCTGAAATCCTTGTGTTCATAAATCTTATTTCCAACTTAGACATAGACTCAGATCTTGTTTCTCTTTCAATAGAAATCATAGATCTGAAGTTTTTCATGTCATAACACACTTAGTTGCATTTATTTCTCATCTTGAGAATTTCGTTGTTGATTATTTTCTGATAAAACATTTTCTTACTTCAGAATCAACAATAGATGTTTTTCTATTTCTGTTTTTACAAAACCTAACCTGACCTAGTGGGATTCGCACTTGGAGGGTTCTCAATCTCCATAATATTTTCAAAAGTGATTGAGAAAGGTCTTGACCGATTTCTTAAGCAAGATCTCCGTGGAATCTGGGTTATTTTGAAAGGTCAAAAAGGTTCTTGGTTTTGTAAGAAAGAAAAATAACAAATACACTGCATATAGACTTTATATGTGATTTGTTAGGATCGTCTGTAACTAATAAGTGTGTGTGTGTGCATGCATGTGTTTTAGAACACCATTCACAAACATCTTCACACTACAAACACTCAAAGTGTTGGCTATAAGATTTGGTGAAAAATAAGTCGACGTAAAGTGCTGAAACAAAGAAGAGTTGACAAACTGAGACAACTACATCAACAAACAAGATCTGCAGAAAAGTTAAGGACGCCAGAGGGTACAATCCTGAACTTGTATAGATTTGTTTTTGTGTGCATGTTAGTTAAATAGGTTGTAACTCATATATTTGTTTTAGTGATTGTTTTTGTTTTACTCCGTAGAGGGAGTCGTGGATGTTTCCTCAAGGTTGAGGTTTTACCACGTAAAAAATCCTGAGTATCAATATTTCTACATCTTCTCATCTCATTCTGATCGTGTGCTGAGTTTAAAACATTTTAAACTGTTTACTAAAACTTGTTATCAAATCTTGTCCATATCTCGTACATACTTTTTTTAACACATCTTGTGTTCAAAATCGTTTTGATTTAAGTAAAGAGTTTCTTCAACAAACTTTCGGAGTTGCTTAAATAGTTTATTTTCATAAACGGCTTTGGAAACGCTATTTCAGAGTATAATTGCGAGGACTTGTATTTGGTATTTTGAGTCCATTAGATTCAAAATAACTTAAAAGCACGGTAATGGATGATTTGAGAAATGCCATATCCTCATCATGTTTTTCTTCTCGTGTCTTTGCTCTAGTCAACTATGATACTATAGAAGCAATGGCCGTAAGTTTACTTTTGGACACGGGTCCAACACCATGAGTCAACCCTAGTGTCTTTTCCTATAAAGGCAGTCAATTCATCTGTATCAATACTGGTTTGGCTTTCTCAGCTCACTCAATTATTGCTGCAAAATTATGTATGAACCGATTAAAACGATTGAGCAAATAAACTTAAAGGAATTTAATTATTACAACTGAGATTACGAAACTCACCATATTATCATCTACCTTTGGGTGAAACTCCCCAGTTTTTCTCCTACGACTTTCGATATACACTTCCGAACGATCAACAAGTCGTTTATTTGTAAGCACCTACAAATTAATTTACTATTAACTATTTGAGCAAGACATATAATATATATACACATTAAAATAAGAAAGGATGTATACCATCTCCTTGGTTTTCTCAGCATATGACATCCGACCAAGACAATGGACGTCAATATTTTTAGCCCTGTTCACTCGACCTTGGTGTCTTTGTTTCAATTTTGCCTCAGATGCTTCGCACAAGACGAATTCATTCCACTCATGGACAGGGATATGCTCTTTCTTCGGTACTCGATCCTTCAAGGCCTTTATCCCATCACTGCCCAATCCTTTAAAATAAGTCGAGTGGAGGTTACTTCTAAAAGTATTCAATTGAATACCAATGGCTTTCATGGACCCGTCCTTCTGGTCGGCCAAAAAATTGAACTCTTTCATGAGCGTATCCCACAGGTTGTATTTTTTTACTTGCTTAACCATATCCCAAATCTCATATTTTAAGCCAATACAAGATTTTAACAAAGAGAAGGCTCGAGCTTTAAAAGGATTCTTTCCACCTATTGGTAAACCAAATAGGTTAAGGGTAACATCTGCACGAGAATGAATGGAAGAATGTTCATCGTGACTTGAACTTTCTGGCCTGGATGATGGAATTGTATTCTCGAACACCATTTTCTGCATTTATATATTTATGCAATAGTTCATATGTTAATACAAGAGTAAGGAAATAATATAAAAAAATATAATATAAATTATACCTTTTCAACATATTCTAAAAGTTTTGATAATTCGACCATGTCATAAGTTTCATACTTCATCATTTCACGTAAAGTTTTTATTGGCCATGTCTGCGAAAGTGTGTTGATAATTTCATTTCTGACATTAAACATGTTAGGACGTATGCCTTCTCTCCTAAGCCGATAATAGATGTTAATTTTGTTATGCATATGTTTTCTCACAGTAGAGTCTAAACATATCCTTATCCTCTTTAGTTCTATCCATAAAGGATGGATTTTTCTTTCTTCAAGTTCTAAAAACTCTACTAACTGCATCACATTACCTGGATTGTGTTTTATAAAAAACCCTTCAACTGCTTCATCCCAACTTTGAGGTAGTGTGCGTAGTATTGATTGAAATAAATATGCTTCAGGTATGTTCCACCCATAATCTCGCAAGTAATTTCATTATTTGATTTTTCGATAGTCATCCTGATAAATTGATGTGTTCTCTATAAAAGACTTGTTTTGAAAATCGTTGCATGTATATACAATATATGACATCCTGGAAAAAGTAATAATAAACTTGTGAACAAAAGGCACTATGAATACATGTTACAAAATCATTGAAACACGCTATTATATATAACTTTAAAGTCAACATTTAAAACAATAGACCATGCTACAATCAAACATATACTCCTCTAATGTGTTTAATAATATCTTTAATTTTGGGTTGTCGTCCAGAATAGAATGAATCTCAATAGGTGCCTCTGTGTCGTCTACCGATGTAGTCAAGCGCTCAGGAGAATGTAAAACAATAGACTATGGATCGTTGTTGGGGCTCTTTGTATAAAACACTTGCTTTAAGTTTTGGAATTCACAAACGAATGGCTCATCCTTGACATTATCTTTATTCTTGAACTTGGCCAAATCAACCTTCACCATGTGGGTGTCAGGGTCGACCATACATGCATTCTTGTCCTCCACTCTCACCCAATCACAGTAAAATACAGGTATGCTTAAAGATATATAATCTAATAGCACAATTTGTTTTATAATCCCATAATACTTCATCTCAGCTTCTATCAAGTTTTTATCTTTTGTGCTTGCCCTAAAATTAGTTAATGATTTATATGAAATGTCGTTATTTTTTTTCCCAATGAGTTTTAGCTCGTGTGTGCTTGAAGAGAACATAAAACCATTGACACGATATTATCCAAACTCCTTGGCTACAAAACTAGGCCCATTTGCTAGATGTGCAAGCCTCGTCGATACCTCACCAACTTTCAATAACTAAAACCAAGAAAATATTTGCATTGTGAATATGTTGCAAATACAGTAAATAAAAGTGAGGTATTACTGTAGTCACCTCGGAAGCTACCCAATGCCTAAAGTCATTGTCTGCGCTCGCGCCTCCCTTCCTCCTCTTGGCAAGCCCGCACTCATTATATTGCCTAGGTTAAAATAATAAAAATATGAATTTCTAATGAATATAACATCGAACATATTACATTATTTTACAAAACATTTTAAATAAACTCACATTTTCCATTTATCTATGTCTTCATGCGTCTCGAATACATATTGAGCCACCTAGTTATATTGTGTACTTGTTAGCTTCACTACCTTACCTTTCCCCAGGGCCTCCTCATCCGCAAACTCTTATAATTCATCAATAAAGCGTTCACGACCTCCAATGTTTAGGTTAGGCATATATTCCTTTGCGTATAAGGAAGCCTTTTCCATAATGTACTCCTCAGCAATGGACCCCTCAATGTACCGTGTATTCTTCACGTAATCTTTAAATGTTTTCATTAATCGTTAGAACGGATACATCCATCAGTACCTTACTGGTCCACATAAAAGCGCTTCATCGCATAAATGCATGAAAAGGTGGATGCTTATGTCAAAGAATGAGGGAGTAAAGTACTTCTCCAAAACACATGTAGCATCGGTCAAAATTTCTTTTGCTTCCATTATGTGCTTCCTGTTGACAACTTTCCCACACAATAGGGAGAAACATAAGCTAATTTGTAGAATGGCCCTTCAAAGATCCTTCTGTTTCGAAAAATAGTGTCCAAACAACAGAGGGACAAGTTGCATTATCACATGCCAATCGTGAGACTTGCACTTTTTCAAATCTTTTGTTGCATCGCAGACAATCCTGCGTAAGTTGGATGAGAAATTATAAAGGACCTTCAAGCCCTTTAATGTTTTTAAGAACATATTTCTTTCTTCAAATGCTCAAAGTATAAGATGCAAATGGCATATGATTTTTTCCAGTGTTTGGATCTTCTTTCAACCATAATGATTTTCTAATCTTAAAATCATGAAGATCTTCACGGGCTTTTTCTCCATCCTTGGAATGAGAACCACCAATGCATGTGCCTACGAGATGCTCGATAATATTTTTCTCAGCGTGCATAATATCTATCACATGTCGCACAAGATGTTCCTTCTAGTATGGAAAATCAAACATTATTGATCTCCTCGACCATGCCGTCTTCACATCAACATCCTTTCTTTTACGCTTTTGGGCCAAAATTATGGGTTGTTTCCCCCTCAACTTTTGATTAGCCTTTAATGACCTTTCTTTAATTTCCAAACCAGAAAGTCTTGGTGGAGGTGGACGCATCTCGATGCCTTTTGGGAGAAAATTGCTTTGTATTGACCTGAATTTGTGACTTTGCGATAGAAATCTCCGATGACTATGATAATTTTTTTACCACTTTTCTTAAGCCTACTGGCTTCAGTTTCCTCTCCACATATAGGACAATCCAGGTAACCATGTACATTGCACCCAGATAAGGTCCCATAAGCAGGAAAATCATGAATTGCCCATATCAACATAGCTCTCAAAGTAAATTCCTCCTTTTTGTAGGAGTCGAACGCTCTCACACCTTCAACCCATAACTCATTCAATTCATATATTAGTGGTGCTAAGAAAACATTAATGCCACGACCCGATGCTTTTGGACCTGGTATCAATAACGACAAAATTGAAAACTCCTTTCTCATGCACAATGATGAGGAAAAATTTAAAGGCGTCGCAAACATGGGTCATATACTCTTATCCGTGCTTAATTTGCCAAACGGGTTAAACCCATCGGTTGATATTCTGAGATGAACGTTGCATATTTTTTTATCAAAGTTCGGGCATCCCTGATTTACAGATTTCCATACAGATGAATCAATCAGCTGTCGCATGAGATTCTCACCCACCTCTGCTCGACCATGCCAAGTCATTGCCTCTACTATCCAAGGTATAGTGTAAAGTCTTTTCAATCGAGGACCTAAAGGGAAATACTTTAACACCTTCTTAAGTATTTGCGTATCTACTTTCAATAAATGTTTATTATGTACTATCATCGTTTGTTCATATCTAGGTTCCTTATATACAGGACAAACCCGTTTGTCCTTGTGCTCCTTATAGTATAAAACGCGGTCATACTTGCAGCAATGAATTAATTTATATTTCATACCCAAACCTTTCAAATTACCCTTCATGATCGGATAATTAACTGGTAGTGTATTTTCTTTGGAGATCAAATGCCCAAAGGAGTATTGCCGTCACACTTTTTCCCGACACGCCAACTTGCTCTTTAAGTTGTACAACCCAATCATGGCATATAACATTGTGTGGTCGGGGTTGGAGTTATGGTATAATGGTGTTGCGGCTACTGCTTTTAACTTTATATAATCCCTATCTTGATCAGTATCGTTGCCAACATGATCCTCACAACCTAAACCATTCCCTCCACTATCTTGCTTTTCTTGTGACGCGTGCACTTCGTACGTATCATTTATGAGATCATTTAACCTAGCATGTACTAACGGGTCACCATCTGTGTGAAATGTTTAATTAACAAGTATTTCTTCTGGAATATACTTAAAATCTCTCTCCCCGTGGAAAATCCAAAATGTGTAGTCAGCTTGTATACCCCAATGAAACAAATGTACTTTTACATATACCCCTTTCAAAAGTTTACCATTTTTACAACAATTGCACGGGCATGGGATAATATCAGTTTTGAGATTCTTCATTGCATAATTCACAAAGCCTTTAACCCATTAACATATACTTTCCCCACTCTACAACTTTCACCCATCCACCCTTTATATTTTGGAAACCCCATTAATTCTACAATACAAACAAATAAAAACTTAGTAAATTATAAAACTAAATGAATATTCATATATGCTTAGCACAAGTATTTTAGTTATTACATGAATTGGTTCTATATTCCCCCAAAAACCCTAGAATTGAAGAAAACTTTGCGCTTCCCACTAAAGTTGGCATACCTATTGAGGAAACAAACATTCAGTGTTACGAAATCAACCACAATTACATCCTCAAATTGTTAACAATTCAAACAAAATCATGTAATATGTTTAAAACATACAAAAAATATATTTGTTTACATCTATAAAAATAGATTCAAAATGTATTTCTTCCACTTTCATTTTCAATGTTCTACTTAATATGTGGATTTATTAATAGAGAGATAATGCAAAGGAATTAATTCAACGACCACACACATTCCATATCCATTATCCAACCTCAGTATGAGCTATGGTTTTGGTTTTGGTTTTTGGGAACCATTCCATGAATGATAAGAGAATGTTAACCAATTAACCTAATTTTTGCACATTTACCTGATTTTTTTTAGTTTTTCTCAAATATAATGAAATTATAAAGAACGAGTTTGATGCGACCCATATAAGGAGGCCATTATTTACAGTCTAATAAGTTTTAAGTGTTTATCTGCGTGACTACATTGTAATAGAACATTGATTGTTCTATGGTAATATAAACAGTTAACATTGTCTTACACATAGACCCACATGACTCCATATTAAACTCTGAAAACGTTTAACAACAAACAATCGAAATGGTTTAACATCAAACAACAAATAATCAAAAATGTCTGAAAACATTTTACAGCAAACAGTCAAAATATTCACAACAAACAATCGAAATATTCACAGCAAAATAAATACTTACACCAACAAAATGGTTCTTCTCACAGCATGAAATCCAAAAACTCACAACAACAAAATGGTTTCCTTAAAATGGGTTAGTCACAAAAAAACTTCACCTCAAAATGGCGGGAGTGTGAAAAGAGAGAGAGAAGAGAGAAGAGGGAAATAAAAGTTAGGTAAGAAATTTTGTGACTGCCAATAGCAGTTACAAACCAAATATTTGTGACTGCTGAGAGTTGTTACAAATTTATGATTGTCGGTAACAGTAATAAATTTAGTATTAGACCAATATTTGTGACTCCTCTTAACAATT
The DNA here is from genome assembly GCA_949130495.1 of Sambucus nigra. Taxonomy (NCBI): domain Eukaryota; kingdom Viridiplantae; phylum Streptophyta; class Magnoliopsida; order Dipsacales; family Adoxaceae; genus Sambucus; species Sambucus nigra. The sequence continues at coordinate 162,070,771 of OX422217.1, forward strand.
ATAATATTTTGACTGTTCATAAGAGTCATAATTTAGCCCTACTAATAAATTTGTGACTGTTTGTGATAATTATAAATTTTTGACTGCTTATAGGAGCCACAAATTAATTATATGGTAACATTTGTTACTCTCATTAGCGGTGACAAACTAATTGACTCAAATTTTTTATTACCCACTAAATTATCACCCCTAATGGGAGTTATATATAATTTTGTGACTGCTCCCGGGAGTGATAAGTTTGTCACCCCCATTAGCAGTCACAAAAAGGCAGTTACAAAAAGGTAGTCACAAAATTAGCATTTTGGTGTAGTCATGGTACATCTTATTACCCCAGAATTCATAGAGAAGTGTGAACCATGAACCTCGATCAAAACTACCTTTCACATCTTGGGAGCATCCAAAAAAATGAATCACCCCTAAAAATACAAACATCCATTTGAGTCGATTAAATAAAAAGGAAGTCATTTGTTCAATATTTTCCATGCCCTCTTCTGATAAAAGGAGTCCAATGTTAGGGCCTAAGTCACCCATAACAGAATATTTGGCTTAAAACCCACTACTATTATAAATGCATCTGTTGCATCAACTATACACTAGGTATCCCACTGCTCTGCTCATAGAGTCAATAAATTTTCACCAGCTCTACCCATAGATCTGAGAAATTGACTATCGGTCAATGACTCAAAGTGTCTGCTACCACGTTCGCATTCCCTAGATGATACTGAATGGAAAATTCTTAGTCTTCACAAACTCTAATCAGCTCCTCTGAATCATGTTCAACTCCTGCTGAGTGAACATATACTAAAGTCTCTTGTGGTCCTAGAATAACATGAATCTCTTGTAATACCCCGTATTTTTATGCTTTCTAAATTTGGGGATTTATTAAATTTAATGTGAGTTATTAATTTAATATAAATCCGAAAATTAATTATTTTTAATTACTAACGTGACGAGAGTTGGTAATCATTGGAAACTTGTTGAATATTACAAATGAGTAAAGTAATATAATATTGGTACTATTAAATGTCACGAGTGAATAAAATGACAATTTTGGAAATTTAAGTCGGGACACGCCTGTGTCGTGTCGGGACTAAATATTGATTGATAAAAGTAAATAAATTATAAGTCACCTGTATGGTCATTTTGAGTGCGCCAAAGTGTCCGGAAGGGTCGAGATAGTAAGAAAAGTGTACCCGGGGGTTTAGTTTGGATCTCGGGGCGTTTTTAGGCTTATTTAGCACCCCGGGAGGGCATTTTGGACATTTTGCATTTTTGGGTAATTAAACTCACGAAATTTATTAGGTTATATCAGCCATTTGGAATGGACCCTTAGGGTTAGCAGACTCAAAACCTTAGAACGTCCATTAGAGAGGAATGTAGAAAGCTTTTCAAGCAATCCAAGGCCAAAATTCATCCGGTTGCACCGCCACCACCACCAACACCTAGATCGCGCGACGGGGAACGCAACCACACCAAATTCTTCCACAAATCAGAACTCTGAAATTCTCAGGAAGGTATTTATCTTGCTTAATTTCATTAATGCATCATTCATGTTAGTCTAGGGTTGATTAGGACGAGTTTCATGAAAGAAAACCCATGTTGGAGATATGAAAATTGCATGTAGTAATGATATAAATGGAAATCTGGAAATCCCCTTCATATGTAGAGGTTGAACCACGGATTTATGATGTATTAGAAGTAGAAATTCTGGAAAAAGACTGATTAGAACAAAGTTAAAGAAATTTCTAGGGTTCATGAGGTTTATATAAGTTTTGGCCCTTTTAATCCATAGTTATTGACGAAAATTCACATGCTTTACGTAGAAGATTGTTAGTTTGGGTTTATAATGTTGTAGTACGAATTTCGGGGAGTTTGGGTGTTAAAAATCTGGATTTGGATGAGGTTGGATGATAGAACCCGTAACTGGTTTTTCTGCAAATTCGCCATACATGTTTGATCGATCGATCGAACCAAGAGTGTCGATCGATCGACGCATCGATCGATCGACCCCACCTGGAAGACTCTTATTTCCCCTTTTAAATAGCCGAATTCAATTTAAATGAGTAATAATCCTTGGACATCCTTATTAAAATATTTTGGGAGATAAAGAAGACCAGTAGGACTTATTGATAATATGAAATCTTTAATATAAGATGGGATTCACATTTTTTGGGGATGTTTACATATAAGGGACGATGGAATTATGTATAAAAAGGGGGAGACGAGTAAGGTAGTTACATTGGTAAATAAATGAGTTCCTACTGAAATTACACTTGAGCGTATAGAGATTCACGAGTGTCACTTGATGAGTTGGAATAATCCCACAAGTTAAGATAAGAGGCAAAACGTTATACGTGATAACTAAATAACGAGTAATAAGGTCAAAGGTCATAATTATGGGTTATGAGATGTACCTAAATTTGATATGGAAATAGTAGTATATTTATATGACTGTGTTTTTGCATATACTATATATGTGTGAAAAGCATGCCCGCGCTACTTGCTATCCCTGAGGTTATCACGCTGGGACAGTCTTATCTCGATGGGTTCTTTATGGGGGATATTAACTCGTACCCTATAAGATAGAAATCCTTTGGTACAGGCTATCGAATCGATAGTTCAAACGTTCCTAAGAGACGTGAGGGCATGTACTGACCTCTTAGAGACCTGGAATCTATGTTTCGCCTCAATATTGGTTGTGTTTGTGTTAATACAGTTCGAGAGTGATTCCGAACTTATATCTCCCTTAGTACGAGTGATACGGGGACTGGATATCAGAGTATTCCCGCACCATAATTATTATGTGGGGTGCCGTTAGAATATATATATTATATGAGTATTTAATATATATATTTAATTATGGAAATTTGGGAACTACCTACTGTGTTTATGGTAAGTAAGAAAATGAATTATTATTTCGATTGGGGAACATGTGTTTGAAAAGTATAATATGATACTTAGAAACTTTATGAGTAAATAAGGTTTAAATGAGAACTTTGTTGTTAAAAGATATTAACCTCTTAAACAATTGAATTTATCAGTATTAAATCTTACGAGCGACCTAAGATAAGATAAGTTAAACCGTTGGGAAGGTTAGTGCGATAGGCGTGCACATTAGAAAAGAGGTAAGAATTTCTCAAGGGAGTGTCTCACTAATATGTTGTTGCATTGGCCAGTAAATATTTTAAATACTTGCTAAACAAATTTTAAATCGTTTTTACAATCGGGCTCTGACCCGTTTCCATTTTCTTTTCTCTCTTGTATATATATGTATATATTATAGGTGCCCAGCCACAGGGGCGTCTTCGTAGGATCCCTTGGAAGGAACGCGCTGCAACTTAGGTGGGAGTTGCAGGCCTCTTACTTAGACGACTTCATTTATTTGATTCCACTCCTAGCATATTTATTCAGCTGGGCATGTGTCGCCCATTTCCATTATTCAGTTGTTTTATTTGACATTGTGATTCATTTATTTCCAGCATTTTCACTTTGGAATTTATTGTTGTCAGGATGTTTTTCCTTTAAGTTTAAATGTTGGAATCTAGTTGTTGAATGTTTAGATTATTTGGATTATATGTTCCAGGTTAATTGTTGTGTGATTCTTTAATTACGAATTATGTAAAGTTTTAAATGTTTGTTTTTTTATAAATAAAATTTGGAAAGTAATGTCTAAAATAGTTTTGACACTTAGCTTAATTATTTAGGGTGCTTAAATTAGAAAAATTATTTTCACAACAGTGATGCTAAGAATGAACCAACCGTCACCTTGACTTTAATTTAATAAAGGACTGATCACCCGGTATTTAATTAGGCAGGGTGTCACAGGTGGTGTTGATACCAAATTTAGTCTGCTGACATGGCTCAACTAAGTGGAGACACGTGTCAATCTACATGACACAAAAAAACATTTCTAAACAATACCTTGACTTCGAGGAACTCAATTTCCCCGACCAGCTCAGATACTCCGAGCAGCAAATGCTCTCCGAGGAACTTTATTGCACCGAGAAACTCATGGATACCGAGATACTTAGGCGGTCCGAGCAGCTTAGGCGGTTCGAGCTGCAACTCGAATTAGAGTATTTATTACCAGACAGTTAAGAGGATTATCATACAGATGTATACGCTTATTGAACAACTATGTATTACCCTTTCACATGTACAGCCTCAGGGCTATAAATACATTGTATCATCCTCATTGTAAGGGGACTCAGAATTTCTTGGTAAACACATATTATCGAGAATTCCCAAACAGTCAACAATAACAAAAACAGTGGACGTAGGCCATTTTTTTAAGGCTGAACCACTTTAAAAATTCTTTTATTTTATTTACTTTATCCGTGATTGAATAATTAGAAATAATCTAATTTTTTACATCAACAGATTGGCGCCGTCTGTGGGAAAACGACTGTAATTATCGTTTTTTCACCAAAAAAAATTCATTATCAATGGCTGACAATCCTGAATCCAGCAATCGAAACGCTGGAAACCCCCCAAATCCATCTGCTCCTCCAAATGTCCAAGATCTAGCTAGAATTATGGCCAGTTTGGCTCAAGGCCAGACAATCATGCAAGAAACTATGCGACAACTCATGCAAACTATCAAGGGTGGAGCATCAACCCATTCAGGACAACGAAGTGTTCAAAGAAATACTCGTTTACTTTCTTCACGCATTAGGCAAAGAGATTCATATCGCATTGAGAAATATGATGGTTTTTCTTACCAACCGGGTCGAACTTCATCAGTACGAGCCACAGATACTGAACGAAACATTACTCTCTCTACAGAAAGGATTAGTGAATTTGAAAGACTAAGTAGGATCTCTCCTTTTGATCGATTGGGCCCTAGGAAGAATAAAAGTCCTCCTAAGGCTACGTAGAGAAACTTTCGACGACCATTTGATCTAAGAGAGGGTTCTACCCAATCACAACCAATTGCTCGACAAGATAGATCCCAGGAGGTGAACTCAACACAATCAGTTACTCGAACCAACAGGCCCGATAAGGTAAATGATGCGTGGAAAGGCTCTATTCAGCGGTTGGAGGATAGATTAGGGGAAATGGATAAGGCCAATAATCCTCTACAAAGAACTTTTGTCCAAGGGACATTTTTTGTTCAGGCAATTGTGGATTTTCCCACACCATCAAAGTTCAAAGCACCTGTTGTGACTCCTAAATATGATGGAAAAACTGACCCTATCCTTCATATAGAGCAATACCAAGCTGCTGTCGACATCTACGCTATGCCAGATGAGATGAGACGCAGGGCATTCTCGGGAACTCTTACAGGATCTGCTCAAATATGGTACAATAATCTTCCTCGTGGTAAGATTTCAACTTTCTTTCAACTGGCCGAGCTCTTCATTGGAAACTTCTGTTTTGGAGCAAAGCCGGTTAAACGAGTAGCACACTTGTTAAGTGTTAGACAAAAAGCAAGTGAGAGCACCAGGGATTATATAACTCGTTTCAATAATGAGAAACTCAAAGTTATTGATTATGAGGAAAAGACAGCGATTACTGCTCTGATGAGTGGGCTATTGCCCAACAAGTTGTACTATACTTTGGCCAAAGATCCACCCAGAACCATGTCATAACTGATGGCAAAAACGGCCAAGATCATGAATGCCGAGGAGGCTATGGCTGCGAAGAAGAACATGGACACCAAAGAGATCAAGGTGGAGGTTGATAAGGCTAAAAAGAAAGAGCATAAGAACAATGGCGGTGACAAGCAGTAAAAAATAAAGCCATCATGGGAGGTATTAAAGAAATTTAAAAATTATACTCCTTTGAAGTTAGACATCAACCATGTTTTAGAAGAAATCAAGAACAACGAGGAGCTAAACTGGCCAGAGAAAATAAAGTCAGACCGTGACAGGAGGAAAAAGGCCAAATATTGAGAGTTCCACAAAGATCATGGCCACACGACTAAAAATTTCATAGCTCTTCAGAATGAGATCGAAGCACTCATTAGACGAGGAAAACTGGCAAAGTATGTTGATCGTAGAAATGAAAGAAGAAGCAGCGATCGATAAAGAGAGAGGTCTAGATCTCCTCGTCGAGCAGAGGTGAACAAGAAAAGATATCGTGAAGATGATACAGAAGATGACCCCAATCTACCCAAAAGACCAAGGCATCCAGAACGTGAGGTATTTTCAATACGTTTTGGATCATTTGATTATAATGTTATTACAGGTGGAGATGCAGGAGGTGGAGACCTTACTGCAGAAAGAAAAGCTTAGCTCAATGAGGCTCAAGCCTGTTCATATATTCAACGAATAAACTTGGATGAAGATGATCGCCTGAGGAAGGTCAACAAAGAAAAATTGGTCATCGGTTTCTCCAAGAATGACCTCGCAGGTGTGCTGTATCCTCATGATGACCCATTGGTGATCAAAATGAGAATGAAGGAAGTAATGATCTCGAGAGTACTAGTTGATAATGGTAGCTCGGCTGATATTATGTTCTACTCGTGCTTTAACAGCTTAAATCTAAAGTTGTCTCAGTTAGAGCCTTATCATAGGCCCCTCCTCGGTTTTGCTGGCGAGAAAGTTTTTCCACTTGGGACGATCAAGTTGGATATGTTCATTGGTACATGCTTGCTTGTCGAACAGAAAGAGTACGCTTCTTCGTGATGGATAAGAATGTTCAATCATCCTACAATATCATCATGGGAAGAGTAGGATTGAAGAAGTTCGAAGTAGTACCATTTACGGTACATCAATGCCTAAAATTTCCAACCAATTTTGGAGTAGGAGTCATGAAGGGTGATCAGAAAGTAGCTCGGGAATGCTACTATTCATCTACCGAGCAAGAGGAACTGGAGGAATCTAGGAAAAAGACTACTACCTATCAGATGGATGAAGGTGCAGAAATTGAAACATTGGATCCTAGAGATGAGTCGCAACTCGTGAAAGGTCAGGTGGTGGAAACTACTGAAAACATCACTCTGGACGACGAGCAACCTGAACGAACAACTCCGATAGGTTCGTCGTTAGATGCCTCACTAAAACAGGAATTGATAGTTTTCCTAAAAAGCAGAAAATAAACTTTTACTTGGAGTCATGAGGATATGCTCGGAATAGACCCAAATTTCTTATGTCACGAGCTCAATGTGAATTAGGAGATCAAGCCAGTGAAGCAGAGAAGAAGAGTGTTCAGCCCCGAGAAGAACCAAGCTATACAAGAGGAGGTCGAGAAGCTCCAGAAAGCTTGTTTTATTGAAGATGTTAAATATCCAGACTGGTTAGCAAATGTAGTAATGGTGAAAAAAAAGAACAACAAATGGAGGATGTGTGTAGACTTCACCGACCTCAACAAGGCATGTCCAAATGATCATTTTCCCTTGACCTGAATTGATCAATTAGTGGATGCTACCTCGGGACACGAGCTACTGAGCTTCATGGATGCTTATTCTGGATATAACCAGATTAAAATGAAACCTGAAGATAGAGAGAGTACCTCTTTCATTACCCCTAGGGGAACTTATTGTTATAATGTTATGCTTTTTGGTTTGAAAAATGCAGGTGCAACATATCAGTAGCTGATGAACAAGGTGTTTGCAGACCAAATCAGTTGCAATATGGAAGTTTATGTTGATGATATGCTGACAAAGGGAAAGAGAGCTATTGACCATCTAGTTGACTTAGGCCAGACCTTTGATCAATTAGATAAATATCAAATGAAGTTGAACCCGACCAAGTGCATATTTGGAGTACGAGAAGGCATGTTTCTCGGGTATATTGTCAATCAACGAGGCATTGAAGCAAACCCTGAAAATATCAGAGCTCTATTGGGACTACGATCTCCAACGACGAAGAAAGAAGTACAAAGTCTTACAGGGCGAGTAGCAGCGCTTAACAGATTTGTATCGCGAGCAACTGATAGATGCCTCCCATTCTTCAAAACGCTCTGAAAGACTTTCGAATGGAATGAAGAATGTGAGAAAGCTTTTCAAGAATTGAAGAAATATTTAGGAGCACCTCCACTGTTGTCCAGGCCAGTGATGGGAGAAAGATTATACTTATATCTGGCAGTTTCAAAAAATGCAGTTAGCTCGGCATTAATAAGAGTGGAGGAAGGAGTACAAAAACCAATTTATTACACTAGTAAGGCCTTTCGAGGAGCAGAGATCAGATATCCAAAACTGGAAAAGTTGGCACTAGCGCTGATCGAAGCGAGTAGAAGAATGAAGCCATACTTCCAGGCTCATACCATAATCGTATATACCGATATGCCATTGAGGCAAGCTCTTCATAAACCAGAAAAATAAGGGAGATTGATGTATTGGGCAATAGAACTCGGTGAATATGATATAATTTATGAGCCTAGATATTCACTAAAAGGGCAGGCAGTAGAAGATTTTATAGCAGAGTTCACTTATCCTGATACCCCCGAGGAGCAAAAGCTGAACACCAACCAACCTGTGGATGTTACAGGATCATCAAATTTAAACCCCGATCAACTTAAGTTGGTCGGAGAGCAAGAGAAGAAGGTCGACGAGTAGCGAGGTGTTGTAGATATGGAGATAAAGGAGCAACAAATATTCCATCGAGGAACTTTGTCCAATAAGAAGTTTGAGGACGAAATACCTGTATGGAACCTATATGTGGATGGCTCATCATGCACCTCAGGTAGTGGAGCTGGGATTATATTGAAAAGTCCAGACGAGGTCGACATAGAATATGCTCTGCGCTTTCAATTTTATGCTTCTAATAATGAGGTCGAATATGAAGCGATGATTGTAGGTCTTAGTCTGGCAAAAACCATAAAGGCAGAGAAGGTAATCGTATGCAGTGACTCACAGTTAATTGTAAACCAAATGCTTGGTGTATATACAGCAAAATGAGAGTTGATGATTAAGTACCATGCAAAGGCGATGGGATTGGTATCGAAATTTGTTACTGTTCAATTGGTCAGAATACCAAGAATGGAGAATGCAAGAGCAGACGCTTTAGCTCGATTAGCATCGGCTACTTGTACCGAGCTACGAAGAATAATCCTAATTGAAGTTCTAGCGGGTCAGAGCATAGATGAAGATCTGACGATGAATTTTATTACCCTTGATTTAGGGCCATCTTGGATGGATCCCATCAGGGCATATATTGAGGAGGGAGAAAAACCGATTGACAAACTCGCAGCCAAGAAATTGAAGTTTAAAGCTGCTCGTTATGTACTGACTAATGGTATTCTATATAGATGAGGAATTATAGCTGGATTGCAAAGATGTGTACATCCCGCCGAGGTGAAAGACTTGATCGAAGAAGTCCATGAAGGGTCTTGTGGAGCCCATGTAGCAGGTCGGACACTTCTGCAAAGGATAATGATGCAGGGATACTATTGGCCGACAATGAGGGCTGATTGCATAGCCTATGCAAAAAAATGTGACAAGTGTCAACGCTTCTCCACTATCCGAAGAACTCCCCAAGCATTATTGACACCCATTACTTCCCCTTGGCCATTTGCCATGTGGGGAATTGACTTGGTTGGGCCACTTCCAATGACCAGAGGAAGATTTAAATATCTCGTCATCGTAGTGGATTACTTTACTAAGTGGGTGGAAGCCGAGCCTCTTGTCGACATGACGTACGAAAAGGTGTACCAATTTATTTGGAAAAATATCATTTGTAGATATGGTATTCCCCATGCATTCATCACCGACCATGGAACAAAATTTGACCATGAGGAGTTTGCTGCCTATTGTCATCAGTCAAATATCTTGAAGATCCACTCGGCACCAGGCCATCCCCAAAGCAATGGACAAACTGAAGTGACAAACAGAACGTTGCTAAATGGCTTGAAGAAAAGACTGAATGACGTAAAAGCAAACTGGATTAACGAGCTACATTCAGTACTATAGGCTTATCGTACTACTCCCCGAGCAGCAACTGGAGAATCTCCATATATGCTGGCATTTGGAAGTGAAGCTGTTATACCTGCCGAGTTGGGCCTCCCAACACACCGAGTGCTAAAATTTAACTCCCCTATCAGCGACTTAATGAGAAGGTTAGACTTGCACATGCTCGAAGAAGTTAGAGAAGAAGCATCCATCAGGAATGCTGCTTACCAGCAACGAACAACCTTGTTTTATAACAAGAGAGTAAAGAAGTGCGACCTGAAAGAAGGGGACTATGTGCTGAAGAAAGTAATTCAAAAGCACAATAAACTGGAAGCTAACTGGCATGGGCCCTACAGAGTAACAGAGGTTGTTCGACCAGGGACATATAGAATTGAAAATTTAGAAGTGGAGGAGTTTAAGAATGCATGGAATGCATAGCATCTACGCAAATATTATCAGTAATGTAAACCCTCATGTAATGCAGTTTCTTCAGTATGAATAAAATGTGAATATTTTACCCAATTCTCTCCCTTAGTTGAAATTTTTTCGCGGAATACTAGTGCTACACGCTACTCAGCAACTCCGGTTGGTCGGGAAGAAAAATATTTCCCAGAAATACCAACTCCGATTGGTTGGGAAGAAAATCCACCAACTCCGGTTGGTCGGGAAGAAAAATATTTCCTAGAAATACCAACTTCGGTTGGTTGGGAAGAAAATCCACCAACTCCGGTTGGTCGGGAAGAAAAATATTTCCTAGAAATACCAACTCCGGTTGGTTGAGAAGAAAATCCACCAACTCCGATTGGTCGGGAAGAAAAATATTTCCCAGAAATACCAACTCTTGTTGGTTGGGAAGAAAATCCACCAACTCCGATTGATCGGGAAGAAAAATATTTCCCAGAAATAGCAACTCCTGTTGGTTGGGAAGAAAATCCACCAACTCCGGTTGGTCGGGAAGAAAAGTATTTCCTAGAAATACCAACTCCGGTTGGTTGGGAAGAAAATCCACCAACTCCGGTTGGTCAAGAAGAAAAATATTTCCCTAAAATACCAACTCCGGTTGGTTGGGAAGAAAATCCACCAACTTCGGTTGGTCGGGAAGAAAAATATTTCCTAGAAATACCAACTCCGGTTGGTTGGGAAGAAAATCCACCAACTCCGGTTGGTCGGGAAGAAAAATATTTCCCAGAAATACCAACTCCGGTTGGTTGGGAAGGAAATCCACCAACTCCGGTTGGTCGGGAATAAAAATATTTCCCAGACATATCAACTCCGGTTGGTTGGGAAGAAAATCCACCAACTCCAGTTGGTCGGGAACATTTCTATTAAACAAAGAAGGATTATGTGATAAAAGTCAACTAATGGCTTAGAATTAAAAATTGATCAAGAAAAATTTTAATACTTGTAAAATTACCACCAAGTTGATCGAGAAACAAAATATCATCCATTTTGGGTAATCGTCAAGTGATTACCACAAATTCAGGATAGTCGACAATAAGTTTCCATCAACTTTAGTTGATCGGCAAATAACACAATGTTATTATCTTTTTAACAGATATACATGCACATTCATTAGTAAATAAGTAAAGTGTTTTACAAAATACCTACAAGACAATGGCAATCAAGATTGCAAAGAAAAATAGAAGTTTTTCATTAAATCGAAAACAAAATACATTGAGAATAAAATACATTGAGAATCCAAAACAAAATTTTTACATCAGGAATCCTATTCTATGGGTTTTTTCCCCTCTGCCTTTGAAACAGGTTCTTGACCAGCAGGAGGATCGTCTAAGGCATAGGGGGAGTTTATGAAGTTCAAATCTTTAAGCATCCTGATGTTCATAACTGATGGCCGATCAAGAAGGTGTTCTGGGCGAGATATCTCAAAGTTGGAGTGAAGACTGTAGTCTCCGAGATACTTTGAAATTAGGTATTGTGGAATGGCCCAAGCAGGAATCCAGCTCATATCAAGCTTGAAAGGAGGCACTGGTAGGTCGAGAAACCTAGGATTGTGGTAATCCCACAAGTAATGACCTTGTTCCAACTGCAGCACGCCCAAAGCATTTAGCCATCCTTGCTTGTAACCCATATTATTTGCATTTTGGATCCGATCATCTAGATGGTAGAGGGCTTCATTATAACCAGCCATCCAAAACTCCCTGCGCTGCTTGTGGAATTGATAGGTTAACCTCTCCAATTGCTCGAGGAGGTTCTTCGCTAAAAGTTCTTTACTCTCCAAAGCAGACTTTTGAGCAGAGAGCTGCTCGTCCAGATTCATGATTTTCTTAGACATCTCAGCCAATGCTTGGTTCTTTGCCATCAATTGGAAGGCTTGGTTCTCTAGAGACGATTGAGTTCTTTGTTCTTCAATAGTAATCCGAGCAGCCCTTGCTCGTTCCCGAGAAGCTCTTGCTTGTCCCCGAGCAGAGGTAGAAGGCCCAATCCTCTTCAAGGTTTCTAATTCGTCTCTCAGATTGGCATTTTTGACCTCCAAGAAAGAGAATCCCTTGTCGTTTATAGGGACCAAAGCGTTTGAGGTAGAGGCTGCAGACCTCAGCTGGGATACCTCTCCTCGCAGGTTATTGTTTTCCTGCTCTAGTAACTTGGCTATCTGCCTGTGCTCTTCGACCTCGATTTTCAAAGTTCTCTCCCTCACATCATAAGCAGCAAATAGCTTATCACATCCCTTATCAGCATTCAGTTGCAGATACTTCTTCTCATATCCTTGGTGCAAGAGGGTTGTAGATTCCTTGTATTGTTGTTGAAGCTCCTCGAAAGTGCCCTGGAGGTCTTCAATCATCTCATAATATGCTACATTATTAGCCACTGCCTGGTCGAGCAGACACTTTAAGTACTGGTAGGCTTCGACTACTTGCTCTGAAGCATCTGGACCGAGGATATCAACAATCTGAGCTTCAGTCATATCTGTATGACCAGCTTTGAAGTACTCATTGCATTGTCTCAACAATTTTATATCATGAGCAGATAACAATTCCATCCTGGCTATAAACTAGTAAAAGGAAGAGATAGCAAAAATTAATAAGAGTGCAAACAGAGCAAGAAGAAGAGAATCAACAGTATGCATAATAAAAATTTCAAATTTTATTACATCATGAAGGAGAAGTATATAGTTCAGAGTTACATTTGACAAAGAAAATAAAACAGAGAGAAAAGTCCAAACAACTCCACACCTTCTCCTTGTCTCCCAAAACTTTCTCGGGAGGCTGGGACGAAGAGGAAGGTTGCTCGGGTGGCACAGAAGGATTCTCGATGGGTGATGGAAGATGCTCGGCTGAAATGTTGGTTAACTGAAGCTGCTCGGTAGGAGTAATAGTTGGTTGGGGTTGTTTGTAGCGAAGTTCAACAGTAGGTACTTGATCCCCAACCATCATAGAAGATTCCTCGGAGGCAGCTTCGTCCACTTCTTCTTCCCCGGGAGTAGGAGGGGGGCCAGGAATGTGTCGCTGGAATAGGTCAGAGTTCTCATCGATATTCATCTCTGTCAGAGCAGCCACCCAACCATCCCTGAAGTATTTGAGGCTTCCATACTCCATTTGTGAGACCGTGGCAGCCAAACCCTTATTCCAACCTTTGTCCCAGCCAGCACTGAAGGACTTTTTTATAGACAACTTCCTTTTCACCTTCTCCGAGGAAAGCTTCTCGGATAGAAGTTCCTCGACATCTTTCAATTTCTTTTCTGCCTCCTCCTTCTGATGACCAACGTCACTAAGTCTACCCAACTCTTCCTCAGCAGACTTGAGATTACTTTCAAGCTCTCCAGCATTTTGGAGCTTCCCCTCGAGCTCTTTGTTCTTCTCCTCTAAGTCTTTTATTTTCTTCTCCAACCCCTTGGAGACTTTAACAGCTTGATCCCTCTCGTGATCGGTGGAATTAAGCTGTTTCTCCCAAGCAGCTTTATCATCGACATACTTCTGATGAGAATCTATTAAAGACTGCGTCAGACCTACAAAAGCCTCCTCTACACCACCAGAGGAAATTGACGCCTTGATGGCTTCGTCCTTCTTCAAGATTGTATTGAAACAAGTTACCAACTGGAAAAAGAAAATAACTGTAAGTCAGTGCAAGCACATAACGTGAAAAATGAAAGTTTAGATTTGCAATACTTACTAAGGTAATGTGCTGAGCTGCCAAAGTGGTAACCCTATCCCGAGAAAGATTTTCTTCAATACCTTGGATCTCGGGAATGATCCAAGACTTCACCGAGCTCATGGCAGAGCTCGGAGCAACGAAAGTAGGAACACCACTTCCAGTAGTTAGAGGCTGAGAGATGGATTCAGCCAAATTGACCGAGGAGCTCTTCTTCAGCCTCCTCGGAGGAGTATCAACGGTCTCGACCAAGGATGTAGTCTTAGTCGGGGATATGACTATAACCTCGCTTGGAGCAGCGACCTTACTCGGAGCCACTGGGGGCTTCTCGGCAACCTTCATAGTAGCAACCGGAGGAGGTGCATCGATTTTTCTTGTCCCTTCTTCTGGGACATCATGTTTTCTTTTCTTCGCCTCTCCAACAATAGAGGCGGATTTCTCGAAGAGGGCAGGAGCTCTTCTTCTCTTCATTCTTTCACTCAAAGGAATATGTGACTCAGGTGAAGAACTTTCAAAAGCTGGTACTGGTTTTACGTCACTTATCACTGGACGAGCAGTAAAAGACGAGGTGTAACTCTTATACTGCAGCAAGTATGAACTGATCTGATATGCTCGTCGGCAACAGTCTGATGCAAACCCAGATAAGTTTCAGATGTTTTAAGTTAACTTCTGTCTCTTTTGGAGACCTTCTTTTGCTGTCAACTGCAAATAAATGAAAATTAAAGTATCAGTGACACATTTTATCAAACACAAAGAAAGCATAATTTCAAAAATAAAGTAAAGTAAAAACAACCTATCACGTTGCCATAGGGAGGGCATCTAGGACCCTGATACGCATCATTTCCAGTTAGTGGAGCATGTTGCCAATTTTTCATAACAACACCATGCTCGAAATAATCCATATTGGCATCTGGGAGATTGACCACTAAAGCCCTATTTAAAAACCTAGTTTTCAAGTAAAAAGTACTGTCGCTGACAGCCCATCTATAGCAAAACATAGTTTCTGGAATTCCTATGCGGGTCCCATGAATCTGATTTAATCTATGAACTCCATTAAATATTCTCCATGTATTGGGGGCTATTTTTGCAGGAACCACGTCAAAATATTGACAGAATTCCAGACACAAAGGGTTTGGGGGAAATGAAAAGCCACATTCAGCTACAAAGAGACTGGGGAACCAATGTCCCTCAGCCAAACGAAAATAATCTGAAGGTTCAGAAAGTTCCTCCAAAACAACCCATGAAGGAATAGAGAAATCAGAACGGAACTTATAAAGCGATTCAACAAGGTAAACCATGGTGAATAAAAGGAAGTAAAAGAGAAGGAAGAAAATCTTACAGAAAAAGGATGGATCTGTTGACAACGAACGATGAAAAGGATGAACGCACAAGAGAGATAGGAAATGGAAAACTCAAAGATACAGATTTGAAAAAGTAAAAGACGATATGATTTTTTGCAAAATTTTAAATACCTTACCTTGGGAAGGAGTAAAAATAATGATTACAAAGAGATACGTTTACACTACCGGCGGCTAAAAGGACAAAAGGGGCACGGAGACCGAAGCAGTTAGAAAATTTGGAAAAGTCTGATTCTATGAATTCGGAAAGAAAAATAAATACAAAGAAAGCGCTCCTAAAATTCAGGATGACCATTTAAACCCACCGTGTTTCGAGAAGAATGTTCCACACTCCTCAATCTAGAATTGTGAAACATTGGGGGCTTTTGTTGATACCAAATTTAGTCTGCTGACATGGCTCAACTAAGTGGAGACACGTGTCAATCTACATGGCATAAACAAACATTTCTGAACAATACCTTGACTTCGAGGAACTCAATTTCCCCGACCAGCTCAGATACTCCGAGCAGCAAGTGCTCTCCAAGGAACTTTATTGCACCGAGAAACTCATGGATACCGAGATACTTAGGCGGTCCGAGTAGCTTAGGCGGTCCGAGCTGCACCTCGAATCAGAGCATTTATTACCAGACAGTTAAGAGGATTAAATGCGCATTAAATGTTGGTTATTATCATACAGATGTATACGCTTATTGGACAGCTATGTATTACCCTTTCATATGTACAGCCTCAGGGCTATAAATACATTGTATCATCCTCATTGTAAGGGGACTCGGAATTTCTTGGTAAAAACATATTATCGAGAATTCCCAAACAGTCAGCAATAACAAAAACAGTGGACGTAGGCCATTCTTTTAAGGCTGAACCACTTTAAAAATTCTTTTATTTTATTTACTTTATCTGTGATTGAATAATTAGAAATAATCTAATTTTTTTCATCAACAGGTGGTATCAGAGCATCAGGTTCTAGTGTCTTTAGGATCTGTACGGCTTATTTCGCTTTCAGCTTAACATTTTTGTTATAGAGCCCTATTTTAGGATTGTTGTATTCTTATTTTTACGATTACGTCTTCAGCTATTTAAGATTTGAAAATAACTGTAGACTAATAAAATTTCTTCACGTTTCAGATGCCTCTGAGACGTGCATCAAAGGATAGGCGTGCCCAAGCCGAGCAGCCAGTAGCTCCGGCTCGGGGAACGATGAATGCTAATGAGGTAACCACTATTATTGCACAGGCGGTGAATGCCGCGCTAGCGGTAGTACAGCAGGCTCCACCCCAGATTCAGGCAGTGGCGCCAGTACCAGCACAGCTTCCATCTGGATGGGAGCGGGTTAGGGATGCCTTTCAAAAGTCGCATCCCCCTGAGTTCTCGGGTAGTTCAAATATCATCATCGTCAACCAATGGAAGAAAGATATCTAGAGGCATCTGCGTATGTATGAGTGCACAGACATGCAGAAATAGTTGTTGGATTCCTTTAAGCTGGTGGGGGCCGCTTTGCAGTGGTGGGAGTCAACCACCACCTTAGAGGAGAGGGATACTATCCCGATTTCATCATTCTGGGAGCGGTTTGACCGCAAGTATTTTCCACCGGCCGTGCAAACTGAGATGAGGCGAAAGTTACTGAACTTAAAGCAGGAGAATTCTACTGTTGCTGAGTATGAGGAGTAGTTCACGAGACTTCTCACTATAGTGCCGGATGAGGCACCCACTGAGGGTAAGAAGATACTGTTGTTTGTGGACGGGTTAGCTTGGAGGATCCGTCAGCACCTTATAGGGAATCTGTCTTTGACTACCTTCACAGATGTACTCAATGCTGCTTTACTACACTGCCAGAATCATCGCTTCCATCTACAGGGAAGCAAGCGAGCAGGAGAGTCCAACCAGCAGGGCAGGACAGGGGGTAGTGGTGCTAGTGGAGCACCGACATCTCAGAGGCAGACTCGTCAACATGAGCAGAGTTCCCATCAGGGGGACCCTGCCAAGCGATTCCGATCAGGTGATTCCAGGCAGGGATTTGGGGGATATAGGCAGGGCTGGCAGGGCCAGCCTAATCAGTAGGGCCAGCAAGGCCAACACCGCCAGCAACAGGGCCAACAGGGCCAATAGCGTTTTCATCAGGGCCAACAGGGCCAGTGGCGGGGCGGTAACGGCCAACAGGGCCGTGGTCAGCAGGGTCAGAGGGGAGGTAACTTCAGAGGCTGATATTTTGTGTGCGATAAGCATAGCCATAAGCGCCAGGATTGTCCAGAGGGTGATAGGGCCACACAGCAGTAGGGTGCCCGTAATGAGCCACAGAGGCCACTTTTTCCAGCCGCCCTCCCAGCACCAGCCCTACTAGCCATTCCAGCCACTCCGGTGCAGCAGGGGCAGTTACAGTACGGACGTGTCTATAACGTCCACCAGGCAGCAGCTCTATAGGCACCACCCGCGATTGAGGGTATGTTTCCTATCCATGGTACTATGGGTCGGGTTTTATTTGATACTGGGGCGATGCACTATTTTATAGCTACCCATTTTGCGAAGGCCTTAGGGTTATTAGCCACAGCAGAGAGCACTGTGACGTGTGTAGACTCACCACTGGGAAATGGTTCGCTTATTTTCTTTATATGTCGGGGAGTGGGGGTAGAGATTGGTAGCTTGGTATTACCAGGAGACATGTTAGTCTTAGATATGCATGAGCACGATGTTATTATCAGTATGGATTGGCTCGCAGCTTACAGAGCCATGATAGAATGTTTCGGTGGGAGTATTATCTTTGCCATTCCGGGGCAAGAGATGTTTATAGTGGTGATGCCTCACCCAGAAGGAGGCTCGACCGCTCATTTATATTACATAGACGAGGATACCTCTAAGGAGGTTGTGATTCCCTTAGACTTGATCCCAGTTGTTCGTGAGTATTCCGATGTATTTCAGGAGATACCAGGCCTACCCCCCCAGTCGTGAGATAGACTTTGTCATAGATTTATTATCGGATACTCGACCTATAGCACGCGCTCCATACCGTATAGCTCCGACAGAGATGCAAGAGTTACAAGATGAGATAGAGCAGCTGTTAGGTCAGGGCTTCATTCAAAGGAGTACCTCACCTTGGGGCGCTCCAGTTTTGTTTGCGAAGAAGAGAGATGGTTCACTGAGGCTATGTGTGGACTACCGGGAGTTGAACAAGGTCACAATATGGAACAAGTATCCGTTGCCTCGAATCGATGATCTGTTCGACCAGTTGAGGGGAGCAACTTTCTTTTCGAAGATAGATCTGAGGTCGGGGTACCATCTGTTGCGTATTAGGGAGCACAATGTTTCAAAGACTGCTTTCTTGACGAGATATGGGTCCTATGAGTTCAGAGTGATGCCATTCGGACTCACAAATGCTCTAGCCGTATTCATGGACTTGATGAACCGGGTGTTCAGAGAGTTCTTGGCTCAATTTGTCATTGTCTTCATAGATGACATTCTGATATATTCACACTCCGAGGAGGAGCATGCCGAGCACTTGAGGCAGGTTCTTCAGACTCTACGAGAGCATCAGCTATATGCTAAGTACGAGAAATGCTGGTTTTGGTTACCTGAAGTGTAGTTCTTGGGACATGTTGTTTCTGAACAGGGGATAGCAGTTGACCCAAGTAAAGTTTCAGCGGTGAGAGAGTAGGGACCGCCCACGACACCGACGGAAGTATATAGTTTCTTGGGATTAGACGGATACTATAGGAGGTTCATTCCGGGTTTCTTCAAGATAGCGGGTCCATTGACGAACCTGACTCGCAAGGGGGTGCCATATATTTGGGACGATGCTTGTCAATTGGCTTTAGACGAGCTGAAAGACAAGCTTACTTCAGCACCGATCCTCACTTTACCTAAATCGGGCGTGGAGTACCTGGTTTACACCGATGCCTCTTTACGGGGACTTGGGGGAGTACTTCAGCAGGAGGAGAAGGCTATAGTTTTTGCCTCCCGCAAGCTTAAGCCGCATGAGAAGAATTACCCCACCCACGACCTAGAGTTAGCAGCGGTCGTTTTTGCATTGAGGATATGGAGGCACTACTTATTGGGGGAGAAATTCCTCTTATTCACAGACCACAAGTCACTGCAGTACCTGTTCACTCAGCGAGAGCTGAATATGCATCAGCGCAGATAGTTAGAGTTTATGAAGGACTATTAGTTCGACATCCAGTACCATCCGGGGAAGGCCAACGTGGTTGCTGATGCGTTAAGCCGTAGACCGATAGACGATGTAGCGGACATCTAGAAAGAGAAGTGGAAAGAGTTGGGTCACCAGGACATAGTAGACCGTTCCTTCATATCTGTCATGACAGTGACACCCGAGATTGTTACGAGGGTGATACAGGCACATACCACAGACCCGTTTTGCCAGGAGCAAATTGTACGACTCTTAGCGGAGGGTGCTGAGTCTTATTCTGTTAGTTCTGATGAGGGTTTGAGATTTAATGGGAGATTGGTGGTTCTAGAAGGAGCAAAATTACGTCATGCAGTGATGACCCAGTCTCACGGGTCTCGATTTGCGGAGGCAGCAATACTGGTGGAGTGGAATGAAGAAGGACATTGCTGAGTTCGTGTCCAAGTGTTCTACCTGCCAGCTGGTAAAGTTGGACCCTTAGAAACCTTCAGGGTTGCTTCAGCCATTGGAAATACCCGCGTGGAAGTGGGAGAGTATTTCCATGGATTTTATTATAGGGTTGCCTACATCACAGTGGGGCCACGACTCTATCTGGGTGATTGTAGACCGTTTGACCAAGGTGGATCATTTTTTGCCGGTGCGGACAGACGGTACCACGGGTCAGTATGCTCAGTTGTTCATTGCTGAGATTGTCAGATTGCATGGGGTGCCCTTAAATATTCTGTCAGATAGAGACAAGATTTTCGTGTCGCGTTTCTGGGAGAGCTTTCAGGAGGCTATGGGTACAGAGTTGAGGTTGAGTTTAGCTTATCACCCACAGACAGATGGACAAACAGAGCGTACTAATCAGATGTTGGAGGATATGCTACGCATGTGTGTCCTTGATTTTGGAGGAGGCTGGGAGCCACATCTTCCACTGGTAGAGTTCGCCTATAATAACTCTTATCAGTTCACGATTGACATGGCTCCATTCGAGGCTTTGTATGGAAGACCTTTTCGTTCCCCAACGTGTTGGCTAGAGGTGGGGGATAATAAGTTACTCGGACCAGAGGTGATTCAGGAAACCTCCTCTAGGATTAAGATGATCAGGAGTCGCATTCGAGTAGCCCAGGACAGGCAGAAAAGCTACGCCGATGCGAAACGGTTCTTTCGAGAGTTTAATGTGGGGGACCAAGTATTACTACGTGTATCTCCTATGAAAGGAGTGATGAGGTTCGGGAAGAAAGGGAAATTGGCCCCGAGGTACGTGGGACCATTTCCCATTATCGAGAGGATTGGGCCGGTAGCATACAGATTGGGACTGCCAGAGCATTTACATCGCATTCACGATGTATTCCACATCTCGTCATTGAGACGATATCTTCGGGATGACATGGCTCACACCCACATCGCGATAGAGGAGATAGACTTACAGCCTGACAGCTCTTACGAGGAGAGACCTGTGGCTATCCTAGACCATGGCGAGAGGAGATTGAGGTCGAAGGTAGTTCCACTAGTACGGGTCCAGTGGGAGAATCATAATGTGGAGGAATCCACTTGGGAGCACGAGGCAGATATGCGCGAGAGATACCCAGATTTATTCTTACCAGGTATGCCTTATTTTTTGAATTTCGGGACTAAATTCCATTATTAAGGGGGAAGTATGTAATACCCCGTATTTTTATACTTTCTAAATTTGGGGATTTATTAAATTTAATGTGAGTTATTAATTTAATATAAATTCAGAAATTAATTATTTTTAATTACTAACGTGACGAGAGTTGGTAATCATTGGAAACTTGTTGAATATTACTAATGAGTAAAGTAATATAATATTGGTACTATTAAATGTCACGAGTGAATAAAATGACAATTTTAGAAATTTAAGTCGGGACGCGCCTGTGTCGTGTCGAGACTAAATATTGATTGATAAAAGTGAATAAATTATAAGTCACCCGTATGGTCATTTCGAGTGCGCCAAAGTGTCCAAAAGGGTCGAGCTAGTCAGAAAAGTGCACTCGGGGGTTTAGTTTGGGTCTTGGGGCGTTTTGGATATTTTGCATTTTTGGGTAATTAAACCCACGAAATTTATTAGGTTATATCAGCCATTTGGAATGGTCCCTTAGGGTTAGAAGACTCAAAACCTTACAACGGCCATTAGAGAGGAATGTAGAAAGCTTTCCAAGCAATCCAAGGCCAAAAATTCATCCGGTTGCACTGCCACCACCACCAACACCTAGATCGCGCGCCGGGGAACGCAACCACACCAAATTCGTCCACAAATCAGAACTCTGAAATTCCCAGGCAAGTATTTATCTTGCTTAATTTCGTTAATGCATCATTCATGTTAGTCTAGGGTTGATTAGGATGAGTTTCATGAAAGAAAACCCATGTTGGAGATAGGAAAATTGCATGTAGTAATGATATAAATGGAAATCTGGAAATCCCCTTCATATGTAGAGGTTGAACAACGGATTTATGATGTATTAGAAGTAGACATTCTAGAAAAAGACTGATTAGAACAAAGTTAAAGAAACTTCTAGGGTTCATGAGGTTTATATAAGTTTTGGCCCTTTTAATCCATGGTTATTGATGAAAATTCACATGCTTTACGTAGAAGATTGTTAGTTTGGGTTTATAATGTTTGTAGTACGAACTTCTGGGAGTTTGGGTGTTAAAAATATGGATTTGGATGAGGTTGGATGATAGAACCCGTAACTGGTTTTTCTGCAGATTCGCCATTCATGTTTGATCGATCGATCGAACCAGGAGTGTCGATCGATCGACGCATCGATCGATCGAGCTCCTGCCATCGATCGATCGACCCCTCCTGGCAGACTCTTATTTCCCCTTTTAAATAGCTGAATTCAATTTAAATGAGTAATAATCCTTGGACATCCTTATTAAAATATTTTGGGAGATAAAGAAAACCAGTAGGACTTATTGATAATATGAAATCTTTAATGTAAGACGGGATTCACATTTTTTGGGGATGTTTACATATAAGGGACGATGGAATTGTGTATAAAAAGGAGGAGACGAGTAAGGTAGTTACGTTGGTAAATAAATGAGTTCCTACTGAAATTACACTTGAGTGTATAGAGATTCACGAGTGTCACTTGATGAGTTGGAATAATCCCACAAGTTAAGATAAGAGGCAAAACGTTGTACGTGATAACTAAATAACGATTAATAAGGGCAAAGGTCATAATTATGGGTTATGAGATGTACCTAAATTTGATATGGAAATAGTAGTATATTTATATGACTGTGTTTATGCATATACTATATATGTGTGAAAAGCGTGCCCGCGCTACTTGCTATCCCTGAGGTTATCGCGCTGGGACAGTCTTATCTCGATGGGACCTTTATGGAGGATATTAAATCGTACCCTATAAAATAGAAATCCTTTGGTACAGGCTATCAAATCGATAGTTCAGATGTTCCTAAGAGACGTGAGGGCATGTACTGACCTCTTAGAGACCTGAAATCTATGCTTCGCCTCAATATTGATTGTGTTTGTGTTAATACAGTTCGAGAGTGATTCCGAACTTGTATCTCCCTTAGTACGAGTGATACGGGGACTGGATAGCAGAGTATGCCCGCACCATAATTATTATGTGGGGAGCTGTTAGAATATATATATTATATGAGTATTTAATATATATATTTAATTATGGAAATTTGGGAACTACCTACTGTGTTTATGGTAAGTAAGAAAATGAATTATTATTTCGATTGGGGAACATGTGTTTGAAAAGTATAATATGATACTTAGAAACTTTATGAGTAAATAAGGTTTAAATGAGAACTTTGTTGTTAAAAGAAATTAACCTCTTAAACAATCGAATTTATCAGTATTAAATCTTACGAGCGACCTAAGATAAGATAAGTTAAACCGTTGGGAAGGTTAGTGTGATAGGCGTGCACATTAGAAGAGAGGTGAGAATTTCTCAAGGGAGTGTCGCACTAATATGTTGTTGCATTGGCTAGTTTACATTTTAAATACTTGCTAAACAAATTTTAAATCGTTTTTACAATCGGGCTCTGACCCGTTTCCATTTTCTTTTCTCTCTTGTATATATATGTATATATTACAGGTGCCCAGCCACAGGGGTGTCTTGCATAGTATCCCTTGGAAGGAACGCGCTGTAACTTAGGTGGGAGTTGCAGGCGTCTTGCTTATACGACTTCATTTATTTGATTCCACTCCTAGCATATTTATTCAGTTGGGCATGTGTCGCCCATTTCCATTATTCAGTTGTTTTATTTGACATTGTGATTCATTTATTTCCAGTATTTTCACTTTGGGATTTATTGTTGTCAGGATGCTTTTCCTTTAAGTTTAAATGTTGGAATCTAGTTGTTGAATGTTTAGATTATTTGGATTATATGTTCCAGGTTAATTATTGTGTGATTCTTTAATTACGAATTATGTAAAGTTTTAAATGTTGGTTTTTTTATAAATAAAAATTGGAAAGTAATGTCTAAAATGGTTTTGACACTTAGCTTAATTATTTAGGGTTTTTAAATTGGAAAAATTATTTTTACGACAGTGATGCTAAGAATGAACCAATTGTCAACTTAACTTTAAGTTAATAAAGGACTGATCACCCGATATTTAATTAGGAGGGGTGTCACATCTCTCTCCCACATGCCTCCAAATACGTAGAGCAAAAACTACCATCGCCAACTCTAATTCATGGACGGGGTAGTTTTCCTTTTGAGGCTTAATCTTATGAGAAGTGTAATATGTAGTCCTCTCCTCCTGAAAAGGTCCCCTCTTAGTCCTTGTAATAACACGTCTATATAGACAATGTACTTCACCCCTCTGTATAGCAAGGCATGTACGAGTGCAGTCATGAGCCTTTCCTTTAACTCTTCAAAAGATCTTTGATAATGATCATCCCAAATAAATTATACCCCGTTCCATGTGAGTCTCTTCATTAGCCTTTGAATCTTGGAAAAACCCTAAATGAAACTCCAGTAGTACCCTGCTAAACCTAAGAAACTTTGACCTCCATAAGTGTCATGGGCTATCCCCACTTTATGACTACCGACACCTTGCTAGGATGCACATAAATCCCAAGCTCCAATACAATGTGCTGTAAATAATGTACACCCAAAACCAGAATCCCAAGTTGTATAACTTAGTGTACAACATGTGCTCCCAAAGTCTGTGTAGGATTGTCCTCAAATGTTGTTCACGCTTATACTCGGATCGTGAGTAGACCAATATATCATCGATAAATTTAATAACAAACTGGTCCAATTACGATCGAAAAACTATTTTCATCAGATTAAGGAATACAACTGAAGCATTGGTCAACCCAAATGACATAACTTGAAACTCGTACGATCCATACCGTGACAAAAAATGTATTTTTGGGATATCCTCCTCCCGAATCCACAATTGGTGATAACCAGAACTCAAGTCCATGTTCGAAAAGAAACACACTCCCCTCAACTTATCAAAATATTTGTCTATACGTAGTAATGAATACTTTTATGTATGATGACCTTGTTCAGCCCCCTATAGTCCACACATAGATGTAATGCACCATCTTTCTTTTTAATGTAGAAGACTGGATCTCCCCATAGTGAAATACTCTTCCAAATGAACCCTTGGCCCAAAAGTTTCTATATCTACTTCCATAACTCTCTCGTCTCCAAAAGAGTCGTCCTATATGATGCCCTCACTATGGGCCTAATGCCTGGTGCCAAGTCTATGACAAAATCAATCTTGCGTGTAGGCGAAAACCCGAGTATCGCCTCAAATATATCTTGGAAATCATAGACTATCGTTATAAACTCTATAGAAACTTTAAGCTCCTTTAATGTTCTCACATCTGTGTAATAATGGTAGAATACATCATCTACGACATTTTTACTTTCACATCTATTAAGCAAATATATATAATGCTTCCAAAAATAAGAGGCAAAAGTTATTGCATTGCATTGTGGCCTTGAATCTCACAAGTCTTCATCTTGTATTTGACATTATAAATTGTTCTCATCATAGAATAATTTATTAGTGCACATTAAATCAATGTGGTCAAGACCTCTTTCAGTCCAACACCATTTTTCACCAACTTCTTCGTAATCTCCCACTCCTCTCGGCTTAACCAGATGGCATATGAGTGACCAACCAATGTCCTTGACACTTCTTAGTGTCCGTGTTCCTTCTCCTTTTCTTGTAATCAATATCTTCCTTTTTACCATTTTTTATGCGCATCGCTTCGTTCACAACCCAATATGATACGAGGTTTTCTCCCTGACATGGGTTTTTTCGACTTTAATGTAATGACTATGATGTTGAACGTCTTCCTATGTTGTTGAACCGAGTCTATCATTGATTCACGAGATAGAAAAAATTAGATTTGAAGAGACACAATAATTAGTTATTATGAATAACAAAAAGTACAAAAAATGAGTGATCACATTCATACAAAAAAGATTTTTACCTCGTCGGTGGTGAACTCAATTGAATGATCCTACTAAATGGGTTTGGGATATTCTTCATAATTAGATAAACCCCATAATAAATCATGAAAAGTATAAGTGTTAAGCTGGTATAAATAGTAATAAAATAAAAGTTAAGTTTTGAGAGATGGTTATTACAATTTTCAAATTGGGGAACTCATCCCGCAAGTTAGGTCCTCGGCTCCTATCTTCATAATCATTGCGATTACCCTCGTCCGGCACACATGGGTAAATAACTTCACTTCCTGCACAATCATTAGTGCTCGAATTATTAGTTTTTTTACTATCAAAGCATTCGTCACTTTTACTCACACTAAGGACTCATAGATTGTCAATGTCCCGCCAAAATTTGGCATCATTGGGAAGTTTCTCATCAATGTAAAATGTAGTTTGTCGTAGTCAATTTATAACTTTCACAAAAATCCCACGATGGTATAACAAGAGCAAAATCCCCGTCCATTGTGACTTGTGACCGTGATTTGTAATATACCGCAGTCACAAATAGCCGTGGTAATACAAGAGAAAATGCCCCTTACCTACGGTGACTTGTGGTCGTAATTTATGAGATATTACGGTCACAATTCATCGTGGTTAAAGAAGTCAAAATTCCCCTTACCACGAAGATGGATCACCGTGATACTTCATCTCCTATGGTAACTCATCACCGAAGTTGCAGGTTCTGATACTAGGGTTTTTTACGTTTGCATTATTTATTTTAGGTACTCAAATTATCAAAAAAATGATAAATTGAAAAAAATATACCTCAAACAAATCGAGTGAACTTTGAATGTGATTTTGATTCTCCAATTGTTTGGGTTAGTTTTTATTTGTCCATTGAAGAGAATTATGGGGTTTCCTTGCAAAAAAGCTTCAAAACAACAAACAAAAAAATGCAGAAAATAACAATGAAAGCGAATGTTAGTGGCTAAAAGTGACTCTGATGTGTCATTTGGTATGGTCATGAAGCCCGAAGTTTCACGATTGGTTTTGAAATGAAAAGTAAAAGAATTTTTTGATTATATAATTTAAGTGGAAAAATACTTTTTATGTCATTTATCAATTTTATTTGAAATGTTTTAGTAAGTTATCCAAATTAAATAATTTGGTTGTTTTGTAATAAAATAGGATTTGATTTTTATTCGAATAACCCCCCCCCCCCCCCCCCCCCGTGTAACATGAGGAAGAGAATGGTGGCGTCAGCAAATGCTCAAAGTAAAAACATCAAGTCGTACGATTATCTGATATTAAGAACTCGCAGTTTCCGTTATGCTTAGATACCCAATGTAGTTGTGTACTGAGACAGAGCTACGAGTTGGTTGTCACCTTTTTATGAGTTTTGCTTTTTATGGAGCGAAGTGACGGCAATGCAATGTAAGGAGATATTCGTTTCATATCAATGGAATTACGTCGATACAGAGTGTGTGTGTGTGTCAACTGTATACAGTATTTACAGCGAGGTGATGGCTGACGGTAACATGTAATTACTGTCTTATATGGTAGATTCAGAGGATACTAGAGCCGGGAGATTTGTGGATTTGATTGTGGTAATGTGATAATCTGCAATGATTACGCTTCATATGTTATTGCTTCGGTTGTATGTATGCATTGCTACCCATAATGAGATTTTTAAACTATTTGGTATTTGTTAAGGACAACACACGATTGGAATGTTTTTATTTATTTATTTATTTATTTTGCTCACAACTATTTCTTTCATATTTTTTTTGCTCAGGTACACTCCTATTGGAAATTCGATTTTTGAGTAATGTAATATGAACATATATTTTTTTACACATTTTATGTTTACTTCCTAAAAGCTAAATATATTTTGTGCATAATTCACTTTAATTTTGGAATCAAATATAAAAAAAAATTTCAAATATTTTTTAATACACATTTAGTCCAAACCTCTTACTTTGTATCAAAAAGTCCATTATTCTCTTATCTTTAAAGGGCCGCGTCAGCGGCCTGGTAAAGTTTTTTTGACACGGTGAATGACTTTTTGATGCAAAATAAAAAGGTTTGGACTAAACATGTATTTAAAAAAGTTCGAGGAACTATTTGGTATATGCCGCTTAATTTTTTATGTTCTTTTATATTTTGACAAATTTTTCTTAAAATTTAAGATAAGAGAAAAAATAAGTCATACTATTCTTACTTTTCTACAATATTCTTTCCCTCAACCTTTATCCTTTATATTGAATGACTATATTACTATGAAATCCACAAATTCTTTTCATTCATCCAAAATTCATCCCTCATTTTTTTTAGTGGACAAAAACTCGTATATGTATATATATAAAAAACAGTTTTTCTAATTATTATTTTTTTTATAAAAATTAAAAATTGCTTTGTTTATAAAAAAAATTAATTATTATATAACACTGTTTTTTAAAAAAATTGAATAACAAACTGTTTCAACTTTTTATAACTATTTGAAAAAATATGTCAACTGTTTTTTTAAGTTTTAATGGTTGTTTTAAAAAATTGTTTGTAAAACTAAAACAATGATCTATATAATATAAGAAACTATATTTTTTAAAAAAAATAATTTGTTTTGGCCCTTAAAAATTAGTTTTTTGTATATAAAAACTGCATATTTTATTTAAAACTGTTTTATAAAAAAATTAACTCTTTTTTTACAAATATAAATAAAACACTAGAAAAAGAGTTAAAATATTTTTTTTTTACAAAAAGTCCTTGTAAGAAAATGTTTTCTTTAAAAAATACGAAAAACGTTTCAACTGTTTTTTTTAAATTCAGTTGTTGCTTTTAATTTTTTTTTTGTAAAAACTAAAACAATGTTCTCTATAATACAAAATGTATTTTTTACAAAAATAAATTGTTTTAACAATTTTTCTAGTATTTTATTTGTATTTATAAAAAAAAGTGTTAACTGTTTTTATAAAATAGTTTAAAATAAAATGCATATTTCTTTTTATTTAAAATGTAGATTTTTAACTATTAAAAACGTTTAATTTTTATAATCAGTTTTTAAAAGCAATAGGTGAATTAAAAAAAACAATTGAAATATTTTTTTTTATTTTTTTAACGAAAACAGTTTTTTAACATGTCTCTTCTGTAAAAAAAAATAGTTTTAACTGTTTTTTAGTGTTTTATTTATATTTATAGAAAAAATGTTATTTTTTAATAAAATAGTTTGAAATCAAATGTACAGTTGTTTGTATAAAAGACATATTTTTAAGAGTTAAAACAATTTACTTTTGTAAAAAATACATTATATAGAACGTTGTTTCAGTTTTTATTAGAAGTTTTTAAAAATGAACTTTATAAATTTAGGGTCTATTATAATATGTATTATGGAAATAGGATAACAAACTTTTCATTTATAATTTTATCTTTATTTTTAAATAAAGCTGTTGGCGCGAATCCATATCAATAAAACGTCAACCAATCATAGCATGCCATGTCAATCTATAATTTGAAAATAGGGACTAAAAGTGCAAACCAAATGTTTGTTGTCCTATATCCATAATTGATATTATTTCAGGTCCTAAAATATATAAATAATTTTAAAAACCACAAATAAAATGTTTTTAAAAAAAAGAGTTGAAATGGTTTTTTTTAACAGTTATAAAAAGTCTAAACAGTTTTATACAATTTTTTCTTAAAAAAACATTTTTCTATAATAAATAAATTTTAATAATCAAAACAATTTTTAATTTGTATATAAATTTTTTTAATAAAGAAATAAACCATTTTTTTTATGTATATACATATATGAATTTTTCTCCCTTTTTATCTTGCACAAAAGAAAGTGAGGAATGGGTTTTGGATGAGTAAAAATAGTTTGTAGATTTTAAGGGTAATATAATCATTTAAAATGAGAGAATGTTGTAGATGAGTGGAAATAGTGGGACTCAAAGATAATTTTTGTCTATTATATGGTGATGAACTTTAAAAAAAATAATAAAAAGTCTTACATTAAACGTGTATTTAAAAAAATATCAAGGGACTTTTCATCGAATGAATCTAAATTTTTTGTAGTTTTTTTAACAAAAACTATAATTTGAACATGAAATTTTATAATATATACACGCATCAAGTTTCTGTAATATATATGTGTTGTTATGTATATCCTAAATTTCAATGTATACATCAAGATGCGATGAAATTTAGTGGTAAAAAATATATAAGTGAAGTAAAATCAAAATCTATTATTGGCCAAGAATTAAAAATGGAAACTCCTTATTTATATATCGATAATTGAAACACGTCTATATATTACATATACTATAATGGATTATTATGTATAAAAAGACAAGTTTTATGTTACTAAATCAACTAAGGATTCTCCTAATGAATGTCCTACCCACATGTAGCCTTAAAATAGTATGGGTAAAGTTTACCATATATATATATATATATATATATATAACTGAATCCCGTGAAATAATAACATACTTTGACATAACCCTCTCAAAATCGAAATATTAGAAACAACTGCTATATTAATGCCATAATTAGACACACCCCTAGAGATTGACGAAGAATAACATTCGTTAACTATTTAAGGGGGTTAACCAAAAATACATTAAAAGTATTTAATAACTATTTAAGCATTTATATTTTTATTAAATATTAGTTCATCTACTAATTTAATTACAAGGATCGCGATTCCCTAAGAATTCCTCATATTTTTTATGGACAGGAGTAGGGGTGTTCGCGGTCTGGTTCGGTTCGATTTCGAGGTATTTTTGGGACCAGACTGCATTAATCGGTCCTAGAAAATTATGGACTGAGACCGGACCGGAATAATCAGTCTCGGTCCTATTCGGTCTTTAGGCGGTCCCGAAACGGTCTCGGTCCTATGCGATCCATAAACAATTAATACAAAAAATATAAAATCTCTTCCATCGAAGACCCTCCATTATTTCAATATAAGATTCTGAAATAAAGTTAAAAAAAAAGTATTATTACACTAAGAAATAAACACCACGAAACTTCTAAAATCAAATCCCTTATTCAGTTGAAAACCCCCTCAAAGGAAATGCATTATGTTGAAAGTCAAAGCCCATAAACCTGGTAATTTGTTTATACTCAAAAGTTGGAATCAACGTGGTGTGTTAAATGGGTTGGTATATATGATTGTAATTTACACGAATGTAGTGAATTCTACTGTTAAAAAAAGTTTAAAAAACTATTATTACACAAAGAAATAAACATTGGATATGAGAAGTGAGAAAGGGCACCTCGACTACCAGCAGGTAGGAAGGGTTGAACCTCAACTGCTGGTTGGTGTGGGTATATGCCGACATGAGCTATTTAGGTCGGTGTGGGTGTAGGTCGGCGGGGGATGTTTAGGCCGGATTAATGTTCAGGGGGTGTGGGTTTATGGGATCGGGGGCTATTAGGGATGGATCGTAGAGAGAGGGAGAGAGAGAAGATGAAGAATAAGAGATACTGGGAGGAGGGAGATTGTGTGGAGTGGAGAGGCAGAAAGCTGCTGAGAGTGAGAGAAATGAGAAAGAAATGGGTTTTTGTCTTTAGGGTTCTGTTTTGTTTTTGGGTAAGGGTACGTAATAATAAGTGGGTTGGGCTTGGTTTGGATAAAAAAATAAGCAACTTGGTAAACTAAATATATATAAAAAAATATATAAATATTTAATAAAAGTGGTTCGATCCGGTCCAAACCCGCCTTTTATGACCTCGGATCGAGACCGAATCGAATTATGCGGTCCTCCACATTTTAAGATCCAATTTAAAAAAAAAACGTAAAAGTAGGTTCGGTTCGATTTTTTTGGTTCGTTCGGTCTATTCGGGTTCGTGCACACCCCTAATAAGGATTCTATTTTTAATTATGCAAAATATTTATTTTTAGGATTACTGACACTTTTCTACCATGAAGTTTAATCACTTTTTCACTTCAAACCTCAATGTATCAAGACTAACACATAAAATACCAACGTTTACACATTGCTTCAATTAGGGGTGTGCAAGAACTCGAATGGACCGAATGGATCCAAAAAACTGAACTGAACCGAACCTACTTTTGCGATTTTTTTTAAATTCGGTCTTAAAATTTGGAGGACCACATAATTCGGTTCGGGGTAATAAAAAGCGGGTTTGGACCGAACCGGACCGCTTTTATTAAATATTTAGATATTTTTTTATATATTTTTAGTTTACTAAGTTTCTTATATTTTTTATCCAAACCAAGCCGAACCCATTTATTATTACTTACCCTTACCCAAAAACAAAACAGAACCCTAAAGACAAAAACACATTTCTTTCTCACTTCTCTCACTTTCAGCAGCATTCTGCCTCTCCACTCCACACAATCTACTTCTTCCCACCATATCTTATTCTTCAACTTCTCTCTCTCCATCTCTCTCTGGTCCATCTGTAACAGTCCCGACGGCATAAACCTACACCCCCTGAACATTAATCCGTCCTAAACAACCCCTGCCGACGTAAACCCCCACCGAACTAAGTAGCTCCTGTCGGCATATACCCACACTAACCAGCAGTTGAGGTTCAACCCTTCCTACCCGCTGGCAGTTGAGGTGCCCTTTCTCACTTCTCATTTTGTAATGCTTATTTCTTTGTGTAATAATATTTTTTAAACTTTTTAAAAAAAAGTAGAATTCACTCCATTCGTGTAAATTACAATCATATATACCAACCCATTTAACACACCACGTTAATTCCAACTTTTAAGTTTTACCAAATTACCAAATTTATGAGCTTTGACTTTCAACATAATGCATTTCCTTTGTTGTTGTTTTCAACTGAAAGAGGGGATTTGGTTTTCGAAGTTTCGTGATGTTTATTTCTTAGTGTAATAATAATTTTTTTTAACTTTATTTCAGAATCTTATATTGAAATAATGGAGGGGCTTGGATGTAAGGGATTTTATATTTTTTATATTAATTGTTTATGGACCGCATAGGATCGAGACCGAACCGGGACCACCTGAAGACCGAATAGGACCGAGACCAATTATTCCAGTCCGGTCTCGGTCCATAATTTTCTAGGACCGATTACTGCGATTCGGTCCCAAAAATACCTCAAAATCAGATCGAACCGAACCGCGAACACCTCTAGCTACAATCCAAATCAAACAATAACCTTCTGTTATATTGACGCGTGCCTCTAAAATGAGGGTAAATGCGTCAAAATGCTATTTCTTGCCAAATTTTGAGGTTTTATATGCTGGCCTTGATACATCGGGGTTTGAAGTGAAAAAGCGACTAAACTTCAGGGTTGTAAAGTACCAATAACCTTAGTTTACTATATTAATTATTTAAATTTATTTTTATATATGTTATTAATATATAATATTGATATCATACCAAATTATTTAATGAAAAAACGATTGTAAGCTATCAAAATTGTGATATTTATACCCTAAATAATCATACCAAATTATTGTTAATAATGACCTTTATACCCCAAATATATGTTTTTATTTGTATGGGATTTTGCTCGTCTCTCTCTCTCTATATATATATAGAGAGAGAGTTCTTCCAGTGCGGACCTTTATTAATATACCTAAAAATAAACACATTTTTTTTATTTTAATAAATAGATTTAATTTTACAACCAAACTTGATGGACACGGTCTCCATATTGAGGATACCATCTATAAATAACTTCATCAAAAAGTTCAATTGGGAAGTCGACGAGATGATTGTCCAAACTTTCACAAGCCGAAAATGCATAAATCCATTAACTTTTCACTTCAGCGATTTTCCGTTTTAATTTTTACTACTTTAAATAATTGATATCTTTTTAGATCAGTAAATTAAGGTCCACATTTGAATGGCTTTGTGTGTGTGCGCGCGCGCACACACACACACACACACACACACATATATATATAATATTAATTTTGCAAGGACTTTTGGAATATGACAGTGAGGTTGATTTTAATTGTTTTTCACGGTCTTTTACATTTAATTTAAGTATATTACTTGACATATTTTAATTGTAATTTTTCTTCATTTAACATTGAATTAAGGCTTTTATATGGAAGTGTATGTCTTGACCTATATTGATCGAGTGGAAAAACCGAGCGTTTGTGTAATACGCTAGTTGTTGTTATCGGCTTCCAATCTCAATACAAAAAAACCTAAACTTGTAACTACACTTCTTAAGGAGTATAGTGGCG
The DNA here is from genome assembly GCA_949130495.1 of Sambucus nigra. NCBI lineage: Eukaryota > Viridiplantae > Streptophyta > Magnoliopsida > Dipsacales > Adoxaceae > Sambucus > Sambucus nigra. The sequence goes on from OX422217.1 coordinate 162,104,796, forward strand.
AGTCTGGGTATCGAATCCACAGGGAATGGTTTATAGAATTTAATTGATTTATTACTTCTAAAGAAAAAATGAAACAGATGATGATGGTTTACAAGGGGAAATAAGTTGGAACAAATTTATAAAACTAATTAAAATGAATGAGGAAATAGGTTGGAATACAATCCCCCAATCCCTAGTAATTACCCATTAGAATACTAGAATTGTAAATTATAAATTTGAATGAATCCAGTCTTTATAGATCCTAAGCATTACATATATGAGGTTCAAGCCCGCATCATATGAAATCAAAGATAAATATATAGCGGTGCTAAATAATTACACGCACATCATATTCTTAAATATCACAAGTACCTAGGGCAAGAGAGATTAAAAGATCTAGGATGATTGTGAACTTATCTTACACGATTCTTTCAAATTTAAATTTAAATTCTATTTCCTACGTAGATAAATTACATCGGGATGGGTTCATGCATCCCGACCCTTAAAAATTAGCTAAACATGATGAAAACAAAAGAAAACTCTAACAAACATTGTTAACAATTTGCAAAACAATTGAGAATTGAATGGAAAAATAAAATAAAGAATAGAAATTGATACTTGTATTTAGCAAGAGGAGAAAGAGATGAATTTGAATCCAGCAAAACTTCTTCTTCAAACTTACAACTAGGGTTTATGAAAACTTCTACCAAAGAAAACTACAATCTAACTTTCTCTCTCTAATCCTACTCCTACCCTCTAGAATTTGACTCCCTCTCTCTAGAAATCAACTACTTTTTGAAAATGAGGTAGGGCTTGGTCTTTTATAGAACCAAGTTGCATGAATTTGGCATCAAATTTCTCTTGTGGCACAAGTTTTCCAAGAGTTGCACTGCATTAAATGCATAATTAATTACAGAAATCCGCACATCCAGACTCTTCATTATCGCGCAACTTCAAAACATCGTAACTTCTTCACCATAGCTCGGATTGAGGTGCCGTTTTTTCCAGTATTCTTGTAATTTAGAGATCTTCAACTTTATAGTTGGCCCCACCTTCGGACTAAGGCTGAAAAATTACGAAAATGCCCTTCAACTCTCCATTTCTTGGTTTCTTTCACTGTTTTGAGTTCTCCTTCGCACTAACTTGCATGAAATACTTGTAAAACACATGAGAAATACACAAAACACGAAATACTTGCCAAAAAAGGTTAGTAGCATAAATAAGAGACAAATCCAACCTAGATACACTGCACGGGATCATAAAAATACCGAAATTAAGGGGATAAATATGAAGAATATGTGCCTAATCACACCCCCTAACTTAGAACTTTGCGCGTCCCGAGCAATGTAAATGAAATTAGTTTAAAGTTCAACTGTTGAAAATTCTTTTATTGGGATAGAATACCTTTTTCGTGGGCAAGCGATTGCATTTAGTGTATGCAACAAGCCTTTAAACCCCTAGGTTACCCTAGTAGGACGAGTTTTGTCTCGTGAGGGTTCGCAGTGAATACACCCACAAAATTCTTTATTGACTCAAATAAAGATCAAAATACTTAAAAATTGTACAATTTAAAATTTTCGAAAAATACTCACCATAAATTCATATTCAAATGTCTCAACCGTAGTGTGTGTGTGTGTGTGCAAAGCCAAAAATTAAACCTCAAATTTCCACCGATTGAGCATTACGTTACTTTCCGAAAATTCGTTTTGATTCAAATTCTTACGGATGCTCTCACAAACGAATCACTCGGATTGTGGCTATTTTCTCTCGGTATGCATGATATAAAGAGTAAATATAATGGACACAAATTCACGCATACAAAATTGAAAAGAAGGAAATTTATGGTGAAAAGATATCATCATCGGAGTACGGTTATTAGGAAACGGGAACATCACCTCTAGTTCACACCATTTTAATCTCTTATATTATCTTTTCATGTCTTAGCTCTCCACGCAGTAACCAATTTCGCAATTTGGACTCAGTTAGGACTTTTCTTGGGGTTAAGGTGTAAAGGGAAAAAATGGAAATGGTAGGGAATGTTGGAATTGGAAAATGTCCTTATGATGTCCATTAGTGCTTTTTCGGGCATTTGCTGAATTTTCTCTTTTTTTTTCTTTTTTCATTTTTTTTTCTTGCTAATTTTTTTCTATTTTTCTCTTGCCCCTTTTTATTACACAATTTGGACTTAATTGATGAATTTTCTCAATTTTCACAATTCCGGGCTATTTGGGTTTTTCGGGTTATCAAACGAAAAGATAAATTTTATTCGGCTCAATTTGGGTTACAAAGGGATAATTTTTCACAACGTTTTTATGGCTAATATTTTTGGGTAACAAACGAGGGCCTACTTCATTGTCCAAATTGCTAATCACATTACCATATGCATCTCGAGATTAATTAAGTTTAGAGATATATTTAGCACGAATTTCGAGACAACATTTCACACATTTCCCATAACCGATCAAAACAAAGGATTGAGATCATCAACGACTTATTAAAACGCTGAAAAGAACTTTGAGTTAATCATAAACTCGGATTGATTTAAAAACTCAAAAAGATCAATAGGTTCTAAATCTCACCGGGTTGGACTAATCTCCACACTTATTCGTAAAGTCGTCGATTTTCTTTCAATTTCCATCTTCGGTCAATTTTGGCTTAGTGCAATTGATTTTTAACAATTTGAGACTTTAAATAGAATAAAGGTGATATTTTTGAAAAATTTTAAATTCTAATTTTTATTTATTTTGAAGAAAAATATTTTTGGTTTTTTCAAAATTTTTCAATTTTTTTTTTTTTGAAAAAAAAAAATATACTTGGAACAAACATGTGATCGAAACAATGAATCTAAACAATAAATGGGAAGAATATCCCACACCCCCTAACTTAAATGTTGCATTGTCCTCAATGCGAATCAAGAACACAACATAAAGAGAGGAAAAGAAAGATATTACCCAAATGGAGCGATCCTCGATGAGTGTGAGTCCATTGAATCTACAAAACATGTTAGAACAAAGCATAGCAAAAAGAATAACAAAAACTCTAACTAATTACTCTAAATTATAAAAATAAAAATAAAAAGCTAATTATGTACAACCTACGATTTGAAATTCTAATAACTCATACACTAGAAGTCGAAAAATTTGAAGGTCCACCCAAAATACAATTTGACTTTGAGGGATTAATGGTGTACCCTCACTAGGATGCATGCCTCCCGAAAAATAAGAATTTCGTTTGAAAAATGGAAGGCATGCGTGAGATGGAGAAAATGAACCATCACCAATTAAAAAATTTAACGGGATGATGGGGGGTTTGGGTGCTAAGTGGGACAAGTACAATTGAGATCCAAGAAAAATATAATCACCTCCCAAAGATTTTTCAAGTAGTATGGGGAGAGGGGCACACAAAAAGGAACAGTCCATATTAGAAAGCAATTCTAGCAAAGTGTCTTTGACGGTAAAAGGTGTAAACGTTTCAAAATTTTCAACCGACTCATAGGAATCTAGCGGTACTTCTAATGGTTCAATAACCGTGAACGAAAATGGTGATGAAATAAACTCAATCTCAAGTGATTCATCATCAATTGGAGATTGAATTTCAAGGGAGCAAGACTCACTTTCAATGAGATGTTCTTAAAAAATTTGAGGTGACACACAAGTCTCAACCTTCTCTTTGTTTTCCAAAATAGAACGCACATCATCGCAAAGTGTGACCATTTCCTTCACAAGACCATAATCGATATTCTTTGTGCTTTGGGTGAAAGAAAATCCAGTACTCTTTTGGTTAGAAAAAACGTGGTTTCTTCCAAAGTAGGATCCCTTGGCTCTAAAACCTCGGATTCCTCATTTGGTTGAAAACCTTCTATAGTTTCACAAATATCGGAAGAAAAATCTTCATTGGATTCCCCAAAATGATTTTTTTTTCGATATTCGTTTTCAAGCTTTTCATACGCAAGATTTAGAAAGGCCTCACCTATGGTAATAGGTCGAGGCACAAATTCTTCGGAATATTTAATATAAATTTCTCTCCTATATTCATTTTCAAGCCTTTCATACTCCAGAGTTAGAATGGCCTCACCAATGGTAATAGGTCGAGCCGCGGACTCTTGAGAATAAAAAGTTTGAAAACGATTACAATATGAACCATTATAATTACCGAACTCACCATGAAAAGACATGATTACCGAATAGTATGTAAATGGAAATTCGAGTACAGAGGTGTGCGATTGAGGATTCAACGTTTCTTGGTGCTCAATTGTGCAAGGCTACAAAAAAGGTAAAAAAAAAATCCAAAGAAAAAAAAATCTTTCGAAATAGTAAATCAATTATAATCTATAACAAAACATTCGCCGGCAACGGCGCCATTTTGATCGAGTGGAAAAACCGAGCGTTTGTGTAATACGCTAGTCGTTGTTATCGGTTTCCAATCTCAATAAAAAAAACCTAAACTTGTAACTACACTTCTTAAGGAGTATAGTGGCGAGTCTAGGTATCGAATCCACAGGGAATGGTTTATAGAATTTAATTGATTTATTACTTCTAAAGAAAAAATGAAAAAGATGATGATGGTTGACAAGGGGAAATAAGTTGGAACAAATTTATAAAACTAATTAAAATGAATGAGGAAATAGGTTGGAATACAATCCCCCAATCCCTAGTAATTACCCATTAGAATACTAGAATTGTAAATTATAAATTTGAATGAATCCAGTCTTTATAGATCCTAAGCATTACATATATGAGGTTCAAGCCCGCATCATATGAAATCAAAGATAAATATAAAGCGGTGCTAAATAATTACACGCACATCATATTCTTAAATATCACAAGTACCTAGGGCAAGAGAGATTAAAAGATCTAGGATGATTGTGAACTTATCTTACACGATTCTTTCAAATTTAAATTTAAATTCTATTTCCTACGTAGATAAATTACATCGGGATGGGTTCATGCATCCCGACCCTTAAAAATTAGCTAAACATGATGAAAACAGAAGAAAACTCTAACAAACATTGTTAACAATTTGCAAAACAATTGAGAATTGAATGGAAAAATAAAATAGAGAATAGAAATTGATACTTGTATTTAGCAAGAGGAGAAAGAGATGAATTTGAATCCAGCAAAACTTCTTCTTCAAACTTACAACTAGGGTTTATGAAAACTTCTACCAAAGAAAACTACAATCTAACTTTCTCTCTCTAATCCTACTCCTACCCTCTAGAATTTGACTCCCTCTCTCTAGAATTCAACTCCTTTTTGAAAATGAGGTAGGGCTTGGTCTTTTATAGAACCAAGTTGCATGAATTTGGCATCAAATTTCTCTTGTGGCACAAGTTTTCCAAGAGTTGCACTGCATTAAATGCATAATTAATTAAAGAAATTCGCACATCTAGACTCTTCATTATCGCGCAACTTCAAAACATCCTAACTTCTTCACCGTAGCTCGGATTGAGGTGCCGTTTTTTCCAGTATTCTTGTAATTTAGAGGTCTTCAACTTTATAGTTGGTCCCACCTTCGGACTAAGGCTGAAAAATTACGAAAATGCCCTTCAACTCTCCATTTCTTGGTTTCTTTCACTGTTTTGAGTTCTCCTTCGCACTAACTTGCATGAAATACCTGTAAAACACATGAGAAATACACAAAACACGAAATACTTGCCAAAAAAGGTTAGTAGCATAAATAAGAGACAAATCCAAGCTAGATACACTGCACGGGATCATAAAAATACCGAAATTAAGGGGATAAATATGAAGAATATGTGCCTAATCATAAAAATGAAGAATGGCTTTGTGTGTGCGCGCGCGCGCGCACACACACACACACACACACACACACACACACACACACACACACATATATATATATATATATATATATATATATATAATATTAAATTTGGAAGGACTTTTGGAATATGACAGTGAGGTTGATTTTAATTGTTTTTCACGGTCTTTTACATTTAATTTAAGTATATTACTTGACACATTTTAATTGTAATTTTTCTTCATTTAACATTGAATTAAGGCTTTTATATGGAAGTGTATGTCTTGACCTATATATCAACAATTGAACACACAAATAAAGGTCATTTTTAATAATAAGTAATTACGACGAGAATATTTAGGGTATAAATATTACAGTTTTGAAATCTTAAAATCAGTTCTTCATTAAATAATTTAATCTGAAATCAATAATATCTATTAATAACAAATAAAAATGAATTTAAACAATTAATATAGTTGATTTGGGTTATTGACACTTCACTACCCTGGACTTTAGCCACTTTTGCACTTCAAACTCCAATAAAACCCCAAAATTTAGTGAGAAAAAGATTTTTGATACATATTTTCTAATTTTAGACACACATGCCTCTTGCTAGTAGTCAATTAATAGATGGTTAGTGTTTGATTTAGGTAGCAGGAATATGAAAATTTTAGGATTTTATGTGCTAGACTTGATAAATTGGGGTTCGAAGTGCAAAAGTGACTAAACATCAGGGTAGTAAATGTCCAATGACCCTTATTTCTAAGTTAAACTTTATTAATTAATTAATTTATAATTTATCAACTAGTAATTAAGTTTTTAATTACTAGGATGTATACCTCCCCTAGAATTTGTTGCTCCCTTTATTTGACACCTGATTATATTTATATATTTAATAATTAAGCATTAATTAACAAGTTTAAATACTAGGATGAGTGGCCTCGTTGGAAGTCCTTGAGTTACGTTCCTTTTTTTGCAAACTTGAACTATTTTTTAATTATTTAATTTTTTTTATGATTTAAGCATTTGTTATTTGTAATAATAAATTAATTTATTAATTAATTCAATTACTAGGAATGGTGATCTGTTAATAAAATTCGTGTTGTCCTTCATTTTTTGCAGACTAACAATCTATTTTAATTATTTATTTATTAGTTAATTTATAAAATTATTTATCAATTAATAAAGTATTTTTTTAAGTGTGTAGTGAATTAATTTATTTTTTAAGTACCAATTAAGTTTTATGATTTGGGGATCGATATACGGGAAAAAATGTCACCCTAAAAACTTTTATTCATCATTCAATAGAAGGTTAACAACAAAATATTTTAATAAAATATTAGAAAAATATTTTTGAGTTGAATTTTTTTATGTGATATTTTAACATTTCAAGGTACCCATATAAAGAAACAACTCAAAATAACATTTTTTTGCTATTTTTAAAAAATCGGTCAAACTTTCACAGCTTTTAAAGTGCTTTAAAAGCTGTGAAAGTTTGATCGATTTTTTAAAAATAGCAAAAATCACTCGGAGTAATGAGGTTTTATTTACTAAGATGATATGGTACATAATATGAATCCTCACGTTAAGTTTTCAATACCCGTTTGGTCAAATTAATTTACCACTAGTTGATTTTAACCAACATCAGATAGATTCCTCGATTATCAGATTTAACTTATTTTGCTACTCTATCGGATTATTAAAAAAATTCATTGATCATGTTAACGAGTGAAGATAAATCTTACAAGTCTATTAAGAGGGAATTACAATCCAAGATATTTCTTATATGTCGGTACCTCTTAATTATGATCTTAGACTTACTTACACAATCATTACCCAACTTTTGGGTATCTATTAATCCAATATAAAATTAATAGCACCCATAACAATCAAAGCAATAATAATGCAAACTTTTCAATTTTTACAATCCCCGGGTTTAAAGATCTATGCACTATTTGCAAATGATGTGGGATTTCACAAGTCTAATCAAGATAGCCCTTAGATTTAAATCTCACGGATTATCGCGTTCAATACATTCCTGAACGTACCAATCATAATCCTCTTTCGAACTATTAAAAAAGTTCTCAAAACATCAGAAAAGTTCATGTACTTGAGATAAACTATTAGGATTGCACACACAGTTATACCAATAGTTAGTAAACTCCTTTTCTAGGTTGTTAACTATTCAATTGTATTGGAACAAAAATTTTGATCTCTTGTGATCAAGCCGAACCCAACTCATCGGAATTACGACTGAGTACAATTGACCGATATATAACATAATATATTTAAAGCATAAATATAAGGCTTTCTCATAAATATGATTCTTATTTTAAAATAAACTGAGACACATTTTGTAATGACCCCACTTTTATATGCTCATATATAGTTTATTTTTACACTCATGTGTTACTTATTATCTAATAAATGTTGTATTATTAGATTTGTGGTATTATTGTCTATCAATATAACAAACCCCATTTTTAAATATGAAGAATCACATGTAAATAGGATGAAATCGAAGTCTTATGCCATAGCCTAAGGTAAATAATAAGTTTTGCGGTAGAAAATATAATTTTATGAAACTTTTGGGACTAAAATCAAAATATAAAAGGGTCATTTTGTGAATAAAATATTTTCAAGGACTACTAAGAAAATATGAAAAATAACTAATTATGAAATTACTAAAATACCCTTCAAGTGTAAAATTATTCGTATACCCTTAACGCTTTCCACCTTGTGTTTAACACATCCACCTTACATGTGTTGTCTTCAGAGAGAAAGCTAAAACACTTGTCATAATTTGGTGATATTAACACTGCAAGACCACTCTAGAACCCGACACCTCGGCGTTGAATCACCAGTTCAAAAAGCCTAGTCATTAGACACGTGCCAACACCGTAATATCCTTGAAAACTTGCCTTTGGCATCATTTATAACTCACACCAATTCCTTGAGAATTATAGTAAGAAAGAGTGATAGAAAGCTTGATAAATATCTTAATAAAGGAGTTCTATAATTTTGAAGAAAGGCATCATTTCGTATGTATGATTTAATTTAAATGTTGCAATGCATTTTTATATTTTTAATTTCATGTTTTATAGCTTTACCTAGTAGTTATGCTACACTAAAGGCTCCACTAATGAAAATTTAAAATTTGAAAACAATCTAAATTGATTTTATTTTCAAACTATGTAAAGTTGTTTGAAAATATATATACGCTTTTTGTAAGTAATTGCTCGTTATTATAGAATCTCATTTAAGTAATTCCAAAGTCAGTTCCGGTGAAATTCAGTCTAGTTGAGATGGTATTTAAGTGGTGCCCCTGTGACTTTCCATCTCTACTAGGAATAAATCCGAAAATGTTCTGTTTAGATGAGATGGTATTTCAGTGATGCCCCTGTAACCCTCCATCTCTATTGGGAACCGACCTATTAGGAAGAACTATGATATTAAAAATTGAGAAAAGGGTTTTTAGTAACCTTTTATAGCAAGTATTGTAGGATTAAAACACAATATATATAATTGTTCATTGTTTAGAATAAGTAATTAAACCTTTATTTTATTTACTAGATTAACGTGTGATCTAAGACTCAAAATCTGTATTTTTTAACCTTTATTTTAGGTAATTACGCTATGTCATTTTTTGCACATTTTAATTATATGATATTATGAAAACTATGTATTTTGTGAACTTCTTTTATTCTAAAAATGCATCTGACACAGATGATTGATTCATTTGTGATATGTTTATATCTCTCCATATAGACATATTGATTGAAATGAGTATTGAAAATGAGATTGAATATTGAAAATAAGATTCGGCCTAAGGGACCTTTCCAGCTGGGTTATCGCTGGTGTGCCCTAAATAAGGCATTGTGACGAACAAGTTTGATTGACCCTAAACTACCAGGGTATAATACGGTAGAAGAACAGGGTATTAGAGTGTACTTGACCATTAAAATGATATGATTGAACGAAAAAGATATCACATTTGATTTGTTGCAACCTTCTTATTTTGTCCAATTGTGATATATATATATATATATACACTACAAGTTACTATCCATATATGTATATGCCTTCTCTTTTGACTTGAATAGGTATCTATTTTCTAAAAACCTTGGAATGTCGGGAGATTAAATCTTATTCAGCTTTTAGCTGACATTCTATAAATAATGATTTTTTAGGAAATAATTAGACTGGGTGATGGAGTGTAGAGGGACTATGTTGAACATTTATCTTAAGGATCTCTTTTGTTATACTTTTAAGTATAATGTTTGTTTTTATGAGATAGAGCATGTTTGGTCCTCTAGTAATAGTTTTTTTTGGCTTAGGTTGTAACTCGTTGATACTTTTAATATATATGAAGTTCTTTTTAGAAAGCTCTAATGACATAATTCCATTTTCTCAATAGTTTACGATTCATGACCGTGTGAATGTATTTTCGTCGTATTTATTTTAAGAAATATTTTAAGGTCAGAATATTGAATGCCTTGGTGGCATGTTAAGACACTCGTTCCCTACTAATATTGGGTTGGGGTCATGACACATTTACTATAAACTAAACTTCATATATGGTTTTAATAATAGTACCCCATGAGGGTAACCCCGGGCATAACTTATGTAGTACCTCCTTTTGTGAACTTCGAGTATTTTTGCATATATTAATGTCATAATCAAACTTAACCCCTTTAAAAAATAAAAAATTGGATAATCCTCTTTATTGATGCCATTATCAGACATACCCCCTAGAGATTAAAGAAGGATAATATCGATCATTCACGAGGGGTTATATCTAATTTTTCAACATTAGAGGAGTTATGTCAAAATATGTTCTAATTGTAGGGGTTAAATAAAAAATATGTATATAGAATAGGGAAAAGATACTCATACATGACTCTTATTGTTAAGTGATCCTAAAGGAATTATTTTTTAAAGTATTAAAATTAGATTTGTTAAAATGTGCCATGCCAGAAAATTACAAGTTAACGGGTTTAGGTTTATCGGGTTTGGATCAATAATGCTTAAAACGATAGACCCATTTTAATAACGATTTCTATTTAAGAATTTAACTAAACATGATTAGATCCGTTAACACTAATGGGTACTAGAAGTCCTTAAGCCCCTACCCAATATGAATAACCATTTAGACCCATTATTTTTATTCAGAATACCCACCACATGGTCCACTTATAGTGAGATAAGATCCAGACCATTTATTTTTTACCAAGCCCTTAAGTTAACATTTCCAAACCTAATTCATCAGTTATCACTCTTAGATTTTAGTCTAGTCTTTATTCTTACTCAATCGTAGGTCTTTCCCTATTATCTTCTCCCCCCCCCCCCCCTCTCTCTCTCTCTCTCTCTCTCTCATCTCTCTGGTTAAACTCAATTACCCTAACGATCATTTCTAAAGGTATGTTTTTCCTTACAGTTTTATCGATTTATATTACATGAATATTGAATTCTATTTTGAGTCATACTTACTATATTCATTCTTACATACCATACTATATATATTGGATAACACAAACGTTTTCTTAATATGACTTATATTCATAAAGTTGATAAATGAAGAGTATTGGAGGAAAATCACGCCAAAAAAGGAGTAGAAGATAAATGTTGGATACTTGTCTCTCCTCTTTTGAATTTTGGCATTTTTTTTATTTAGTTTGTAATATATAAGTTGGCATTGCTCATTTGTAACATTTATTTAAGTGTTCCCCACTTACACAGCCGTCTGTTGAGAAGAAATAATTTGCAATTTTGTATCTTCAGTGAAGAAACTTTGTTATGTTATGCAATTTTTATTCATAGGATGTAGTAGTTTAATTTGTTATTTTTTGGTGTTAGTTAGGAGATTTTTATTAAATATATTACTATAAGACTTAAACTTTTATTATGCCTTATTTTCAAGATTATATTATAATGATTTTCATTAAACATATTTTAAACATATCTTAATATATATTAGGTTTAAATTCTTTATGAATGGTCAGCAATAATCATTTATATTTAATTAGAATATGAATTTTTTTATCATGTTTAAATTTAAAACACCAGATGAGATAGGAGAGAATGACCGTGTTTAATGATAAGGATTTTAGGTTTACTAAAATAGGGTTAGTTGTTAATGGGTTAATGGATAGTAATTGATATTGTGTTAGTGGTTAACAATTAGGTAATGGGTTAGCCGTTTATGACCCAAACTAATTCGTTAACTAGTAGATGTTAACGGTTTGGGTTGTGTAAATGCTAACGTAAACAAATCATGTTCGGTGTTGATGTAAAAAATTAGATTATCTCTAATTAATCAATCACAAATAAAATAAATAAGACAAAAGATTTTTAAAGTGGTTCAGCCTTGAAAGAATGGTCTACGTCCACTGTTTTTGTTATTGCTGACTGTTTGTTTGGAATTCTCGATAATGGGTTTTACCAAGAAATTCCGAATCCCTTTTCATGAGGATTTTACAATGTATTTATAGCCTTGAGGCTGCACATGTGAAAGAATGATGCGCTGTATTTTGGCAGCCGAATATTTCTGTATAGCATTAAATGCACATTTAATGCATAGTTGTCTTTTGTCATACTTGACGCGCACACAACAAGTATTTGAGTTGCTCGGACCGCCTTAAGTTGTTCGGACAGCTTTGAGCTGCTCGGATAGCTTTGAGTTGCTCGGACTAATTTAGTTGCTTGGATCTCTTTAAGTTACTCGGACCTGTGGAGTTCCTCGGACCTTATTCGTCAAAAGTCTTTGTATTTACCATGTGAATGGACACGTGTCTTTATATGATTGATCCATGTCAGTAGATTAAATTTGGTATCAACAGAAGCCCCCAATGTTTCACAGTTCGAGGTTGAGGAAGAGTGTGGAACATTCTTCTCGAAATATGATGCTTTAAGTAGTCATCCCGAATTTTAGGGATTTTTTCCTTGTATTTAATTCTTCTTTGAGTTCATAGAATCTGACTTCATGAATATTTTGAATTTTTCCACCTACTTTGGTTTTTGAGCCCCTTTTTCTCTTTTTAGCCGCCGATAACGCAAATGTCTTTCTCTATAATCATTACTTGTCTTCATTATCGATGCAAAGTATATAAGCTCTACAGAAAACTCTATCGTCTTTTACTTTTTCAAATTTGTATCTTTGGACTCTACACCTTCTCTCTGTCTTGTGCCTTCGTTTCTTCCATTATTTGTTGACAACTGATCTCTATTTCTTCTGTAAGATTTTCTTCCTTCTTCTTTAATTTCTTTATTCGTCATGGTTTACCCTGTTGAATCACTAGACAAGTTTCGAACCGAGTTTTCAATCCCTCCATGGGTTATTTTGGAAGAACTCTCTGGTCCTTCTGATTTGTTTTCTTTAGCTGAGGGACACTGGTTCCCCAGTATTTTTGTAGCCGAATGTGGCTTTTCTTTCCCACCTAATCCACTGTGTTTGGAGTTTTGCCAGTATTTCGATATTGTACCTGCAAAAGTAGCTCCAAATACATGGAGGCTAGTTAATGACGTATATAGATTGAATCAAATCCATGGGACTCGCTTAGGAATCCCATAAATCATGTATTGTTATAAATGGGTTACTAGTGATAGCACTTTTTATTTAAAAACTAGATTTTTAAATAGAGCTTTAGTCGTCAATCTCCCTGATACCAACAAGGACTATTTTGATCACGGAGTAGTGATGAAAAATTGGCAACATCCTCCTCTTGATGGAAACGATGTGTACCAAGGTCCCAAGTGTCCTCCTTATGGCAATGGGATAGGTTATTTTTATTTTTACTTTATTTTTGAAATTATGTTCTTTTTATGTTTAATAAAATATTTCACTGACATTCAATTTTATTTATTACAGTTGACAGTAAAAGGAAGCCCCCAAAAGAGATTGATGTTAATATAAAAAGTTTAAAACTTATCTGGAGTTTGCATCAATCTGTAGCTGGGGAGCATATTAGGTCGGCATCTTATTTGCTGCAGTATAAAACTTCGAGCTCGTCTTTGATTGCTCGTTCCGTGGTAGTTGACCTTGACCCACTACCAGCTGTTGATACTAGTGTGGAAGGTTATTCTTCAGAGTCAAATATTCCAATTGGTGATATAATAAAGAGGAGGAAAGCTCCTGCTTATTTTGACAAGTCTGCCTTTCCTGTTGTGGAGGCAAAGAAAAGTAAGAAAGATATCCCAGAAGAGGGGATCAAAACTGTAGAGATACCTCCTTCTGATATTGCCAAGAAAGTTAGTGAGAAGCCCCCAATGGGTCCGAGCAAGATTGCTGAAAAGCCCCCTGTGGGTACGAGCAAGACTGTCACTGTCCTCCCTGCAAGTGATGTTGTTGTCATCTCTCCAATAAAGATAACATCACGGGTTGAAGATGCTCCTGCTCCATTGAGGAGATTAAAAAAGGGTTTGTTAGAGAAACCTACTAAAACTATCCTTCAACCTTCAAATATTAAAGGTAGTGTTCCATCTTTCATTACTCCGAGCTCCGCTGTGGGATTGCTACAATCTTGGACTATCCCCGAGGTCCAAGACATTGAAAACACTCTCACTCGTGAGAGAGTTACTGCTTTGGCTGCTCAACACATTACCTCTGTAAGTATTATTGATTCGAACCTTCTATCTTTAACACTATGTTCATACATTGACTTAGAATTATTTCTCTTTTCAGTTGGTGACGTGTTTTAACAGCATCGTGAAGAGAGATGAAGCCATCCGAGCCTCCAGTTCCTCGGATGGAGTAGAAAAGGCTTTTACTGGATTAACCCAGTCTTTAAGAGATTCTCATCAGAAGTTCGAGGAGAATAAAGTTGCTTGGGAAAAGCAAATTAAATCTGCTGAGCAAGAGAGAGATCGGGTTGTAGATGCCTCCAAGAAATTGGAGAAAAAATTGAAGGAATTTGAGAAGAAAAATAAAGAGTATGAGGAGAAGCTTAAGAATGCTGAAGAGCTCGAGAACAAGCTTAAGAAGACTGAAGAGGAAGTTGTTAGACTTCGCGATGTTGATCGTCAGAAGCAGGAGATAGAAGGGAAAATGAAAGTTTCCGAGGAACTTCTTACTGAGAGGATTTCCTCGGAAAAGACAAAGAGAAAAATTGCGGTTAAAAAGTCCTTTAGCGCTGGCTGGGACAAAGGCCTAGCTTCCATGTCCTCTCAGATGAAATTTGCTAGCCTTAAATACTTCAGGGATGGATGGGTTGCAGCTCTGCAGGAGCTAAAGGTCGCTGAGAATTCTGAACTATTTCAGCGTCATGTTTATGGTCCTCCTCCCTCTCCTGGAGAAGAAGAAGAGGATGAAGCTACCTCATAAGAGTCTTCAATTATAATTGAGGATCAGGTCCCTGCTGTTGAACCTTGCTCTGAGCAGCCCCAACCAGCCAACATGTCTTTCGAGCAGCTTTCCCTGCCCTTCGAGCAACCTACCTCTTCGTCCAAGCCTCCCGAGGAAGTCTTACGAAGCAAGGAGAAGGTGTAGAGTTGTTCGGATCTTTCTCTTTGATTTTTGTTGAATGTAATTTCGAGCTATGTACTTCTTTTGATGATGAAATAAAATTTGAACATTTGGTTGTTCACATTGACTTTCTTCTTCTTGCTCTATCTTTATCATTATTGATCCACTTTCTTCTGCTAGCTCTGTCTTTATCATTATTGATTATGTTTATCGCTTCTTTTTGCTAGTTTATGGCCAGGATGGAGCTATTATCAGCTCATGACACAGAATTGATGAAAAAAAATACAATGACTACTTCAAAGCTGGTAATGTAGATCTGAATGAAGCTCAAATCATTGACATTCTTGGTCCAAACGCTTCTGAACGAGCAATCAAAGCCTACCAATATCTGAAGTGCTTGCTCGACCGTGCAGTTGCCAACAATGTGGCATATTACGAGATGATTGAAGATCTCCAGGGTACCATCGAGGAACTTCAACAACAATATAAGGATTCTTGTACCCTTTTGCATCACGGGTATAAGAAGAAATATCAGCAACTACATGCTGACAAAGAATACGAAAATTTTATTGCTGCTTATGAGAAGAAAGAGAGCATTCTGAAGCTTGAGGTCGAGGAGCATAGGTAAATTGCTAAACTGTTGGAGCAGGAAAATAATGTTTTGCGAGAAGAGATATCCAAACTACAATCTGCAGCATCTTCCTCGCGAGCCTTGGTACCTGTCAATGACGAAGGTTTCTCTTTCTTGGAGGGAGAGAATGCCAACTTAAGAGATGAGTTGGAAACATTAAAAAGGGATGGACCCTCATTTTTGATCGAGCGCGAAAAGTAGCGCGTGTAAAGACGCTAGTCGTTGTTTTCGTTTCGCCAACTCAATACAAAAACCTAAGTTACTACTACACTTGCGAGGCAAGCACAGCGGTAAGTCGGGTATCGAAAATCCACAGAGACAAGTTGCTAGAATTTAAGTGATTTAATACTCCGAAATAAAAGTGTAAAAGATGATTACAAACTAAAAGAAAAGATGCATAAAGGAAAAGATTATTCTAGGCAATGGTATTGAAACTAGATTATGAAAGCGAGTAAAACTATAGGTTGCATCGAATATCCCTCACCCGAGTTAATTTGTATAAAATGGTTACATGGGTCGACGAGTTATTACAAGTGCGTCTCGTTTCGACAGTTAATTAAATCAAGGGTTGTTACGCCCTAAATCATCATAAAAGCCTAATAAGATTTTGGCGTCAACAAATATCCCGGAAATTACGCGCGAAAGGTCGTAAGCACGGGACATACATGATATGCCCCGTCAAATCTCCTAGGCGTAATAACTAGGACAACGCACCCGAAATAGACCCGTAAACGCCATCACCAAAGCAAAGCAACGCGTCAACTCGAGTGAGTTCAATTCGAACACAACCTAATTTAAGTTACCTAGAAAGCATGTTAAAAACGCGATAAATGGAAAGCGGTAAATAAACGCGGTAAATCTATACTAGAAAGCGTGTAAATCAAAGCATGTAAATAAAGAAAGAAAACCTAAATTAGAAAGCTTGTAAATTAACTAGAAAGCAAGAAATGAAGAAATACAAACTATATTAATGGAAGAGGATGATGAATAGTCAACTTACACAACAAATGGGGTGTCAAACCAAGTATAAATGAAGGAGAACTCTCCAAAACCCTCAAACCCTAAGCTAAACTAAGCTAAAATCGTGTATATTTGATATTAAAACCAAAAATGGGTTTATATAGTAAGTGGGAAAAGATAAGGGAAAAAGGAAAGAAAGAGGAAAGAGCCCAAAATATCTGGCACTACCGGTCGACCGGTCGCAGGAGCGCGGTCGACCGGTCCCTTAAACCAAAGCATACTGTCTCCTTCCTACGGCAAAAGTTGAAACCGCGGTCGACCGGTCCCTTGTACGCGGTCGACCGGTACTCTGTTTTCAGGATGCATTTGGTCCATGATGAGGGGAAAAAGGTCCATTACGGAAACGAGCCTAGCTTCTTCGTCCGAACTCCAAACGACGCACCGTTTGCGGCCACGCGATGCTAACTCAATGAACTACGCATCCGTGGAATTAACATGAGCCGGATAAGAAATGTGAATTGACTAAAAGACCCTTGAAGTAGCGTCCATCGATGAAACTTCTCCGAAATGCAACGGATCCTCACTTTTAGCGTTCCAATACCTACAAAAGCACAAATAACCCCTGCAAAACATGTATCTATCCAAATCCAAGGTCGTCTGGTTAATGAGCATAATTATAGGCATTTAGGACCGTAAAAGCGCTAGAATGCATAAGGATAACGGGCGGAAATATACAATATTCGATACGAATCAAACCCCCTAACTTACACATTGCTAGTCCCTAGTAATGAAACAAAGAAAACCAGACCACAGAGGGCGGTACAAAATGTATATATGCATCGAAATATAAATGCCACTTTCGTAGGGAACACGATTGCATTTAGCATATGCAATAAGCCGTTAAACCCCTAGGTTACCCTAGTGGACGAGTGTCGTCTCGTGAGGATTTTCAGGGATGATACCCACAAACATCATATGGTTTCCTCAAAATATGCCCAAACCAACGTGCGACAAGCCCAATAATGGCGAAAAGGATTTCATACGCATTATTAGCAAAGTGAATGAATTCACACAAAAGTTCGAATCACTAACATTATAGAATGCACCTCATAGAATTGAAACTTTAATATGTGGGAGGGGAGCGAGCACATGCAAAGTGTGATTTGGCAAAAACTTATATAAACCGGATAAACATTAAAGCAAGCATATATTCAATCCTCACGGGCATTACGCTCATCAAGCGAATTCACTCGAAACAGGGAGGTAACACACGGAACATGCGGGCTAAAGAGTAAATGTAAATGGAAACTAGGCCGCACACATGTCACAAATGAAGAACGCTATATATAAACTGAAAAATGTAATCTCAATGAAAGGATATCGCACACTAAAAGAGGCGAAATGCATTTTCACAGATTATCAAAACTATTATGACTTTTAAATTACATCAACCTAAGATCACATAGGACTTGAATAGGGTTATAATGTAGGTATGGCTAAGGTACGAAACGAAGGAATATATGTACGAATTCAAAGTGTTCGGAATGAAAACTCGGGATAATGGGATAATGCGGGCAATATCAAAATCGGAAAACAAGTTCCAAAAAGGCATTAGATATATCATCGGGGAGAGTAATCAAAGCTTATTGAACTATATACAACATATACAACTTTCTCTTTCTTTTCTTTTCTTCTTTTTCTCATTTTCTCTTTTCTTTTCTTTTTCTTTTTGCTTTCTCTTTTTCTTCATTTTTTCACTACTTTCTTTATTTTTCAAACTCTCAAATGCCTAAATTGCAACCGACATCATAACAACATCAATCAATCCCAAGTAACATTCCAAACAAAGGTATGGAAAGTGTATGTATGGGTTCAAACTCCAATTTGGAGTTGGTTATGGGATTTGGGGTTATGAAACGAAAGGCTATATTTAGGCTCAAAGGGGTTAACGAGGGTAAACATATAAGGGTAAGGTCAAGGTCAATATGGGTGATATAACAAAGATGGCCTATGATCATTTCCTAAAGTTTACGCAATTCTCAAATCAAAACAATATATGAAAATCATGCTCAAGTAACACATTGCAAGTTAATGAACGGTCAAATGAAAGAATAGTGAGATTACCGACGAATTCAACGTTTTCAAAGAGGAAAGAATAGTGTATAACACTCACAAACGACGAAAGGTACAAAGCTTACTCGGTGTAAGTATATACAATGCAACAAAAGATTACCGAGTTATAAAAATCTTAAACCAAATCAATAAAGCAAGGAAAGTGCATGTGCTCACGGGATTAAAGTTTAATTCATGAAGTTATTCATAATATGAATAATCAAGACTAAAGTCTAATAACTTCTAAAATCGAGAACATGCGTCATTGGGCTGTCTATTGGATCGGGCAATTATTGAAATTTATCATCGGAAACAAAGGCAAAATGCCCAAAAAGGAGAAAAAAGAAAGAAAATCTTTTTGAAATTTTTGAATTTTTCTAAGAAAAGCATACTAAGTAACTAACATGTGAGCAAAAACATGGACTAAAATAAGAAATGGATAGAATATCCCACACCCCCTAACTTAAAACTTGACATTGTCCTCAATGTAAATTAAGAACCAAGTTAAAGAGAGGAAAAGAGCGATATTACCCAAACGTGGAGCGATCCCCATGAGAACAAGTCCAAACAATCTACAAAACAAGTTAGTACCGAGCATAGCAAAAACAAATAACAAAAAGTTAACTAATTACACTAGACTAAATTAAAAAGGAAAGAAAAAATAAAAAGCTAACTTTATACAACCTACTATTTAGACTTCACACTAACTATACACTAGAAGTCTAAATAGCTGAGGGTCCACCATAAGAACGATTTGACTTTGGAGGATAACCGGTGTACCCTCACATACAAGCATGCCTTCCGAAAAATATGAATTCCGTTTTAACAACGGAAGGCATGTGTAAGGCGAAAGAAATGAACCATCGCCAATTAAAAGTTTTGGTGGGACGATGGGGGGTTTGGATTGCACGGGTGACAAAAACAAGTGGGGACCGAGAAAAGCCGAATATCCTCCCAATGATTTTGAAGTTGGAATGGGAGGCGGCGCACACAAAGGCAAAGATGCGATCGTGGAGGGCGACTCGAGCAAGTACTCCTCATCGGCGATAGGGTTTAAAACATTAAAGTTCAAAACCGAATCATCGGGTACTTGTTTCGGTGGGGTAATAGAGAATGAAATTGGGGATGAAAAAAATTCAAACTCATGAGGTGAATCATCATCGCATGAAGTTGGAATTTCAAAGGAAATAATATCATTTTCAATGAAATGTTCTTCTTTGGGGGCCAAAGAAGAAATCATTTCATTGCAAATAGATATTACGTCATTTTCATCCTCACTTTAAATATCTATTATGAGATGGGCAAAGTCTAGAATGGATTGTTCCAAAGTAGGTACAAGTACCTCATTTGGTTCAAAACATTCTTCGACTTCAAAAGTCTCGGAAGCAAAATCGTCGTCGGACTCAAATAATAAATCCAACTCATGTTCCCACGAACGATTTTCTTCCCGATAGCGATTTTCAATTTTCTCATTTTCATACATACGCAAGCCCTCACCAAAAGTCATGGGTCGAGGTGCGGATGCATGAAAATGGGAACTTTGAAAGTTGCGATCGGACTTAAACTTAAGCTCATTATTATAGAAATTTTGAAAACCATTCGAATTCGTTTCAAAATTCCTATTATAAGGAGGTAAAGGCCCAAAATCATTGTCATCATCATCAAAATTCCAATAACCTAAGTTTTGACTTTCGTTATACTCGCCCAAAGTCATATTTGAATTTGTTATACTTTGGGATTCTAAGTATTCACCGAAAGTCATAGGTTTGCAAGAATTTTGAGAATTATGACAAGGATTACCGAAAGAATTGGAATAAGACATGCTTACCCCAAAAATGGCTCAAGTGGAGAATTCCACAAAGTAGGTGCGCGCGGGAAAAAATTCGAGCGTTTCTAAGTGCTCAAATGTGGAAGTCCTGCAAAATATTAGCAATAATACAAATAGAAAGAAAATACTATGAAATATTAAATCAAATAAAGTCTAAAACAAACTAGTCCCCGGCAACGGCGCCATTTTTGATCGAGCGCGAAAAGTAGCGCGTGTAAAGACGCTAGTCGTTGTTTTCGTTTCACCAACTCAATACAAAAACCTAAGTTACTACTACACTTGTGAGGCAAGCACAGCGGTAAGTCGGGTATCGAAAATCCACAGAGACAAGTTGCTAGAATTTAAGTGATTTAATACTCCGAAATAAAAGTGTAAAAGATGATTACAAACTAAAAGAAAAGATGCATAAAGGAAAAGATTATTCTAGGCAATGGTATTGAAACTAGATTATGAAAGCGAGTAAAACTATAGGTTGCATCGAATATCCCTCACCCGAGTTAATTTGTATAAAATGGTTACATGGGTCGACGAGTTATTACAAGTGCGTCTCGTTTCGACAGTTAATTAAATCAAGGGTTGTTACGCCCTAAATCATCATAAAAGCCTAATAAGATTTTGGCGTCAACAAATATCCCGGAAATTACGCGCGAAAGGTCGTAAGCACGGGACATACATGATATGCCCCGTCAAATCTCCTAGGCGTAATAACTAGGACAACGCACCCGAAATAGACCCGTAAACGCCATCACCAAAGCAAAGCAACGCGTCAACTCGAGTGAGTTCAATTCGAACACAACCTAATTTAAGTTACCTAGAAAGCATGTTAAAAACGCGATAAATGGAAAGCGGTAAATAAACGCGGTAAATCTATACTAGAAAGCGTGTAAATCAAAGCATGTAAATAAAGAAAGAAAACCTAAATTAGAAAGCTTGTAAATTAACTAGAAAGCAAGAAATGAAGAAATACAAACTATATTAATGGAAGAGGATGATGAATAGTCAACTTACACAACAAATGGGGTGTCAAACCAAGTATAAATGAAGGAGAACTCTCCAAAACCCTCAAACCCTAAGCTAAACTAAGCTAAAATCGTGTATATTTGATATTAAAACCAAAAATGGGTTTATATAGTAAGTGGGAAAAGATAAGGGAAAAAGGAAAGAAAGAGGAAAGAGCCCAAAATATCTGGCACTACCGGTCGACCGGTCTCAGGAGCGCGGTCGAATGGTCCCTTAAACCAAAGCATACTGTCTCCTTCCTACGGCAAAAGTTGAAACCGCGGTCGACCGGTCCCTTGTACGCGGTCGATCGGTACTCTGTTTTCAGGCTGCATTTGGTCCATGATGAGGGGAAAAAGGTCCATTACGGAAACGAGCCTAGCTTCTTCGTCCGAACTCCAAACGACGCACCGTTTGCGGCCACGCGATGCTAACTCAATGAACTACGCATCCGTGGAATTAACATGAGCCGGATAAGAAATGTGAATTGACTAAAAGACCCTTGAAGTAGCGTCCATCGATGAAACTTCTCCGAAATGCAACGGATCCTCACTTTTAGCGTTCCAATACCTACAAAAGCACAAATAACCCCTGTAAAACATGTATCTATCCAAATCCAAGGTCGTCTGGTTAATGAGCATAATTATAGGCATTTAGGACCGTAAAAGCGCTAGAATGCATAAGGATAACGGGCGGAAATATACAATATTCGATACGAATCACCCTCCTCATCTACTCGGGGATGAGGAAGATCTTCTTCTCGGGGACGAGCAAGAGCTGCTCGGATTTCAATTGAAGAGCAAAGAACTCAATCAGCCTTGGAGAATCAGGCATTCCAGTTGATGGCGAAGAATCAAGCATTAGTAGAGATGTCCAAGAAGATTCTGAACCTCGACGAGCAACTTTCTACACAAAGATCTGCCTTGGAAAATAAAACAAATCTGGTGAAGAATCTTCACGAGCAGCTAGAGAGGTTGACCTACCAGTTCCATAAACAACCCAGAGAGTTTTGGATGGCTAGTTACAATGAAGCCCTCTACCATCTAGATGGCTGGATCCAGCAGTCAAACAACGAGGGTACAAGTAAGGATGGCAAAATGCGCTGGGTGTGCTGAAATTGGAGCGGGGTCACTACTTATGGGATTATTATGATCTTGGGTTGATTGAGTTTCCAGTGCCTCCTTTTAAGCTCGACATGAGTTGGATTCCTTCTCGGGCAATTCCTCAGTGCTTGATCTCAAAGTACCTCGGCGATTACAGCCTCCATTCAAATTTGACATATCTCGCCCAGAGCATTTGCTTGATCGGCCATCGGTGATGAATATTCAAATGCTCCAAGATGTGAATTTCATAAACTCTCCTTATGCCTTAGACGATCCTCCTGCTGGAGTAGAACCTGTTTCAAAGGCAGAGGGAAAGAAACCTATAGAATAGGATTTTCTCAATTGATATCTCATGTAATATGTAATTTATACTCTATGTAATTTGTTCTGATTTTAATGAAGAAACTTTTAGTTTTCTCTGCAATCTTGATTGTCATTGTCTTGGAAATATTTTATAAAACATCTCTTTTATTCACTGATGAATGTGTATGTACATCTGTAAAAAGGCAAAAAATGTCCTATGTTATTTTAAATTCCCGACCAACCAGAGTTGGTGAAAATTCATTGTTGACCAATCGGAGTTGGTGATAATTATTTGATGACCAACCGGAGTTGGCGATATTTTGCTTCCCGACTAACTTAGAGTACTAACTTAGAGTTGGTGTGGTATTTTGATATGCCATTCTGTTTTATTTTTTTAATTATAGTGACTTAATTTAACCAACCGAAGTTGATTGTAAATTGATTTGCCGACCAACAAGAGTTGGTGGAGATTGATTCCCGACCAACCAGAGTTGGAAGAGATTTATTTCTCGACCAACCGGAGTTGGAAGAGATTTATCGACCAACCGTAATTGGATTTTATCGACCAACCGGAGTTGGATTTGGTTCCCGACCAACCGGAGTTGGAAGAGATTTGTTCCCGACCAACCGGAGTTGGAGGAGATTTTGTCGACCAACCGGAGTTGGAAGAGATTTGGTTCCCGACCAACCGGAGTTGGAAGAGATTTATCGACCAATCGTAGTTGGATTTTATCGACCAATCGAAGTTGGATTTTATCGACCAACCGGAGATGGATTTGGTTCCCGACCAACAGGAGTTGGAATAGATTTATTTCCCGACCAACCGGAGTTGGAAGAGATTTATCAACCAACCGTAGTTAGATTTTATCGACCAACCGGAGTTGGATTTTGTCGACCAACCGGAGTTGGATTTGGTTCCTGACCAATCGGAGTTGGAAGAGATTTATTCTAAACTTGATGCATAGTGTGTAGCACTAATACTCCGAAAAAAAATTCAACAAAAAGGGAGAACTGGGTAAAACATTCAACACTTTATTCATACTGAAGAAAACTTCATTTACATAGGAATCCCCAATTACTGATAATATCTGCGTAGATGCTCTGCATTCCATGCATTCTTAAATTCTTCTCCCGCCAAGGTTTCAATCCTGTATGTTCCTAGTCGAACAACTTCTATTACTATGTAGGGTCCATGCCAATTAGCTTCCAATTTATTGTGCTTTTGAATTACTTTCTTTAGCACATAGTCTCCTTCCTTCAAATCTCTCTTTTTTACCCTCTTGTTGTAAAACAGAGCTGTTTGTTGTTGGTATGCAGCATTCCTAATTTTTGCTTCTTCTCTAACTTCCTCAAGCATATCTATATCTAATCGTCTCATCAAGTCACTGATAGGAGAATTGAAATTCAGCACCTTGTGTGTGGGGAGGCCTAACTCGGTAGGTATAACAGCTTCACTTCCGAATGACAGCATGTATGGAGATTCTCCTGTTACTGCTCGCGGTGTAGTATGATAAGCCCACAGCATAGAATGTAGCTCGTTGATCCAATTTGCATTCGCATCATCCAGTCTTTTCTTTAAACCGTTCAGTAGAGTTCCGTTCGTCACCTCAGTTTGTCCATTGCTCTGGGGATGGCCTGGTGCAGAGTGGGTCTTCAATATGTTTGACTGATGACAATATGCGGCGAACTCCTCGTTGCCAAATTGAGTTCCATGGTCTATGATGAATGCGTGGGGAAGACCATATCTACAAATGATATTCTTCCAAATAAATTGATACAACTTGTCATACATCATATCAATGAGAGGCTCAACTTCTACCCATTTAGTAAAATAATCCACAGCGACTACAAGGTATTTAAATCTTCCTCGGGTCATTGGAAGCAGCCCAACAAAGTCTATTCCCCAAATGGCGAATGGCCAAGGAGACGTGATCGGTGTTAGCAATGCTTGGGGAGTTCTTCAGATGGAAGAGAAACGTTGACATTTATCACATTTCTTGGCATAAGCTATACAATCATCTCTCATCGTCGGCCAGTAATACCCTTGCGTTGTCATTCTTTGTAGGAGTGCTCGACCTGCTACATGGGCTCCACAAGACCCTTCATGGACTTCTTCAATCAAAATTTTCACCTAAGAGGGATGGACACATCTTTGTAAACCTGCTATAATTCCTCGTATGTATAAAATGCCATTAGTCAATACATAACGAGCAGCTTTAAACTTTAGCTTCTTGGCTGCGAGTTTATCAGTTGGTAATGTCCCCTCCTCAATATAGGCGCTGATGGGATCCATCCAAGATGGTCCTAAATCAAGGGTAATGAATCTCATCATCATATCTTTGTCAGTGCTCCTGCTAGCCAAAATTTCTATCGGGATTGTTCTTCGTAGCTCGGTGTGTGTGGCTGAGGCTAACCGAGCTAAGGCATCTGCTCTTGCATTCTCCAATCTTAGTGTTCTAATTAACTGCACTGCGTTAAAGCTCGATACAATCTCCATTTCTTTCGCATGATACTTGATCATTAACTCTCCTTTTGTTGCGTACACCCCCAGCATTTGATTTATGATCAACTGTGAGTCACTGAATACAATGACCTGCTCTTTCCCCATTATTTTTGCTAAACTAAGACCTGCAATTATAGCTTCGTATTCATCCTCATTATTAGAAGCATCGAATTGAAAGCACAGAGCATACTCCACATCGATCTCATCCGGGCTGTTTAAAATAATCCCTGCCCCACAACCTATAGTGTAAGATGAGCCATCCACATATAGATTCCATATAGGTACTTCATCCTCAAATTTTTGATCGAATAAAGTTCCTTGGTGGAATTTTTTTGCTTTTTTATGTCCTCCTCTAGCACTTCTTGCTGCTCGTCGACCATCTCCTCTTGCTCGTTAGCCGACTTAAGTTCGTCGGGGTTTAAATTTGATGATCCTGTAACATCCACAAGCTGGTCCGTATTTAAGTTTTGTTCTTCAGAGGCGTCAGGATAGGTGAACTCTGCGATAAAATCTGTCACTGCCTGCCCTCTAAACGACGATCTAAGATCATAAACTATGTCATATTCACCAAGTTCTACTGGCCAGTATGTCAATCTCCCTGATTTTTATGGCTTATGAAGAGCTTGCCTCAATGGCATATCGGTATACACGACTATGGTGTGAGCTTGAAAGTACGACCTCATTCTTCTACTCTCTTCGATCAACGCTAGTGCCAAATTTTCCAGTCTTGGATATCTGATCTCTGCTCCTCGAAAGGCCTCGCTAGTGTAATAAATTGGTTTTTGCACTCCATCCTCCATTCTTATCAATGCCGAGCTAACTGTATTATCCAAAACTGCTAGATACAAGTACAATCTTTTTCCCATCACTGGTCTGGACAACAGGTATTTCTTCAACTCTTGAAAGGCCTTCTTGCATTCATCATTCCATTCAAACGTTTTTCGGAGTGTTTTAAATAATGGGAGACATCTATTAGTTGCTCGTGACACAAATCTATTAAGTGCTGCAACTCGCCCTGTGAGACTCTGCACTTCCTTCTTCGTTGCTGGAGATCGTAGCCCCAATAGAGCCTTGATCTTTTCTGGGTTCGTTTCAATACCTCGTTGATTGACAATATACCCGAGAAACATGCCTTCTCGTACTCCGAATATGCATTTGGTAGGATTTAACTTCATTTGATATTTATCTAATTGATCAAAGGTCTGGCCTAAGTCAATTAGATTATCAGCAGCTTTCTTGCTCTTCGTCAGCATATCATTGACATAAACTTCCATATTGTAACTGATTTGCTCTGCAAACACCTTGTTCATCAGCCGCTGATTTGTTGCACCTGCATTTTTCAATCCAAAAGGCATAACATTATAACAATAAGTTCCCCTAGAGGTGATAAAAGAGGTACTCTCACTGTCTTCAAGTTTCATTTTAATCTGGTTATAACCAGAATAAGCATCCATGAAGCTCAGCAGCTCGTGCCCCGAGGTAGCATCCACTAATTGATCAATTCGGGGCAAAGGAAAATGATCTTTTGGGTATGCCATGTTGAGGTCGGTGAAGTCTACACACATCCTCCACTTGTTATTCTTCTTTTTCACCATCACCACATTAGCTAACCAATCGAGATATTTGACATCATTAATAAAGCAGGCTTTCTGAAGCTTCTCGACCTCTTCTTGTATAGCTTGGTTCTTTTCAGGGCTGAACACTCTTCGTCGTTGCTTTACTGGCTTAATTTTCTTGTTCACATTGAGCGCATGACATAGGAAGGCTGGGTCTATCCCTGGCATGTCTTCGTGGCTCCATGCGAAAGTTTGTTTTCTGCTTTTGAGGAAGGCTATCAATTCCTATTTTAATGAGGCATCTAATGACGAACCGATCTGAGTTGTTCGTTCTGGGTGTTCATCGTCCATAATGACATTTTCAGTTGCTTTCACCACATGGCCTTTTACGAGCTGCGACTCGTCTCTAGGATCTAATGTTTCAATTTCTACACCTTCATCCACTTGATAAGTAGTTGTCTTTTTTCTGGATTCTTCACGTTCTTCCTGCTCGACAGATGAATAGTAGCATTCCCGAGCTACTTTTTGGTCGCCCTTTACCACTCTCAGTCCAAAGTTTATTGGGAATTTTAAACATTGATGTACCTTGGATGGTACTGCTTTGAATTTTTTCAAACCTACTCTTCCCATGATGATATTATAAGCTGATTGGACATTTTTATCCATCACGAAAAAGCGCACTCTTTCTGTTCGACAAGAAGGCCATGTACCGATGAACATATCCAACTTGATCGTCCCAAGTGGAAAAACTTTCTCGACAGTAAAACTGAGGAGGGGCCGATGATATGGCTCCAACTGGGATAACTTTAGGTTCAAACTATCAAGACATGGGTAGAACATAATATCTGCTGAGCTGCCATTGTCCACCAATACTCGCGAAATCACTACTTCATTCATCCTCATTTTGATCACCAATGGGTCATCGTAAGGATATAGCACACCTGCGAGGTCGTTCTTAGAGAAACCGATGACCAGTTTATCTTTGTTCACCTTCCTCGAGCGATCATCTTCAGCTAGATTTATACGTTGAATGTATGAACAAGCTTGAGCCTCATTGAGGTAAGCTTTCCTTTCTATAGTAAGGTCTCCACCTCCTGCATCTCCACCTGTGATACCATTGCAATCAAATGATCCAAAACGAATTAAACATACCTCACGTTCTGGATGTATTGGTCTTTTGGGGAGATCGGGGTCATCTTCTGGGTCATCTTTATGATCTCTTTTCTTGTCTTCTTTTGCTTGAAGAGGAGATTTAGACCTTTGCCTTCCTCGTTCTCTGGTTCGACCACCGTTTTGACGATCAACATATTTGGTCAATTTTTCACGTCTAATGAGTGCTTCAATTTCCTTTTGGAGAGCTATGCAGTTTTTGGTCGTGTGACCATGGTCTTTATGGAACTCGTAATATTTGGACTTATTCCTCTTGTCAGGATCTGTCTTCATTTTTTTAGGCCAGTTTAGCTCCTTGCTGTTCTGGATCTCTTCCAGAATGTGGTTTATATCTACTTTCAAAGGAGTATAATTTCCAAATTTCTTCAATTGTTCCAATTCTTGCTTTGCTTTTGATTGCTTGTTGCCACCATTATTCTTTTACTCCTTCTTCTCGACCTTATCGGCCTCAACTTTGGTCTCCTTAGTGTCCATGTTCTTCTTCGCAGCCATAGCTTCCTCGGCATTCATAATTTTGGCTGCTTTTGCCATTAGTTCTGACATGGTCCTGGGCGGATCTTTGGCCAAAGTGTAGTACAATTTATTAGGCAACAGTCCACTCATCAAAGTAGTAATCGCAATTTTCTCCTCATAGTCAATTACTTCCAGTTTCTCGTTATTGAAACGAGTAATGTAATCTCTGGTACTTTCACCTACCTTTTGTCTAACGCTCAACAAGTGTGCTACTCGTTTAACAGGTTTTTCTCCAAAACAGAAGTTTCCAATAAAGAGCTCGGCCTGTTGAAAGAAAGTTGCAATCTTCCCCTGAGGAAGATTGTTATACCATATTTGAGCAGATCCGGTAAGAGTTCCTGAAAATGCCCTGCACCTCATCTCATCTAGAACTGCATAGATATCACCAGTAGCTTGGTATTGTTCTATATGGAGAACATGATCAGTTTTTCCATCATATTTAGGTGTCACCACAGGAGCTTTGAATTTTGATGGTGTGGGAAAGTCCACAATCTCTTGTACGAAGGGTGTTCCTCAGACAAAAGTCCTTTGTAGAGGATTCTTGGATTTGGCCATCTCCCCTAATCTATCCTCCAACCTTTGAATTGAGCCCTTCCATGCATCATTTCCTTCCTCGATCCTATTGGTTCGAGCAACTAACCGCGTTGAATTTGCCTCTTGGGATCTTTCATGACGAGCAGCTGGTCGTGATTGGGCAGAGCCTTCCTTTAAATCAGATGGTCGTTGAGAGTTCCTTGGCATAATCCTAGGGGGACTTCTATTCCTCCTAGGACCCAAACGATCAAAAGGAGAGACTCTACTCAACCTTTCAAGAGCACTTGTCCTTTCTGGAGACAGAGTGATGTTTTGTTGAGTGTCTGTAGCTCATACCGAGGAAGTCCGTCCAGGCTGATAAGAAGGATCATGAGATCTCTCAGTACGATATGAATCGGTGCGTCTGGATCGATATTCCTCTGAGAATAACGTTCGCCTAGAAGGTAACTGGGTATTTCTCTAACTGCTTCATTGTCCTAACTGGGCCGGCGCTCCACCTTGGATAGTTTGCATGAGTTGTCGCATAGTCTCTTGCATGGTCGTCTGGCCCTGGGCCAAATTAGCCATTATTCCAGCAAGATCATGGACATTTGGAGGAGTAGATGGATTTGAAGGAATCCCAGCGTTTCGATTACTGGATTCTGGATGATCAACCATTGATGATAAATGGTTTTGGTGAAAAATGATAATTACAGTCGTTTCTCACAGACGGCGCCAATCTGTTGATGTAAAAAATTAGATAATCTCTAATTAATCAATCACAGATAAAATAAATAAGACAAACGATTTTTAAAGTGGTTTAGCCTTGAAAGAATGGCCTACGTCCACTGTTTTTGTTATTGCTGACTGTTTGTTTGGAATTCTCGATAATGGGTTTTACCAAGAAATTTAGAATCCCCTTTTCATGAGGATGTTATAATGTATTTATAGCCTTGAGGCTGTACATGTGAAAGAATGATGCGCTGTATTTTGGCTGCTGAATATTTCTGTATAGCATTAAATGCACATTTAATGCATAGTTGTCTTCTGTCATACTTGACGCACACGCAACAAGTATTTGAGTTGCTCGGACCGCCTTAAGTTGTTCAGATAGCTTTGAGCTGCTCGGATAGCTTTGAGTTGCTCAGACTAATTTAGTTGCTTGGATCTCTTTAAGTTACTCGGACCTGTGGAGTTCCTCGGACCTAATTCGTCAAAAGTCTTTGTATTTACCATGTGAATGGACACGTGTCTTTATATGATTGATCCATGTCAGTAGATTAAATTTGGTATCAACATTCGGTATTTTATTTAGAGCC
The DNA here is from genome assembly GCA_949130495.1 of Sambucus nigra. Classification (NCBI taxonomy): domain Eukaryota; kingdom Viridiplantae; phylum Streptophyta; class Magnoliopsida; order Dipsacales; family Adoxaceae; genus Sambucus; species Sambucus nigra. The sequence continues at coordinate 162,135,505 of OX422217.1, forward strand.
GTTAAGACTAATTCATCGTGTAAGGGTTAAGCACAAAGTTTAACCGTAGTTTAGTTTCATGAGACAAAATTTTAATTCACTATTTTTAATTACTAAAAACTAGTATTATCGACACTATATATATATAGTAAAGTAGGAAACTTATGTATGTCATAAGCTTAGTTGATGATGTCATGAAATGAGTTTTTTTTACAATACCCATTTTACCCCTCAAATTTTTATTTCCCCCTCTTTTTTAGACACTCTACTTTATTTACCCCTTACTTGAAAATTCAAAAACATGGGTAACAACGTAAATTAGGTGCACTCTCCAAAACTTCTCCACGGCAGAGGTGGGAGTAAAAGGATGCCTTCTTTCTCTTTCTACTTTAATTCAAAACTTTATTTTCTCACATACCCAACCCCCATTTCACGTTTCTGATTCTCTAAAGGTACCATTTTCTCTTTCATCTACATCTTTTCCCAAAATAAAATCATAGCTACATCTCATCTTGGATCTCTGAAACATCTACGAACAACCTCTCTATCTCATTTATCATCTCCGATCGACACCTTCTCCCCATCATCTTACATCTTCGAAATCATAATTACATCTCATCTTATTCAAAACCATCACGTATTTTTATCTATATTAGGGTTTTATGTATTTATTTTGAACTTTCGTTTATGTATTTGGACAAATGATGGTCTTTGGGGGAGGTACTTTGGTTGGCTTCCTGGAAAGGCTCTCTTCTTTCTTCATCCCAATAGATCGGGTATATTTTTTGTTCTATTGGGAACAATACGTATGTGGATGTGGTGGAAATATAATATGGTAGTGATGTTTTATTTTGCAGATTAAGCATAGGATATAGAAGCGCTGAGATGGCTCGAGATTGATATGGATCTGGATGTGGTGGTTCTATGCAAGTAGGGCTCATTTCCTAAATTAAATGGTAAATCCCTAAATTCCTAGAAATGGAAGGCCGGTTATCCACGTTCCTACTGTTGAAGCCTGTTTTGGTCTTGGCCATTGTGTCGGCACATGTTTATTGAAATCTAAAACAGTTCAATTTTTCTAATGATGTTTCCAATGCACAAACAATCTCTCTCTCTCTCTCTCTCTCTCTCTCTCTCTCTCTCTCTCTCTCTCTCTCACACACACACACACACACACACACACATATTGTTATGAATTTTTCATGAATCTAAGCATATCACTTGGTTGGGTAAAAAAACTTGGGGTTCGTTACAGCTGTTTTTTATTTTTTTCATGTAATTTATTTTTATTTCATTTTGACAAAACCCAGTCTCTTTTTTGTGTTCAGGTAATCTGTTCCTTATGTACTGTTGTAGTTCGGGTGAAAAAATTATCTCGACAAGTGATGATCCTATTCGAAAATGATGTTGGGTTTTCATCCCATCTCATTAAGAAGATCTAAAGGGTCCATTTTTCACTCTAATCTGCAAAAATGGTTCGTCCAAATGATGTTGATTTTCCAGCTGATATTGAGAAGAGGAGGCACAAGCTTAAGCGTTTGGTGCAATCTCCTGACTTGGTGTTCGTTACAGCTGTTTTGATTTTTTTCATGTAAATTTTTTTATTTCATTTTGACAAAACCCAATATCTTTTTTGCGTTCAGTTACTCTATTCCTTATGTACTGTTGTAGATCAGGTGAAAAATTGACTCGAAAAGTGATGGTCCTATTCGAAAATGATGCTGGGTTTTCAACCCATATCATGAAGCAGATCTAAAGGGTCCATTTTCACTTTAATTTGCAAAAATGGTTCTTCCAAATGATGTTGATTTTCTTAACCCACCAATTGATATTTATAAGTGGAGGCACAAGCTAAAGCATTGGGTGCAATCTCTTGACTCTTTTTTCATGGATGTGAAGTGACAGGGTTGTTTCAACATAACAACTGTGTTCAGCCACTCGCAAACTGTAGTGGTATGCGAAAACTGCTAGACGGTGTTGTGCCAGCCGATTGGTGGCGGTGCCCGACTTACGGAGGGCTGACATATTTGATTTCATTTTTGTAATTTCAATTTTTTGCATGTTTGGGCATTTTTTCCACTTTCGTTATATCTGTATTTTTTGGTCTTTCAACAGGTGGGTCTCCTCTTTAATGCTCGCATTAAACTTCTGAACAAATTGTGATCCCTACATTGGATTTTGTTATTTTGGTATTTCTTTCTTTCGATTCTTAATTCCATCGATCAGTTGATGCAATTCGTTTGAAACATAGTTTACACGGATTTTTCTTGAGTTATATGTGTAGCGTGTTTTGTTCATAACATAGTTTATTTCATGGATTTCTAATTTCAGTTAAGTGTTCGGTTTCAATTTTTGTTTAAAATAGTTTAGGTTTGTAAATTGTGAGCAATTCTGATTCTATTATACACAAATTCTCTTAGCTAGTTTTATGTATCTATCAGCATTGGTTTTGATTTGAATCATTTTTTTTGCAGTTATGAATTGAATGATTTTGAATATTTTTTTGTCCAGATTGTATGTCCCAATTTTTTCTTTTGTTTGATTGATCATGTACTTTGGAGGCTTTGGGGCACAAGGCTCGAGGTAAGTGGGAATTGGTGGGCACATGGAGGCACAAAACTCGATATAAAAGTTTGACATAAATTTTTTAGCAAGAGTACCGAATTTAATTATTATTTTTTATACAAAAAATAAACTTTTAAAAATACTTTTATGTAATAATATTTTATAAAGAATTTTGAAACAAAATCATTGTTGTTATTTAAATAACTGAATCTTAAAAATTATATTAGGATAATTTGATTATTTACACTCAAAGATACTTTAAACTGTTAAAAACCAACAGTTCGTTTTTTTTTTGCCTAACAAAAACTCCGTAGACAACAATTATTAATACCCATATTGAATGTTACAAATACCTATTTTAAGTATATTTTTTTTGCCTCAAACATAGTAACTAATATGTTTTTTGTCCAACACCCATAATAATTAATACCCATATTTAATGTTACAAAACCCTATTGTAAATCTGTTCATGTACTTCAACTTAAAGCCCTTATCACTTTCTACCATCATTTAACTATTGTTTTTAATATAATAGTTGATTTTTTGACCTAGAAGCATGACTATAAATTATTAATACCCATGAGTTCGTGGACGGGATAATTAACATAATTGGTTTTTCAGATGAGTTCGTGGCCGGGCTAATTAAGAGGAGGAAAAAGAAGTTTTGAGTTTTCAAATTAAAGATGCCAAAAATGATAGATGCGTACAAAACTTTATTAATGACTCATCATAACTTAGCCATATTAAGCTAGTAATACAGTTAATGTTTTTCGCCTAGAAGCATGATTATAAATTAGTAATACCCATGAGTTCACTTTATTAAATTTATTTGTAAATTAGTGTTTTTCTGTAAATCTAGAATTAACATAATTGGTTTTTTAAATGAGTTCGTGGCCCAACTAATTAACATAATTGGTTTTTATTTGTAAATTAGTGTTCACACATTTGTTGTTCGAGTATTTTTTGTATTTCTCAAATAATGTGGATAGTCCTATAAATAAAGAAAAATTTGCCCACATTTTTAAATTGTTTACACGTTTGTGTTGTAAAGAAAAACTTTATGACTTAAATTGTTTACATATTTAATACATTGGAATTTTTATTCGTGCCTTTAGGCACGTACTTTGAATTTGTTTTGTCGTTTTGCGATTATCAGCGTGCTTTCAGGCACATGCATATCCTAGTGTGTGTGTGTGTATGTATATATATATATATATATATATATATATATATATATATTACTGGTTGGTTTTTGTATAGTCATTTAAAAATTGGTTTACCGAACATATCATTCTAAAATTATTGGATTAATATACTAAACACACGATTATTATATTCCATCTATTAATTTTTCTCATCCACGAGACCCATTTATCACAAACATAAATCTTAAAAGAAAAGAAATGTAATAATTATATATTTATGTAATATAAAAAATCTCAATTAATTTTATCTTTCATTAAGATAAGTGTAATGTATTCATAGTTGTTTAAGAAGGTATTTTTCAATTAAAAATAAATCTTATTAATTTATATAGACTTTGGTACAATATTTTTAAGTTCTTACTTATGAATATTCATGCTCCATCCCTAGGTTATTTGGTACTCTATGTGTACGGAGTATATACAATTATATAGATTATTTTATTGTTTGGATTAAAAACTTGAATCTATTAAAAATAAAATTAAAAATACTAATTAGTAGGTTTTTAAAAAACTGAAAATAAAAAATACCAAAACTCAAAATAATAAAAAAAATATTGCTAATTGTGAGGCTAAATAGAGATCAAATTGATTGATATCCACTCTTAGTTGCTGTTATATTCAAGCTCAAAACATGGGCCCTAATGGAACATGTTGTTATTTTTCATCCAATAATAATAACATGCATTATGTAGTAACATGACCTTCTTGTATAACATCCCTACGAAACTCCTCATCGGAAAGTACCAATAACCCACCAACTGAACCAACGGTGTTAATAGATAAGCATATCGTAAGAAGCTTCACCACCTTCTCCTTTCACACCATATGATTTGTATGTTCTCTTACTACCCTCATATTGATGATGAGAGCCATTGTGAGAATCCCCATAAAGGCATATGATAAGTCATCAATCACCTACACTGAACCCCAACCTTCCACCTAAAGAGTAAACAATATGTCACTCATTCGTTGACTCAAAGCATCTGTCACAATGTTTGCCTTCCCAGGTGATATTGAATCATGAATTGATAATACTTGACGAACTCAAACTACCTCCGTTGACTTATGTTCAAGTTCTTCTGTGTAAAAGGATAATGTAGGATCTTGTGATCACTGAAGAGCCTAAGATTCTCACCCCATAAATAATTCCTCCAAACGTAAAGTGCAAATACAACTACTGCCAACTCCAAATTACGCGTCGAATAATTAACCTCACGAGGCTTTAATTTTCGAGATGCTTATAAAATCGGTCGATACATATACATCAAAACTCCCACCTAGTTCCACTAGGTAAGCATTAGTGTAAACAATGTACTGAATCTCGATAAATTCTCTCTCACTCTCTCTCTCTCTCTCTCTCTCAGAAACTAAACCCTAATTAGGGTTTGCATGATGTCTCAAACGTATGCATTACCAATGAACCCTAAACCACCCAATCCTGACAACATTTGGCCTCGATCCTTTGCAAGTGTCGTTGCAAACAAACCTTCGAAAGAACTTGATCTCAAACCTCCATCCTTATTCAAAGGAGAACAAGTTGTTCTTTTCTATCAAGAAGATAATTGCCAGAACCATTTAAGTTTTCAATAGTGGGCAAGATATCACATGGGAGACCAGTAATGGATGATATTTGCAAAAGGTATTAACTTTCAATCTGAAACAATCATGCACTGTAGGGTTGTTGGACAATAAGCATGTTTTGGTAAGGCTGAGTTATGAGGACGAATTTATAAGATTGTGGACAAAAGATCATTGGTTTTTTGGAAGATTTCATATGAGAACTTTTAAGTGGCCTCTTCAATGGACAATGGATGAAGAAAGTTCAATTGTGCCTGCCTATATTAATTTCCCTAACTTACTTATCCATCACTTTTCCAAGTCCTCTTTTTTTTTTATTGCTCAACTAATAGGGAGACCTTCAAAACTAGATGCTTTAACTATGTAACAAACGAGGCCAAGTTTTGAAAGGTCTAGTAATGAATTAGACCTGATTAAAGAAAAAACAAGAAGGGTGTGGATTAGTATTGTTAAAAGTGGATTCTGGCAGGAATTTTTATATGAAAATCTTCCAAAATATTGCATTCACTGCATAAAGAAGAGTCATGTGAAGGAATCTTACATCTTCTTGAAGAAAAGTAAAGGAGATATAACTCTAGATAAGAAGAAAGTAAGAAACCTTAAAACCATGTAGAGATAAAAGAAATTAAACCTAGAGAGAACTATGAAGTTGAAGATGCTGATAAACACCCAAAGTGTTAAAATAAAATCCCAAATAGAATAATTTTAATTACTAATTCTCAGTAAAATCGGTCTTATACGCATATCTGTTCATTTTGTAGGTATATATGCCTCTTGCGGTTTCAAAAGCATTAAATCAAGGCAAAATGCGGTTAAAAGAAGCTAAATCTCAATCCCTTACCCTAAACCCCAACTCCAGTACCAATTAATATGTCCTCTAACCGAGACCAGACCTTCCTAATCTTGTCCTGAACCTCGTGTGTGTTTATTTTTCACCTGTTAGATGTTTTTAGATTTTTATTTTAGTCATTTTTAATTTTTAGAATTTATTTTATATTTTTTTAGAGCCTTGTATATTTTTAGGTATTATTTTTGCGTCGACTATTTTTTTATATATTTTTATATAGAGGTGAGTTTTTATTTTTTATTTCTTTTATTTTAGTTTTATAAATATTTTATTAGGTTAGGGTTGTTAGTCTTTAGATTAGAAATTTAATATTTTATTTTTAATAGATTTTTTATTTTCTTTAGTTTTACTTTATTAAGTTAGGATTTTATTTTTTAATTTTAATAGATTTTAATTTTTAGTTTTATTAATATTATTCATTTTATTTTTTTAGTTAAGTAGTGTTATTTAATTTTTAGGTGCACATTTAACACACACACACACACACACATACACACTACACCCCTACTCTTACTTACACCTATCTATCCTACACCCTATTACACATAAAAACTTTTCACCCATCATCTTCCTCACTAACCACACTCTCTCTCCTATCTGCATCAATAAACCAACCTTAAACCCATTTTAAGACCTAACTTATATCTCCTGCCCCATCACCTGAGATTTAACCCGGAACCATCCCGAAGCTTCAACCTCCAACCCATCACCTCGCAACCAACCCCATCTCGCCGCCCCCCTACTCAACTTCGGATGAACTCCCTTCAACCCATGCCCTTTTTAACTACCCACACCCAACATACCTGATTTCTACCATCTGCCAAAGACCCAAGCTAAAATATAAAACCAAAAATTGAACCCATATGCCCACATGTGTTAAATATATATTCTTCCTATTTTCTAAAACATCCTCATCACCCCAATATCTATATGCACAATTATCCATTCCTAAACTACCCCAACACTCTCATCACCCTGATTATACCCACATCCACACTTGTGCAATCCCTCAATTACCCCTCCCACACCTTACACCCCTCATGCCGACTTAACCTTCCCATATTACCCCCTAAACCTCTTTCACCTATAAATTGAAGACTTGGTGGAATTTGAGAAAAAAATCTCCATTTTGGTTGTAACCTTAAGAGTATTTGTCAACTTTAGAAAATATCTCAATATAGAGTGATGCAGTAGGATTTATTTCTCGGGGATGAAAATATATCCACCCCTCTATAGATAGTATATGTAATTTTTAGCAAATATCTCAATATAAAGTGATGTGGATTAATTTATCTCTTTTGGAGGTAAAGTCTTCTCCATCCTTTTATGAGGAGTATTTGTAATTTTTAGCAAATATCTCAATATAAAGCGATGGTATAGAATTTACTTCTTCGAATGAAATCTAGTGTACATTTTATAATTTGAGAATTTGTAATTTTTAGCAAATCTCTCTTATTATTTAAGAGTCCATTATGAATTCATCCATTGTATATATTGTAATTAGTTTATATTTTTGAAAAAATAAATATATTAGTGAGGGATTGTAATTGAGAGAATTTTGGATTGTAATTGAAGAGTATCTCCAATTCAAGGCTAAAATGGGTTATAAGGATTTTTGATTGGAAAGTATTTAATACAACAATACACATATAGAAGAAATTCAATTTTCTTTTCCATGAAATGGCGCCATGGACGCTTTCTTGTAGTTGGAGGCTCGTGTGAAGACTTGTTTATTTCATTTTCATTTTTTTAGTTGTATTTGTTATTTTTTTTCTATTAATAGAAGTGGTTGTATTAGGTATTATTGAGGCGTGTATTCATTTAGGTGCATTTTTTACACCATTTTCTTGTAATAATTAATTAAAAAATGAAAAGGGAAACAAGATAAGGTAGAGAGAGAGTGCCATTGAAGTTGAATTTTGAAGCCTCTTTACTTTGGGTCCATAGGACTCCATGGGATGACTGGAGTTTAGCGAACTTCCCCCCGGTCGACTCAACTCGGTCTTCACCCCACGTGTGTAAAAGCCGTGGGAGTTACATTCTTCATCAGTCGTGAATCCCCCGCAAGCGAGTTCATTTTTTGTGTGATTATTTGCTCCTACGTGCTTTTATTTATTGCATCGCACTTAGTTTTAATGGTTTGATAAATTAATGAACCTAAGACCTAGACCCGATCATTGAAACAAGAAGGGATTTCATCGTCCGACTCAATCACTTAATTCCACTTTCTTATTAACCCATGCCATCATATAATTAAAACTAACAAACTAACAAGCCATGTAGGAGCGCATTTCTTCAAAGGCGACATAAATCACTCCGTGATTTTCTCGCCCTCGGATTAATTAAAATTTGACTACCCCATCACCTAATTGAAGATAACAAAATTGGCTATGTGCTAGTTAGGACTTTTACCTTGCTCATACGTGTCTAATTTGGTCTTTCGCTAGTCAATTTTACGCTCCATCCTTTTATATTTCAAATCGAGTCCATCGCCCTTTTATTTTCCAAAAGAATTCAAAAATATTTTTCATTTTTTTCTTCTTAAAAAGTCCAAAACTCCAAAAAATATTTTTCACGCCTAAATATTTCCACATTTTTCGAAATCCAAAAATATTTTTCACTTTCTCTCACATTTTTTCAAAAAAAAATCGAAAAATATTTTTGTTTTTCAAAATATTTTTTTAAAAAATATCACAAAAATAATTCCTTTCTTTTTCAAAATATTCAAAAACCACACAAAAAAACTTTCTTTTATCTTGAAAATAAAAAAAAATAAGTCCGTGATTGGTGATTCTTCACCCTCATCCTTGTCACTTATCCCCACCCACCCTTGGTCCACCGATGCTTTGTATGGCGTAAAGTACTTTTCAAGTGTTGACCTTCCATCCTTTATCCAACAAGATTGACGCCTCAGTCTTGTTTTAGGGGTTATTTTCATCACCCAAATTTTCGGCCTCCCCTTGCTTTCTTAGTTCTTATCTTTAAGGTAAAAATGGATTAGTCTGGCTGAAGACATCAAACTTAGCGCTACTAGGAGGCAGACCACTGTTTCTGAGTATGAGTCTTATCCTGTTTGGGGGTGGTGTTTCACACCACCCAATGCTTTACCATGTGTACAGACTTGTACACATTTTTTTCATCACTTATTCAAATTCATATTGGATACTTATGATAAATTTTATTAGCCGTTGATTATAGTAATCTCTTTCCTCCATTCTTCTCTCAATTTTGAAAATAATTTTATTTTACATCGAGGACGATGTTCCTTTTTGTTTGGGGGTGGGGAATTTGATCAAAATTGTACCTCTTTTGAAAAAATATCAAAACCTGATTTTTAAAATTTTCGTTCAGTTTCTTTCATCTCATTCATTAATGAGAATTTTCTATCATCAATTTTTTAAGTCTAGGAATCGAGCTACAATATATTTTTTTTGTAAACAGCTTATGTAGTACGTATCAAGGCATCTTGCACCAGGAGTTTCTAGACTCAACAAAATTTGTCCACTTATCACGTCACTACGGTTTAGAGCTGAAGAGTGCTACAATTCCCAAGGAAACCTTAAGGATCATCACTGGAGACTTTAGCTTGTGAGATTCGTGCCTTTAACCATTTTAGAGAGTTTTATGCAATATCCGAGTCACAAGTTGATTCAAATTCCTTTGGGTCTGCACATAAATTGGTGTATGATCGTATTATTCTTCACCAAATTTTTATCTTCATCACTGAGAATGACTTCACTTTCCAGTTGTAAGAAACGTGTGTCATGAAATTTGTCCCGATCACCAAACTTTCACCCATATATCATACATCCATACACCTTTTATTTTTCGTATCATCACCATATACCATCTCCATTTCCATATCAACTTCATTTTCCACCCACCATTTTAAAGAGTGTTGAGAGTATAAAAGAGAACAACCATCAAAGAGAGTGTTTGAACTCTCTAGTGTACATAATGTGTTTCACATATCAATGATAAATAAATATGTCCCAGATCCAACACATATCTTAAGTCACGAACCTCTTCAAGTTAGAGAAGATTTGTCATACATTGAGCATCGGGTAGAAATTTTGGACCATAAAGATCAAATATTACGGACCAAGATAATTTAACTAGTCAAAGTATTATGGAGAAATCATTCTGTTGAAGAAGCAACGTGGGAGTAGGAAGATGAAATAAAGGAGCGATATCCATACCTTTTTGGAAATTAATGTAAGTAAAGTTTAGGGACCAAACTTTTTATAAGGAGAGTAGGATGTAATGACCCCACTTTTATATATATTTTGTTTTTACACTCTTGTGTTACTTATTATCTTATAAATATTGTATTATTAGATATATGGTATTATTGTCTATCAATATAACAAACCCCATTTTTAATTACGAAGAATCAACTGTAAATTGGATCAAATCGAAGTCTTATGACAAATGTTAAGGCAAATAATAAGTTTTGGGGTAGAAAATATAATTTTATGAAACATTAAGGACTAAAATAAAAATATAAAATGGGCCATTTTGAAAATAAAATATTTTCAAGGATCTCTAAGAAATATTCAAAATATATATTGTGAAATTACCAAAATACCCTTTATGTGTGGAATAACCCTTATACCCTTATCACCTTTCCACCACGTGCTGGTCACTTCCACCTTACACATGTCATCTTTAGAGAGAAAGCTAAAACTCTTGTCATCATTTGGTGATATTAACATTGCAAGACCACTCCGGATCGTGACACCTCGGTGTTGAATCACCACTCCAAAAGGCCTAGTCATTAGACACGTGTCAACACCGTAATACTTTTGGAAACCTATAAATAGGGCCTTAGGGTTCATTTGAAACTCACACCAATTCCTTGAGAATTATAGTAAGAAATAGTGATAGAAAGCTTGGGAAATATCTTAAGAAGGAGTTCTATAATTTCGAAGAAAGAATTCATTTCGTAGGTATGATTTTATTTAAATGTTATAATGTATTTTTATAGTTTTAATTTTGTGTTTTATAGCTTTACTTAGTAGTTATGCTGGTAAAATACACTAAGGACTTCACTAATCAAAACTTAAAGTTTAGAAGAAATCCAAGTTGATTTTATTTTCATCTAAACTTGTTTGAAATTGTATATACGCTTTTAAAAATGATTTTTTAAAAGTAATTGCTCGTTATTATGGAATCCCATTTAAGTAATTCCAAAGTCAGGCCCGGTGAAATTCTGTCTAGACGAGATGGTATTTAAGTGGTGCCCCGGTGACCCTCCATCTCTACTGGGAATAAATCCAGAAATGTTCTGTCTAGATGAGATGGTATTTAAGTGGTGCCCCTGTGACCCTCCATCTCTACTGGGAACCGACTAATTAGGAAGAACTATGAATTGAATTCTTTAAATATGATGAATGAATATTAAAAATTGAGAAAATGGTTTTAGTAACCTTTTTCAGCAAGATATTTTAGGATTAAAACACAATAGTTAGAATTGGGCTTTATTTAGAATTCATAATTAAACCTTTATTGTATTTATTAGATTAACGTGTGATCCAAGACTCAATATCTATATTTTCGAGCCTCTATTTGTGGTGAGCACTCTATGTCATTTCTTGCACATTTAAATTATTTGATATTATGTAAACTATGTATTTTGTGAAATGCTTTTATTCTCAAAATGCATCTGATACCGATGATGGATTCATTTGTGATATGTTTATATCTCTCCATGTAGACATACTGATTGAAATGAGTATTGAATATTGGAAATATGATTCGACCTAAGGGACCTCTTTACTAACTGACCTTCCCAGCTGGGTTATCGCTGGTGTGCCCTAAATAAGGCGTTGTGTAGAACTAGTTCGATTGACCCTCAACTACCGGGGTATAATACGGTAGAAGAATACGATATTAGAGTGTACTTGGCCATTAAAATGATATGATTGAAAGAAAAATATATCACATTTGATTTGTTGCCTTCTTCTTATTCCGAGCTATCCAATTGTGATATATATACTATAATTTCAAAATATATATCTATTTACTTCAAGTTCCTATCCATATATGTATATGCCTTCTCTTTTGACTTGAATAGGTATCTATTTTTTAAAAACCTTGGAATGTCGGGAGATTAAATCTTATTCAGCTTTTAGCTGATGTTGTATAAATAACGATTTTTCAGGAAAAAATTAGACTGGAGGATGGAGTGTAGAAGGACTATGTTGAAGATCTAGCTTTAGGAGATCTTTTGTTATACTTTTATATATAACGTTTGTTTTTAGGAGATATAGCATGTTTGGCTCTTTAGTAATAAGTTTTTAATTTTGGCCTAATATGTAATCCGTTCATACTTTAATATATACGAAGTTACCTTTTAGAAAGCTCTGATGACGTAATTCCATTTTTTTCAATAGTTTACGATTCATGACCATGTGAATGTATTTCCGTTGCATTTATTTTAAGAAATATTTAAAGTCCATAACATTGAATGGCTTGGTGGCTTGTCAAGACACTCATTCCCTACTACTATTGGGTTGGGGTCGTGACAGAGGTAGTATCAGAGCATAAGTTATGAACCCGTAGACTACTGAACATAGGTTTCGAACGTTATAGATTTCGTGTTTCCATCCTTAGCATATAGTATTAAATATCTGATTTATGTAATAACCCTCCCTATGTGTTATATTATTTATAACTGGTATTTTTGTTTTGAATCTTGATATTGTATAGTAGATCTTACGTTTTGCCATGACTGTAGAAAATGACCAAGAGAAGATCATCTATGGAAACTAGTGATTCGAGTATTGAAGGACTGAAAGGTGCATAAAAGGCGATCGAAAGTCTAGCAAAGATTGTGGAGCATCAGGTAAATAATGGAGTACCAAGGAATCCTGAACTAAGTAAATGTACTATTGAATAGTTCAAGAAGTTGATTCCTCCATCTTTTAAAGGCACTCCTAACCCCACTGAAGCAGAAAGTTGGGTGATGCAAATAGAAAAGATACTCGATGTTCTTAAGTGTACTGATGAACAAAGAGTATCATTTGGAACGTTTATGTTAGAAGGGGAAGCCGAATATTGGTGTAGAATGACTGAGAGAATATACGAGGAAAGGAATATTCTCATAGTTTGGAATGATTTCCTAGTGATATTCTATGAGAAATACTCTCATGAAACGGTACAAGACCAGAAAGCAGACGACTTTATGAGTTTAGTTCAAGGAAATATTACGGTTAGTCAATACGAGGTGAAGTTTACCGAGTTATCCCTTTTTGCACCTCATGTTGTGATAATCGATACTTTAAAGGCCAAGAAGTTTGAACGTGGGTTGAGGTTGAATATTCGTAGTCGAATTTCCATCCTGAAGTTGACATCATATACTGATGTGGTTACTGAAGCACCGATAGTTGAGAAGGACAGTGAAGAATATAATCAGATTAGAGAAGGGAAGAGGAAGTTTGGGGAACAAAGAGGAAGGAACCCAAATAATAAACCCTTTAGGACTATACCCAATACACCTTTTGTGAACAAACCCTTTAATGTTGATAGATGCCAACGATGTGGTAATATTCATAGAGGGCAACCATGTTACCTGGAAATAGGAAATTGCTTTGGGTGTGGCCAAAAGGGACATAAAATGAGAGATTGCCCTAACAAAGGGAAGGCGCCAACAAAGGCTTTTAATGACAATAAAGATCATGGCAGACAAGGTAGAATTTCTAATTTTTCTGATGCAAAGGCTTATAATGCAGTAGTGTTGTAAGGTATACTTTCTATATGTGCACAGGTTTTTTGAAGTTTTAATAGATCCTAGTTCTACCCATTCATTTATGTCCTTACGTTTTGTTAATCACTATCCTAATATTCCCGAACCTTTGAATCATAACATACACGTTTCTACTCCTTCTGGTGATTTATTGACGGGTACATTAGTATATAAATCTTGCCCTATAAATGTCAGTAGTCATAAACTATTTATCGATTTGATAGTTTTAGACATAGGAGATTTTGAAGTCATTTTGGGGATGGATTGGTTAGCATCATATCATGATAATGTAGATTGTTTTGAGAAGAGAGTTACTTTCCAAATTCCTAACCAATCAAAATTCAGTTTTGAAGGAACTAGCATCCTATTTCCAATGTGTATTGTCTCTGCAATGCAAGCCTATAGTCTTCTTAAGAAAGGATGTCAAGGATTTCTTGCAAGTGTTATTGATTTACAAATGAAGGATCCTAGTATAGAAGAGATCCCTATAGCTAAACATTTTCCAGATGTTTTTTCGGATGATTTACCCAGTTTTCCTCCTAGTAGAGAAATAGAGTTTACGATTGACCTTCTTCCTGGAGCTATACCAATCTCAAAATCACCTTATCGCATGGCACCTTTAATATTAAGGGAATTAAAAGTTCAATTACAAGATCTGTTAGACAAGAGTTTTATTAGACCAAGTATATCCCCTTGGGGTGCTCCAGTGTTATTTGTTAAAAAGAAGGATGGGACAATGAGGTTATGTATAGATTATCGTGAACTGAATAAGGTAACCATTAAGAATAAATACCCCTTACCTCGTATAGATGATTTGTTTGACCAACTACAAGGTGCGCAAGTATTTTCTAAGATTGACTTTAGGTCAGGATATCACCAATTGAAGATTAAGGAAGATGATATTTTGAAATCATCTTTTTGTACTAGATATGGTCACTATGAATTTCTTGTGATGCCATTTGGACTTACTAATGCACCAACCGTTTTTATGGATATGATGAATAGAGTGTTTAGGAAATATTTGGATCAATGTGTGGTGGTTTTCATTGATGACATCCTTATTTATTCCAAGAGTATTGAAGAACACGAGAAGCATTCAGATATAGTATTACAAATCCTTAGGAAGGAGAAATTATATGCAAAATTAAAGAAGTGTGAGTTTTAATTGCCTAGCGTTTCTTTTCTAGGACATGTCATTTCCAAAGAGGGACTGTCGGTTAACCCTCAAGAGATCGATGCTATACTAGATTGGCCTAGACCAACTAATATAACAGAGATTCGTAGTTTCATTGGATTAGCAGGTTATTATTGAAGATTTGTTGAAGGATTTTCTAGCATTGCCTAACCTCTATCCAGGTTAACACAAAAGAAGGTAAAATATGAATGGTCTGAGGAAGTTGAGAATAGTTTTCAAGAACTTAAAAATCGATTAGTAACTGCCCCAATTTTGACTATTCCTTCAGGGACAGGAGGATTGGTGATTTATAGTGATGCTTCAAAAAATGGTTTAGGATGTGTGTTAATGCAAAATGGAAAAGTAGTTTCTTATGACTCAAGACCGTTAAAACCACATGAACAAAATTATCCAACCCATGACCTAGAATTAGTAGCTGTAATTTTTGCTCTTAAGATTTGGAGACACTATTTATATGGTGAGACTTGTGAGATTTATACCGATCATAAGAGTTTGAAATATATATTTACTAAGAATGAATTGAACATGAGACAAAGGAGGTGGTTAGAATTGATGAAGGATTATTATTTAAATATTCATTATCACCCAGGGAAAGCAAATGTAGTAGCTGATGCTTTAAGTAGGAAGTCTACAACAAATTTAGCATGTCTCATTACAAATCAGGAACCTCTGTTAACGGATTTGAGAAGTATGGAAATAGATGTACATATTTATAGTAAAGGAGGAATAATCGCAACCTTACAAGTACAACCCATGTTGATGGAAAGGATCAAAATTGCACAAGTAAATGACCCACAACTGAAGAAGATCAGAGAAGAGGTTATTGAAGGGAAGAGATTTGAATTTGTGATACGGGATGATATATTGAGGTTTGGAAAGAGAGTGTGTGTTCCACGTGATGCCCAACTAAAGAGGTAAATTTTGGAGGAAACTCATTGCTCGAGATTTATGTTTCATCCTGGAAATACCAAGATGTATAGAGATCTCCGAGAAGTGTTTTGGTGGAACAATATGAAAAGGGAGATAGCATAATTTGTATCCCACTGTTTGGTTTGTCAATAAGTAAAAGTTGAACATCAGAAACCATCAGGATTATTACAACCTCTACCTATCCCTGAATGGAAATGGGAACATATTACCCTGGATTTTGTGACAGGTTTACCAAGGAGTTCAAATGGTAATGATTATATTTGGGTAATTATTGATATGTTAACTAAATCTGTTTATTTTCTTGCCATTAATATTATCCATTCATTAGAAAAGTTAGCCAAGTTGTATGTACGGGAAATTATTAGGCTTCATGGAACCCTAATTTCAATTGTTTCTGATCGTGATCCTAGATTTGTTTCTCGCTTTTGGAAAAGCCTACAAGTAGCCATGGGAACAAAATCGAATTTCAGCACCGCTTTTCATCCTCAAACAGATGGACAATCTGAGAAAACCATTCAAACCTTAGAGGATATGCTTAGCGCATGTGTACTTGATTTGAAGGGGAATTGGGATGATCATTTACCATTAGTGGAGTTTGCCTATAATAATAGTTATCAATCAAGTATTCAAATGGATCCATATGATGCACTATATGGTAGAAGGTGTCATTCTCCCACATGTTGGGTAGAAGTTGGAGAAAAAAAACTGTTGGAACCAGAATTGATTCAGATCATAACAGAGAAAGTGAAATTGATACAAGACCGACTTTGAATCACTCAAAGCCGTCAAAAGAGTTATTTTGACAATCGACACTGACAGTTAGAATTTCAAAAAGGAGATTATGTGTTCTTGCGAGTATCGCCTTCAAAGGGAGTAATACGATTCTGGAAGAAAGGGAAGTTGAGCCCAAGATACATAGGAACTTTTGAAATCCTGGAAAAGATAGGAGCTGTTGCGTATAAAATAGCCTTACCACCTGAACTCTCTAGTGTACATAATGTGTTTCACATATCAATGATAAAGAAATATGTCCCAGATCCAACACATATCTTAAGTCACGAACCTCTTCAAGTTAGAGAAGATTTGTCATACATTGAGCATCGGGTAGAAATTTTGGACCATAATGATCAAATATTACGGACCAAGATAATTCAACTAGTCAAAGTATTATGGAGAAATCATTCTGTTGAAGAAGCAACGTGGGAGCAGGAAGATGAAATAAAGGAGCGATATCCATACCTTTTTGGAAATTAATGTAAGTAAAGTTTGGGGACCAAACTTTTTATAAGGAGGGTAGGATGTAATGTCCCCACTTTTATATATATTTTGTTTTTACACTCTTGTGTTACTTATTATCTTATAAATGTTGTATTATTAGATATATGGTATTATTGGCTATCTATATAACAAACCCCATTTTTAATTACGAAGAATCAACTGTAAATTGGATCAAATCGAAGTCTTATGACAAATGTTAAGGCAAATAATAAGTTTTGGGGTAGAAAATATAATTTTATGAAACTCTAAGGACTAAAATAAAAATATAAAATGGGCCATTTTGTAAATAAAATATTTTCAAGGACCTCTAAGAAATATTCAAAATATATATTGTGAAATTACCAAAATACCCTTTATGTGTGAAATGACCCTTATACCCTTATCACCTTTCCACCAGGTGCTGGTCACTTCCACCTTACACATGTCATCTTTAGAGAGAAAGCTAAAACTCTTGTCATCATTTGGTGATATTAACATTGCAAGACCACTCCGGATCGTGACACCTCGGTGTTGAATCACCACTCCAAAAGGCCTAGTCATTAGACACGTATCAACACCGTAATACTTTTGGAAACCTATAAATAGGGCCTTAGGGTTCATTTGAAACTCACACCGATTCCTTGAGAATTATAGTAAGAAAGAGTGATAGAAAGCTTGGAAAATATCTTAAGAAGGAGTTCAATAATTTCGAAGAAAGAATTCATTTCGTAGGCATGATTTTATTTAAATGTTATAATGTATTTTTATAGTTTTAATTTTGTGTTTTATAGCTTTACTTAGTAGTTATGCTGGTAAAATACACTAAGGACTTCACTAATCAAAACTTAAAGTTTAGAAGAAATCCAAGTTGATTTTATTTTCATCTAAACTTGTTTGAAATTGTATATACGCTTTTAAAAATGATTTTGTAAAAGTAATTGCTCGTTATTATGGAATCCCATTTAAGTAATTCCAAAGTCAGGCCCGGTGAAATTCTGTCTAGACGAGATGGTATTTAAGTGGTGCCCCTGTGATCCTCCATCTCTACTCGGAATAAATTCGGAAATATTCTGTCTAGATGAGATGGTATTTAAGCGGTGCCCCTGTGACCCTTCATCTCTACTAGGAACCGACTGATTAGGAAGAACTCTGAATTGAATTCTTTAAATACGACGAATGAATATTAAAAATTGAGAAAATGGTTTTAATAACCTTTTTCAGCAAGATATTTTAGGATTAAAACACAATATTTAGAATTGGGCTTTATTTAGAATACATAATTAAACCTTTATTGTATTTATTAGATTAACGTGTGATCCAAGACTCAATATCTATATTTTCGAGCCTCTATTTTAGGTGAGTACTCTATGTCATTTCTTGCACATTTAAATTATATGATATTATGCAAACTATGTATTTTGTGAAATGCTTTTATTCTCAAAATGCATATGATACCGATGATGGATTCATTTGTGATATGTTTATATCTCTCCATATAGACATACTGTTGAAATGAGTATTGAAAATGAGATTGAATATTGGAAATATGATTCGGCCTAAGGGACCTCTTTACTAACTGACCTTCCCAGCTGGGTTATCGCTGGTGTGCCCTAAATTAGGCATTGTGACGAACTAGTTCGATTGACCCTCAACTACCGGGGTATAATATGGCATAAGAATACTGTATTAGAGTGTACTTGGCCATTAAAATGATATAATTGAAAGAAAAATATATCACATTTGATTTGTTGCATTCTTCTTATTCTGAGCTATCCAATTGGGATGTATATACTGTCATTTCAAAATATATATCTATTTACTGCAAGTTCCTATCCATATATGTATATGCCTTCTCTTTTGACTTGAATAGGTATCTATTTTCTGAAAACCTTGGAATGTCGGGAGATTAAATCTTATTCATCTTTTAGCTGATGTTGTATATATAATGATTTTTCAGGAAAAAAATAGACTGGAGGATGGAGTGTAGAAGGACTATGTTTAAGATCTAGCTTAAGGAGCTCTTTTGTTATACTTTTATATATAACGTTTGTTTTTAGGAGATAGAGCATGTTTGGCTCTTTAGTAATAAGTTTTTAATTTTGGCATAAGTTGTAATCCGTTCATACTTTAATATATACGAAGTTCCCTTTTAGAAAGCTCTGATGACGTAATTCCATTTTTTCAATAGTTTACGATTCATGACCATGTGAATGTATTTCCGTTGCATTTATTTTAAGAAATATTTTAAGTCCATAACATTGAATGCCTTGGTGGCATGTCAAGACACTCATTCCCTACTACTATTGGGTTGGGGTCGTGACAACCCCACTATCTACATGCACAATTATCCATTCCAAAACTACCTCCACACTCTCATCACCCTCGTCAAACCCACATGAACACTTGTGCAATCCCTCAAGTACCCCTCATGCACACTTAACCTTCCCATATTACCCCCTAAACCCCTTTCACCTATAAATTGAAGACTTGGTGGCATTTGAGAAAAAATCTCCATTTCGATTTTAACCTTGTGGTGAATTATTCTCCATTCCACTATAGAGAGTATTTTTAATTTTTAGCAAATATCTCAATATACAGTGATGTAGTAGGATTTATTTATTGGGGATGAATTTATCTCCACCCCTCTATTGAGAGTATTTGTAATTTTTGGCAAATATCTCAATATAGAATGATGTGGATGAATTTATCTCTTTTGGAGGTAAATTATTCTCCATCCCTTTATGAGGAGTACTTGTAATTTTTAGCAAAAATCTCAATATAAAGCGATGGTGTATTATTTACTTCTTCGGATGAATTCTAGTTTGCAATTTTATAATTTGAGGATTTGTATTTTTTAGCAAATCTCTCTCATTATTTAAAAGTTCATTATGAATTCATCCATTGTATATATTGTAATTAGATTTTATTTTAGAAAAAAAAATATTAGTGAATTGATAAAATCTTGGATTGTAATTGAAGTGCTCATTCCAATTCAAGGCAAATTTGAGTTTGATTTATTCCTCTATAATTCCTCTTATTTTAGTCCTTACATGCTCTTAATTGTTTATCTTATTTCTTGGATGATGATTATGGAGATCTAATCTCCCATTCAAAGGATGAACTAAAGCTTTCATAAGTCCAATTTAGTTAGTTTACTTGTTAGCACAATTTTGTTTATCTCATTTTCTCTTATTAGACATTACATCTTAGTCAGTATTTTAAAAATTAGCATAGTTAGTCAATTAATAATCCATTGAAAAATCATAAAAAAAATACTAATGCAATGAATCTACACTTATCTTCACATATTTTGTTCTTCACACATGAGAATGGATTGACATCCTTACTTACCATTATACAATTTCAAATTATGTTTGTAGGTTTAATGGAATTTTGATTGGAAAGGATTTGCAATAACGATAACCAGGATCACACATTAGAAATTTTCTTTTCCATTACCATTTATCAGCCCAACCATTATCCCCTCCAAATTCAAAAGTCCCAATAACCATGACCAATTATTGTCAACCTTTCAGGCAAGATTTAAATGTTATTTTCTCAACATTATCTCAAACTCTCCATCACCTAAACCTCTAAGGACCCAAATATAAAAAATTCCAAAAATCGTTCACAAGAAACCTCTAAACTAATAACCTGATCCAATCCTTCAATCAATCCTGATAAGACCCCAATCATTATAGACCATATACTGAAGATTCAACACTGTGATATTTCCTCTCAAGAACCATTCACATCTGACCAATTAATGTTATCCCATAGGGCATCAGAGTTGCCTAATTATGACTGCCATTAGGTAAAAATAAAATTTTATCATTCACATGATGGGCAGGATAAGGACTTCTCAAATCCTCTGTAACATGAATTGGAGAATTTTGTAAGTTTGTTTGATATAAATTTGAAGAGCATAGAGGCAACATCTTGAAGAAGAAAGAAGAAAAGTCTAGTGATAGAGACAGAAGTGTTTCTCCCTAATTCTAACCAAGAGGATAATTGGGAGAGGAAAAAAAGTTTCTAGTTGACCCTTTATATAAAAGACTTATAAGAGCTGAGGCAAAAGGAGTCAAGAACTCCCACTACTAACTTTGTCAATGATTAATTTTCTTAGTTGGGATGATAAAGGACTGGCTAATAAGACTACTAATAGGATAATTAAATGGTTGATCAAAAAGTATTATCTCCCTGTTATGTCTATTATAGAGACTATGGTGGACAGTTCCAAAATTGCAAAATCTTTGTTCAAATGGAATTTTGAAGAAGAAATATTCAATAAGTCAAATAAAATCTGGTTTATATGGAGATTGGGAATGAAGGTTACAATTATTTTCATTGAGAAGAAATTTCTAACTTTTAAAGTTTCTCATCAAAATATGGTAAAGGAGGTTATTATCACTCTAGTGTATGCCATATGTCATAAAGAAGAAATGAGATCCCTTTGGAGATACTTAGAGTATATTTGAAATACCTATGGAGACTATGCTCAATTTTTTATTAGAGATTTTTATGTTGTCACTAATCAAATGAGAAAATTGGAGGAAACTTTATTGACCATCAAGATGTGGAAGGCTTTAAAGATTATTGAAATAGTTGTGGCCTATTTGATTTCGGTTATGAAGAAATAAGATTCACCTGGTGTAATTATAAAGTTGAAGATAATGAAATTTGTGACAGATTAGATAGGGCCTTCTGTAACCTTGAATAGTCCACTTTATTTTCAAATTCTTCCATCTCTCATTTATCAAAACTCTGAGGTGATCATGATCCCCTTCTTTTGACCGTTAAAAACCAATTTGAGTTCCAACCCAAACTTTTCATATTCCAAAGAATGTGGATCTCTCATTTCCTATTTGCAATTATAGTCAACTAATCTTGGTCAGTTCCACTAGTAATAGTGCCTATGTTGGCCTTTTAATGAAACTCAGAAGATTAAAGGGGGACTTAAGTCTTGGAATAAACAAACTTTCAAGAATATATTCTAAAATATCACAGATTTGGAACATGAAGTCTTAGTTTTGGATAATGCCTTTGAAAGTAACCCAAGTCCACACAATAAAATGGAGCTACAATTAACAAAAGGTAGATTGGATAAGGCCTTGCATTAGGAAGATATTTTCTGGTAGGAGAAGTCAAAGTTAAAATGGATCAAGGAAGGTGACTTGAATACCAAATTCTCTCACTCGGAAGTGAAAGATAGAAGAAGTAAGATGTCCATTCAAAAAATCAAGGATGTCCATAATTAATGAAGGCACCAGAAAGGTGATATTGAAAAGATCTTTGTTGATTTTTTTAAAGAGATGGACTTCAGAGCAGTTTAAAATAAATGATGACTTAATAGATGTGATTCCATGTTTGGTGAATGAATATATGAATAAAATGCTCTCAAGTGTTCCAATTGAAGATGAAATTCTCTTAGCCATTACGAGTTTAAATGAAGATAGTATCCATGGACCTGATGGCTTTACTGGAACATTCTTTGTTAAGTTTTGGTACATAATCAAAGAGGATTTGGTGAAAGCTATACAATCCTTATTTGTTAGAAAACAAATTCCAAGAATTTGGTCTATAAACAACATTGTTCTTATTCCTAAAACAAATATCCCTTCAAAATTCTCTTACTTTAGACCAATTAGCCTTGGTAATTTTTCTCTTAGGATTATGTCAAAAATCCTCAATGCAAGGTTTTTCCAAATTTTTCTTTCTATTATAACTCAAAACCAAAGGTTTTCATTAAAGTAAGAAGCATATAAGATAATATTTTATTGGCTCATGAAATAGTGAATCTGTTGAATAGAAAATGCCATGGATCCAATGTTCTCATTAAGTTGGATATAGAGAAAGCATATGATAGAGATTTCTAGTTCTTCCTAATCAAAGTTCTTAGAAAATTTGTCTTTTGTGAGACTTTTATTCACTTTATTTTGAGTCTTCTATCCAATAACCAGTCCTCCATTTTAATCAATGGAAGTCTAACAAGTTTCTTTCAATCTTCAAGAGGTTTAAACCAAGGTGATCCTATTTCTCCATCTCCTTTTATTATTCTTTCTGAAGTACTAAGTAGAGGATTATATATACTAGTTTTATCAATGAAGGTTTATCCCTTTTCTCATCTTACAGGAAGTATCTTGATAACTCATTTTAGCTTTTCTAATGATATTATCCTATGTGTTAATGGAAAACACAAGAGTCTTCAACACCTTATGGATTTCCTTTCAAAATATGAGAAGACTTCTAGCTAATTGATTAATTAAATAAAGAGTTTCTTCACTCTTGGTGCCTTAGTCTCTTTACAAATGAATGGAATTACTTACTGCTTGGGCTTACCATTCAAAAAGTTTCTTATAAATTACCTTAGATGTCCTCTATTCATTAGTAAAAATAAAATTATTACTAATCTGAGTTGATAAACATAATTAAAAGGAGATTTATTGGATGGAAAACTAAATACCTATATTCAGCAGATAGGTGTATCCTTATCATGCATGTGCTGGCTTCAATCGCAGTTTATACCCTTACTTCTCTCAATCTTCTAAAAGCCATTATAAACAAAATTCGAAGTATCTTCAGTAAGTTCTTTTACGGATCATATGCGATTAGAGGTGAAAAAAGAAAGTGTGGGTTAAATGGGATAAATGTTATTTGCTAACAATTGAAGGGGGTTTAGGCATCAGGGATCTTAATGACATCACCAAAACACTTAATTTGAATATTTCTTGGAGATTAAATAATTTTAAAGGAATTTGGGTTAGATTTATGAGGAAAAAGTACAAAAATTCTCTTTTATCATGCTCAAATGGATCCCATGTTAATAAGAGAGTTAGAATTGTTCAAGCTAAGGCGTTAGGAAATACATTGACAATTGAAGATGAGGCAATATGGTGTCCTTCAATTTCTGGTGTGTTCACTTTTAGATCAACCTTTAAATTAAGCAGGTCTATTGGTGTGGAAAGTTTATCATGGAAATTTATATGGTCCTCACATATTCCAATAAATATTTCAATCTTTGCTTGGAAGCGAGTACATAGAGCTATTCATACAGATGATTAAATTCAGAGAATTGGGATTAAGACCTGTTCCAGATGTCAATGCTACAGGAACAGTGAAGAAATATTGAATCACGTGTTCTTAACTGGTAAGTTGTCCCAATATGTTTGGGCTCACTTCGCAAATATGGTAGAGGAGAGTCCTTCCTTTAATTATATTAAATCAATGCTCGTTTCTTAGTGAATAGATAAAATAAGGTTGGATTACTTGAAGTTTGCTCAATAAGTTTTGCCCATTGTAATTTTGTGGGAAATTTAGAAAGCTAGATGTCAAAGCCTATTTGATGAACTTCCTATGAATGTTGTTAATATCATTAAGCAAGTAAATCAAATTATCAGAATTAAAGCCTCTCAAACTGAGTTTGTTAGTCATCTTAACTACAGGCATAGAGATCTCATTGATGAATTTTACATCAGAGTGAAGGTTAAAATTCCTAAATTTATCATTACTAGATGATATAGTCCTCTAGTAGGATCATTAAAGCTTAATGGCATTTTGGGGAATAATTAGAGGAGACGAGGCTAACTTTAATTGGCATTTTCAAACTATATTGGGCATAACTCTAGTTTAATGGAAGATATTTTAGCTCTTAAAATAGGTCTTCATTAGTTAAGTAGGATTGGATATGGCAAGGTTTTAGTAAAAACTGATTCAAAGGATGTTTTCAATATGTTTCTTGTAATTTGGAAACCACCTTGGATGGCAAAGAAATACACTAAAGAAATTATCTTAAAGATTGATTCACGACAAATTCAAATCACTCACATATGGAGATAAAAAAATAATGTGGTTGATGCTATTGCGAATTTGTCTTCAAGTACAGGGCAATCAACTTGTTTTATTAAATTCAATGATCTTCCTTATCTTATAAAAGGAATATTTAATTTAAGTAGGTTAGGTTTTCCTAGTCTAAGGTTGATATAGCTCTGTTTGGTCGGTGTGTCAAAGAGTTGGTTTATCTCATTGTATTTTATTTTTAAGATATTATTTCTACTTTGGAAGGCCATCTAGGAGAGCTTATTTCTCCTCTTATTAATAAATAATGGGTATTTCTATCCTCCTGCTAAAAAAATAATGTGCTTAACCCTACTCATAGGCAGATCCAAAATCGATAACAAGTTAACTTCTAATTAAGAGTGTCAAAGGCTTTCTGAAAACTATTAATCCAAATAAGAGGTGGGCCTTTGATATAATTTTTCCTAAATCGGTGGCCTTGGCCTTCTGAAGGAGTTTTAGAGTGAAGATATGAGGTCATTCATGTTATATTTTGACTTTTGATTAAGACTTAGGACCTCATATCAAGGTTTGAAATTGCGGATTATACTTGTTATCATTAGTATCCCCCGTTGTTTCTTTCATGACATATAATGGGCAATAGGTAGTGAATTTAATAGAAGGACATTGAGGTATTTTTACTAAAGATTATCTTAAATGTGATATTTTATGAAGCAAACTAGCCATTACAATTTGGCAGTTAGAAAGTTAGTTTGGTTGGACTATTAACTTGCTAAAGAGAGGAATGTTAGTTACATCTAGTTAATAAATACGAACCAACCTTCACTATTATTCCCCATGCAACTTTAAAAACTCTTAATTTTTCAAACCCCTATTTCTTTGTTGTCTACCTTTTGTTTTTTTATTCCTTATTTACTTAATATTTCTCAATAAAATTATGGCGCCCATGAAATCATCTCCTAAAGTTTTGAACCCTCCCCCTCTCCTAATGGTTGAGTCTTCTACAGGGGAATTTGATCGCATAACCATAAGGTAAGACTTCCATCTTCCCTCTCGTTACGAGATCAAACAATATGTGACGTTTATTAAGACAGTGGTTATGGAATAATGTGGTTCTTTAGACCTAAGTTATGTTAGTTAAGCTCAAGAAGCACCTATTATTATAACCAAACTCCTCAAAAATTTGAGGTGAAAAATACCAAATCCTAACTAAAGTAATTCTAATGGATGATGATTCCCACGAAAGGGTGTGTTCCACTTTTCAAGGGTTTATATGCCTAAATGAATACACATGGGAGAGATTTTCATTACTATTTGTTAATCCCATACTTAATTACTGTAGGGGGATTGAAGGTAATCTCTGAATTAGAGAGAGATTTTCCAAATAACAGAAGAGACTCAATAGAAGGAAGAAACATGAAGACAACGAGGCAGCTCAACGAGGAAGCTCAGCGATGCAGCTCAATGAGGCAACTTAGCGAGGCAACTTAGTGGGGTAGCTTAGTAAGGCAACTCAACGAAGAAACCTACTAAGAGAGCTCCTTTTTTTTATCTTTCGATCGTTCTTTGTCAAATTATATCTTTTAATTACATTTATTGTAATCATGTAACGATTATAATATTGAGTGTGAGGTGAAATGGTACTCATGAGAGACCAGGCCTGATAGGGCTTGGGAGAGCGCACATGCTTTATCGAATGACCTCGCCGTGGTAACTTCAGGGGGACTTGGTTTGGAGGATTGATAACTGAGGTAGCGTTAAGGCTTGTCTTGACCGTCTTAGATACACCTGGTAAAAAACTAAGAGATCTTCCACCATGGAATCTTGTGTAGAGTAACCTTGAGTTTCATCGTATAGGGAGCTTTGAGCCAAACAACCCTCTACCAAATGTTACATCTACTTTAGGTGGCATCACTAGCCACTATCCGATCCAAACTTGAGTAAACCACTGGGATATTAGGGCTATCAGACGATTTTATGAGCCACCTCTATTGTGAGAGTCCTCTAACTCACAGTGTATAGGAAAAACGCATATCCCGACATTTAATGATTATGATGTAAGGTGTGCTAATCCACCGGGCATTTAATGCTTGATCCTTAAAGTGTGAAAATGAGGTCTTTCACATTAATGAGTATTGAGACATCTCGAGAAGGGCGTGGGGCAATTTAGTGTCCTTAACCACTTCTAAGAAGAGGGAGTTATTTCTAGAGAGTTTATTGCTAGAGAGAGAAAGACATTGTAGAGAAGCTACCGCAAACCAGAGAGAGTTTATTCATCCACCATTGTCATTTATTATGAATCTTTTAATAGCTAACCAGAGAGGTATCAGAGGTTGTTGGTGTATTAGTTGCCTGCCAAGATTTATCTAGGGTGCTTACTTCGATCTCCCTTTGAATGAGTTATGTCTGAGTTTTCTTCATTATTATTTGAGTTATACATGAGAGATTTGTGAATTTAATCTGATTGTTTATTATATTCAATATTGTGTGTTCATTTGTCTTTGTTAAAGAGTACTTGTATGATCGTTTATTACCATACCTATAGGGTTTACACCTCTAATGGTATTACTATACTCCCAGTCTTCAAAAGGACTACCCTCTTACATTTTATAACTTTGTTGGGGAGGAATTCCTCTAGAATTATGGTGCAAGATAACGTTAATCGTACCCTTTACTTTGATGATATTCAGAGAAATGAAGAACACATGGCGAGGGATCTTGAGGCTTCCATGGATGGGGTTCATCGTGTAGAGGTTCCCCCAGTCCAAACGGCGGAAGGAATCTAAGAAGTAACACTGGATTTTACTAGCATCATGATGGTACATGCACATATGTCCCTTCTCATGGGCAAGTTCTTTGAGTTCTTACAGACTCCTGTAGCTACAATGACTTTTGGAGGCAGAATGGACCCCAACTCTTTCTTGACACCAATGGCGACTCCGATAGCCCCATCGAGCGTAGCTATAACGGGACCTTCCCCCATGAACACTATCCTCACCCCTGTCCTAACAGTGGGTACCCTAGGCATGGAAAGTATTCCACATGTGGTCCCTCATCCCATTGCTCTAACGGTTGAGAAAACCCTTGCATCGGCCTTAGAAGAAATTAGGAAGGAGATGCATAAAGAAATGCTGAAGATGACAGCAGCTTCCTCGCAATCAGCCAGCAAGGTAGCATCAGTATACGATGATTTTCATACTCCCTATCCTGAAGAGTACAATGAGAAACCTTACCCAAAGGGCTATATTCCTTATATCTTTGAGAAGTACACAACAAAGGGAGGAAACCCGAAGAAGCATATTAAGTGGTTCATTGGGCATTTTAAGGCCCATTGAAATATAAAAAGTTAAGGTCGAGGGAATTTTCTAAATCCCTAACCGATAAGGCATATACATGGTACTCTCACTTGGCGTCGGAGAGTGTCTCAACGTGGGAGGAGATGTATGTTATATTTATTTAAAAGTTATTTCTGAAAGAAGATGAATTTAAGTTGGCATAGTTGGGCAGGGAGAAGCAACAACCAGGGAGGCGTAGATACAAAGATTCAGAGAAAGGTCCCTTGCGTGATAGAGGAGGCTAAGGAGTCCAAACTTCCTTCGCTTTTTGCTGAAGGTTTTCTCTCGGATTACATCTATCACCTCATTAATGAAACGCTCGAAGAATCCTTTAAGACATTTTTGAAAGTAGTAAGAAACATCTCGTTGGTAGTACATCCAAACCCAATCGTGGTTCCTATAGTATTCAGGCCACTAGTACAACCCGTTGTAGGATATAGCCAGACCCTACGAGTGGGGTAAGGTGATGGAGGAGAGGGGGACATGCAGCCGAAGATGGACAATAATAGGAAGTTTGGTAGAGATAGAGAGGATCCACCACCATTTCCTTGTACTATTGAAGAGTCCGTCAGTTGTTACAATGTCATCGTGCAAGGAGGAATAGTCTATGAGCCTAAGGATACTCTAGCAACAGATCCAGATGTAGAAGTAATATCTAATCCCAAATACTACCATAATAATCGAAAGAGTGGTCATCCAACGGTGACTTATTTTACACTGAGGAAGATTATAAGAAAACATATGAAGGTAGGGAATTTACAGATCCCTCAAGAGAACATCATCAATAACCCACTACCAGGACATGCAGCTAATCTGGTCATTGCTTATGCCGAAGAAGCTAACAGGGAGACGAGGGAACTAGTGGTGGAGCAAGAAGAGTTTGATGAGGTGTTAGAAGACTTCACGAGAGGAATGGCTAACGTTATGATAGATTACGATGAATTAAGCACAAGAGATGTGGAAGATGTGTACAATCTTAATAGCGAGGAAGTAGGGTTGGAATACCATGTTGTATCGTACTCGTACAAATTCTCATGGTACTTTTACTAGGTGGGAATGCTGAAAGAAAGCAGACTGGAGATAACACAAGTGGTTTTCGACATTGCACGAAAGAATGCAGTTCCATCACTGAGATGGAGGGGGCCCATGGCCAGATTGGTAAGGAAATTCCTGTCCAAAGTGACTTTCAGTGATGCCGATAGAGCTGTAAGGTTCTGACACAACAGACCCTTATATGTGATGAAAAGTATCAACAGGGTAAGTTTTGCGAGGGATCTAATATATGGGTGAGAATCCATAAATATCATGCCCATCAACTCATTCCACGCATCCAATATCTCTGAGGCAAGATTGATACTGGTGCCTCTGGTTATGACAACCAGTCCCCCAATTAGATTGGGTATGTGAACGTAGGGATTATAATAGGGAATCTCACTTTATACATCAAGTTTCATGTGAGTGAGAGTGCCACTTCCTACCACCTTTTGATAGGAAGGGTGTGGATGCACAACTACGGTTTAGTTCCTTCGACGTATCACTAATGCGCTAAGGAAAATATGAAGGGGACTGAGATCGTTATACGTGCCCTTTACAACCAAAGAGGCTCACTTGGTGGATGCAACATTTTATACAGAGCAGGATGAGGATACAAGAGTCTTAACAAGATAAATGGAGGGACCTAAAGTTACTTTTATAAAAAAAAGGATTGGTCCTGTGAATGGTCAAAGCAGCGAAGGAGTAGGTAGGAGAGGGGTATTTGAGGAGGTCAACCACATTGATTACAAACCTTAGAATATCTATGAAGAACAGAGAGATAGGATGAGTCCTAGGATGGACTCGATGGAGCATGAGGTCTAATGACAAAGTGTACTGAGTAGGTTTTTGAGACACAAATTGGCAGAAGCTTCAAGAGTCAAGAAATAAAAAGCAGTTGTGATGGCCTACATGTAATGCAAGAAAGTGATAACGAAGGATTTAAAAGTGATATATCACCTCTAAAGGTGTGAGCGGGCAGTTGAAGGATCTATTATAGAGTCTAACGAAGAGGTTGACCCGATATATGAATGTTTTCTGTTGGACCAGCAGGGGCAATGCATGGTTATAGATAACTCAAACATGCAATAATTTGTGGATGAAGTAAAAGAAAAACTATACTACATGATGGATCACCCAAAATCCACAAATGCAGGAGCTGGAGCAACTTTATCTAGTTAAAAAAGGAGAAGATCCAAGGCCCATCTTCATTTTGAAGGATCTGAGCGAAGAGAAAAGATGGGCCTTGATTGGGATGATTTGGGAATATAAAGATGTTTTTTATATGGAAGTACACAAAGATGGAGGGGTTAGATGAAGAAGTAAATTTCCACAAGCTGAATGTTATGACTTCAGCCATACCGGTGATGAAATCTACCAGAACTTATAAGCCCAAGATGGATCTAAAAATTAAGGATGAGGTTCAACGGTTGCTAGCAGCAGGGTTCATCAAATCGATATAGCACCCACTTTGGTTATCTAGCAGTGTCCCAGTAGGGAAGATGAAAAAGAATTAAATATGGATATGCGTGGACTTAGGAACTTGAACAGAGCTTACTTAAAAGATGAGTTCCCTCTGCCCTCCATTGATACCTTGATTGATGCCACTGTTGGTCATGAAATGTATAGCTTCATGGATGGGTATGAGGAAAACAACCAGATCAATATAGATCCAACAAATGCTGAGGAAAAAGAATTCAAAGTTTCGTTGAGCAATTTCATGAACAAAGTTATGCCATTTGGGTTAAAGAATGCTAGAGCAACATATCACAGAATGATGATGGCCATTTTCCATGAATTCTTTCATAAGTTTTTAGAAATTTATGTGGATGATCTAGTCATCAAATCGAAGAAGGAAGAGTCCCATATAGATAATTTAAGGAAGGTATTCATTCGGTGCTGGAAGTACAAGATGAAGATGAATCTAATAAAGTGTACCTTCGAAATTACAAGAGGGAAGTTTTCAGGCTTCATGGTGGATTGACAACCGGTGCCGATGGACCGGGACAAAAACTAGCGATCCTAGAGATGCCATGTCGAAGAACAGTAAAGGATCTCAAGAGTTTCCTCGGTAAAGTCTCCTACCTCAAGAGATTTGTGTAAGGGTTGGCTAAGATAACTTATCCACTGATAGAGCTGCTACAAAAAGGCACAAAGTTCAAATGGGAGGAAGATCAACAATAATCTCTCACCAAGCTAAAGAAGCTAGTCACTTCTTCACAAATGATGATTCTTCCAAGGGCAGGGATACCATTACAGCTCTACCTCATATCTACCACCAAGT
The DNA here is from genome assembly GCA_949130495.1 of Sambucus nigra. Taxonomy (NCBI): domain Eukaryota; kingdom Viridiplantae; phylum Streptophyta; class Magnoliopsida; order Dipsacales; family Adoxaceae; genus Sambucus; species Sambucus nigra. The sequence goes on from OX422217.1 coordinate 162,167,253, forward strand.
TTACTGGAGCTCTCTTGGTGTAGGAAGTCGATGGGAAGGAATGGCCAGTATATTATTTGAGAAGGATCATACATTGACCAAAGGCAAGGTATAGTAGTATAGAGAGACATTGCCTAGTCTTGGTGTTTGTAGCACAAAAACTTAGACATTATATTTTGTCTTTCACAATTCATATTATGACAAGATGTGATCCTATTAAGTTTTTATTGGTAAGAAATATTTTGATTGGAAGTTCAGCCATATGGTTCCTCATCCTTTTTAAAGATCAAGATCCAGGCATATGCAAATTTATTGAAAAAAATTTCGTCTGGAATATTTGAGCCACTCTGTGAGAGAATTCCTAGAGACGATTTTTCGACTAATTTTTTGGACCCAAACCTTGATGAGTGGACTATGTAGTTTGATGGCTCTTTGGCAGAAAAGAAGGGGGCAACAGGGGTTATTCTTTCAAAAGGGGAGGAAGAGATTTGCCTTTCCAACAAGTTAGATTTCCCTTGCTTTAATAATGAAGCAAAGTATGAGGTGTTAGTAATTGGATTGCTAGAGGCCCTTCGAAGGGGCATCCGTTCACTATGAATTAAATGGGATTCAAACTTGGTGGTCTAGCAAGTGAACGTGGATATGAATTAAAGCACCTCATCTTGGCGCCTTACAGAAAAATCATCCAACGACTGATCAACCAGCTCTATCAGGTCAAGATGATGAGGCATCCTAGAATGATGAACATGCATGCTAATGCTTATGCCACCATTGCATAGAAAGTGTCTATGAAGAGCGATACAACTACAGTTATGATACAATGAAGAATAACTCCCTCGATAGTACAAATAATCTTATTAATGGAAGACGATTCAGATTAGAGAGGCGAGATCAGGAAATAATTGGAGTCTAGGGAAGTCAAGATGGAACACAAAGAGTTAGAATAGTATTTTGCAAACCAAGGAAGTCTTTACTTTAGGATCGTGGGGGATGGTTATTAAGATGAATTGGGTCAGAGGAACTAGAGCGAAAGCTGAAGAAGACACATGACGAACACTGTGAAACAATTAGGATCCCTCTATACAGAAGAATCTAGAGAGATGAATACTTATAGCCAATGATTAAATAGGATGCAACAGAGTTACAACGAAGGTGCAATAAATTTTAACTTTTTTTAGGCAACTGAAAGTCACTTTATTGAAACTCAGGCAAATTGGAGGCATCCTTGCATTGATTTTATCAAGGATGAAGTTGTTCCAACAGTGAAAATTGATGCAATGGGTCTCAAGAAAAGGGCCCCACGATTCTATGTCCAAGAGGAGTAGCTCTATCATAAAGGATAATTCAACAGGCCATTAAGATGCATCATAAAGGAGGAAGCAACATAAGTCTTGAAGCATGTTCACGAATCAGCTCACATCAGAGGGGAAAAATTATATGACCAATTAATGACCTTGGATTATTATTAGCCAACCATGGAGAAAGTTTCTGCTGAGTTTGTTTGAAAGTGAAAGGCGTGCCAACTGCATAGAAACATGATCCATGCTCCCTCAGTGGACTGACACTCTTTGGCTACTCCTTACCCATTCCACACGTGATGTTTGACCTGGTAGGTTCAATACATCCATCTTTGAGAGGAAAGATATGGATATTAGTGGCAATCAGGTGCTTTACAAAGTGGGATGAGGCAATACAACTAAATAGAGCAACAACACGTGTGGTGGCCAACTGCATTAGAGAGTACATAATTTGTAGATTTGAGATTCTAAAGGTTATCCTATCTGATAACAGAACCCAATTTGTCAAAAAAGAAGTAATGATGCTCATAGACAAGCACTCCATCATTCTTCATACCTCAATGGTGGCATATTCCAAAGGCAATGGTCAAGTTGAAGCAACTAACAAGACCTTGATCAATATGTTAGCCAAGACGATGAAAGATTTCCCAGGTTTGTGGGATGATAAGATTCTAGCAGTTCTATGGGCCTATCGAGAAACAAAGAGGAAACCCACAGGTTATACACTATTCTTTCTTATATTTGAAAATAAAGATATTTTGGTAGTAGAGCTCGAAGTTCCCTCGACCCGATATGCCTTGTGAAGCAGCATGCTTCCTCATAGTAGACACATACATTTGAAAGCACTGGATGAACACATTTACAATGCGATGTAACATTTCCAAATGTACACGAAGCAGCTCTCCAGGGCATATGGTAACTTTATGAGGCCAGGAGAGTTCGTAGAAGGAGACCTGGTTTTGAAGTTAGCTATGAAGCACATTTAAGGGATCTCATTGCCTAAATTTGCTGCGAATTAGGAGGGACCTTTCATTATAAAGGAGGCTCATGATTTAGGTTACTGCTTAATCTCTAAGATGAAAGAGGATAAACCTTTAAAGATTAATAATAAGTGGTTAAAGGTCTATCATGTTTGAGTAAGTAACCTCAGTTAGACATTTATTTTATGTCAAACTATTGAAGTTATGTTGCAATTCTTTATGAGTTATTTCTTTTATTGTGTTTCTTCTCATGAGTTAAGAAGAAAGAGTTTTCTTATAAATTGTAAGAGTTTCATCTTTGCAATGAATGAATAGAAGAGAGTTGTAACAAATAACAAGTCATGGAATGATAATAAGGAATTTGTATTTTTTTTCAATTCATATGCTCAAAAGGGTTACAAAATTAGGAAGCTATTGCTCAAGAAATACGTGTAAGGAAATGAAAAAATGACATTACAAAGAAGAACCTCAACCCAAAAGGAACCACAAGTCAGTAGAGGATAAGAAATCCCCAGGCAGGCTCGAAGAGGCTTCCAAGCACATTCTATGAGCAGTAATATAGTCTTCAAGTAGTCTGGACTTGGGCTTGTTCAATGACTAAGGCTTCAATTTTCTGCTTGGTTTTGAGCAGAGATTTTTCGTCAGCCTAAACCTCCTGATTAGCTTATTCCAATTGAGGGGCTAACTCTACCAACCTAGCCTCTTCAGCCTGTTGGGCCTCTAAATGTTTTCAATAGAGCTCCCTTTAGCTATCGAAGTAATTGTTCTTCAAAATTTTCAAATAACAAATCAACCAGTTCGTTTGGAAGCCATTATTGCCCATATCCCTTAAGTTTCCCATATATCGATTGATCAGGGGCCTAGTAAGACTTGATATTTGAGTATTGACAACCTCAGTAATAACGATAGCTAGACCTTGGAGCCTATAGCTCATCACTGACATATTTTAACAGATATAGTTAATAGTAATGGTTTGAGGGTGATGAGTGGCAATTCGTTCAATGATTGGACGATTACATATAGAGACTTAGGGAGACTGTCGAAGGACCATGAAATAGAACTCATGAGGAACCATGTTGGCTGAAGGGATATCATAACTAGACCCACTATTAGCTGGCAGATATGTAGTTTAACCATGATCATTGTGACTTTACTTCGATGAGACTGGTCCTTGATGAGCGGAGGCAACATGTGAAGGACCACGCTGAGTTGGCTCTTCGGCAGGTACATATTCCCTCACAACTTGAGACGTGATGAGAAAGAATGAGTTTGCAAAAAATCTTAACAAGTGTGTTTTCATTATTACATCACCGTCATAGGTGGAGTTAAAGAAAAATCTTAACAAGTGTGTTTTCATTGTCATGTCACCGTTATAGATGGACTTTGAGAAAAATATTAACATGTGTTTTCATTATTAAGTCACTATTATAGGTGGAATTTGAGAACAAATCTTAACAAGTGTGTTAAGTCACCGTTATAGGTGGAGTTTGAGAAAAATCTTAACAAGTATGTTTTCATTACTAAGTCACCGTTATAAGTGGAGTTCTCGAAAAAAACCTTAACAAGTGTGTTTTCATTATTAAGTCACCTCGAAGGTACAAATTCATGAAGAAACTTAATAAGTGGTTTTCATTGTTAAGGAGGCTATATTTTGTTTCTCTCTTCATTTTAATAGGCATAATGATAGGACTTATGAAAAAGAGAGAGAAGGCAGTAGTTAGCTTAGTAGCAACTGCTAAAATAATAACTGCAGGAGTAACTTCAACATCTCTTTGCATTTGAGCTGAACCTTCAGACAAAGAGACCTCCACCCTGGACGAGGCACCTTCCTCGTGAAAAGGTAAAAATGCTAAGATTGGGGAAAATTCCACTAAATTCATTTGAAATCTAGATGTATCAACCACCACAGGGGCCGAAGGAACCCCTAGGCGAGAAGATGAAGCAACGGTGGCCTAAGGAACTTGTGGAGACCCATAATAGGAGGGAGGAATGAGACCTGGAGAAAAATGCACATAATATCAAAGTGTTAGACATAAAAAACACCACATAAAAGGGAAAATGAACAAGAAGTGAACTTACCTCAGTAGGGGTAGAAAAAGGAGCAAAACCAGTAATGGACCTCACTAGAGGGAAGTGAAGAAGTGACCCAGCGAGAGATATGGTCAGGTCAGAAGCAACTACAACTTGAAATGCAAATAAAATACTAAGAACATAAGCCAACTAAATGAAAAATATAGTTAAAAGAGGAAAAATTATTACCTCTGGAGGACTTAAAGAGACTGGAATAATTTCTAGAGGAACCACCGGTAAAGGAGAGTCCCCAGAAGAAGAGAATGGAGTCTCCTCTGGCTGATGGGAGGCTTCAACAGTTTCTATTGTTACAACAGTTTTCCTGGAAGCCTCCTCTACACGTTGGATGGAAAAACGATGAGAATATGTTAACCTAATCATGGGAGAATGAGGAGGAGATGCAATGGTCAAGGGAACACCGGACCGTCCTCCCACGAAAGGGCTCATAGAGGGATAAGGTCTATTGGCTCCACCCTCCTGTAGAGAAAAGAAATTTTAATAAGTGTTAGAGAATATACCTCATTATGTTTGAAATTTCCAGGTGTTAGATAACATACCCCTTGCTCTGAAGAAGATTCGAATGAAATAACCAAGGGTGAAGAAGGCGATGAAGGTACTATAGAAGCCCCTTCAGTGGGACAATGTTTTACTTCAGTATTATCATAACGAGTAATGTTCTTAAGGGGAGTTGAAGGAGGATATGTCCCGAGAACAAGGGCATTAAATGTTGGTTGCACTTCGTATACACGCTTATTTTGGGTTTTTGTACCCAAAGTCTTCTTCCTTTTACCAGAACCACCAACAGTAGAGAGGACTCTAGAAATATTTCTTCTTAATGTGTCCCATTAGTTGGATCTACCAATATTATGGGAAATTCTACAGGGGGAGGAACGAGAGGAGTGTACCATTAAAACTCACTCTAATACCCATCAAGCTCTGCTTGACATTTTTCTCGTATTTCCCCACTTAGGTCTGCAGACATGGGAGGGGGAACAGAGGCAATAGTAAATGCATCAATAGGGACTTGGGATTTGGACTTGGAAGTTAAGGTAGTCCCACTTTTTGAAGTCCTTGATTTCTTGGAAGGGGGTTGAGAAGGCCCCTCTCCAGAAGCACCTGCGGCAACGGTACCTTATCTAGGGGCTGCCTTGACAAGGGTAATTTTTTTTACGCTGGAGATTTTTTAGGCCTAGGGCCAGTTATAACGACCAGAGGGTAGTAAGAAGGTAACTCAGTGGGAGGATCATTGGGGGTTGGACTTAGAGTAAACTCAACTCACAAAAACAGAGTTACTTTTGAGACCCAGCTCAACGGGTGGAAAGATATGGACAGGAGGGTAAATGGTTAGGCTTTCGATAAACTCATGAATCTTTTCCAACTTCATTGCCCAATATTTTATGGCAAAAAGATAAGTCACATCTCCCTTCCTTATTATCCTTGGGATTTTAATTTGGATAACAATCACCGAACAAACAGAGGAGGCAGCTGATGTGGTATTGAAAGAGCAGGCCTCAGTAAAGTAGCCTTAGTATGGGATTCCTAAAAAACTGAGCGAGGAACCCCTTGACCGAAGCCAAATTGCCAAGAGCAGTGATTGGGGTTGTAATGATGTTAAGTGTATCCCCACTTGGTGTAAGGAGGAAGATAACATAGGGGTAATAGGAGCACAATGACAAAGGAAAGATCCTCGTTGATGAGCTCTTCCGAGGTGGCTTGAACCGTTCTATCTGCGTGTGTAAAAATGACCAAGTCTGGGCAATAGCATCTTTGCCGTAGGGACGCATGACGAAGCAACTAGGTTTATTAAAAATTGAAAGAATTTACTTTTGACTTTGTCTGTTGTGAAAGAGAAATAATTGATGGGGCTTCAGAACTTCATGAACTGGGTAGGGTTTTTCCATAGGAGATATCTTTGGGTAAAGTTTATAGAGAAAATCGATCAAAATTATGGTATTGGCAAAATTGACCAAGGTGTCATTCCATGTCTAGGTAAGTCTATCTAACCAAGTATAGAGGTACCCCAAAGCCATTGATGCCAGAAGGGGCTTGAAGCCCCTGTCTAGTCCAATGGAGATAATAATAAGAGCTTGGCGGGGCTGGTCATTAGGTTTTCTAGATAAAACAAAACGAGAGAGGATAATAATAATGTAAGATAGTAATTCTAAGGGTGTACCTTTGCCTTTGCCAAATCCATAAGAACCACTGTTTTCATAGCAGGCACGAAAGAAATAGTTGACAAGGGGGTGAAAGTGGACTTGTTTGAAGTACCTATGCACCGTCGACATATCTGATCCAACTTTGCACGAGCAGCAGTCTCTTCGATGTCTAAAGCCTCATCAGAATAAGATGAGGTACGTGTGGGCTCAAGACCAAACAATTCATATACATCTTCTAACATCACGGTGAACTCTCCCCATGCAGTCAGAAAGGTGTGAGTTCTAATGTTACAATAAGATACAAGTACTTGAAGTGCATCATTGTGTTTGGACAAAGTGAACTCACCAAACTAGGTCGCTCGATAAATCCCAACCTTAGTAAGAGCAATTGCATAAGTGGACTGCATATTACTGTTCTAGTTAGTAAAATGAGTGGGGTACCTCCAGGACCTTCGAAGTCTATCTGGGAGGAGGGGAAGTCACCTCGATTAAGGAAAAAATGCATAGTCCCCTATGGGGGGAAGAATCCCCAAACGAAAGTATCATCATCCTCATTTCCTGGGGTCAAGGACTCATACTTTGCATTTAAAACGATGGTCTTACATGCATCTGAGAATTCATCGCCCTTGCCAAAAATAGGTGAACGAAGGTAAAAATGCAACTGTTCCTCGTGTACCTCCATTATAGCGGTGACATCTAAGGTTACAATAAAAGTAATAACGGCGGTGGATGAGGCGACTGGAGAAACAGGAGCATCAGGTGGAGAAGCCACGAGAGTTTGAGGTGAAGTAAGGGCGGTAAGAATAAAAAGTAGACTGAAAATGATGGAGTAAGAATGGGTGAATATGGCAAAGAGAGAAGGAAGCAAGTGAAAATCTTGAGCAATAATGGCAGAATATCTCTTTCTCTCTCTAAAAGCTCTGTAAGTATAGAGGCAAATGAAAAGGTAAAATAAAAAAATGGCTAAGTCTTGAGATATTAGACGCTTGGAAATCATGTGGGTGTTTTAGTTGCCCACAAAGCATGTGCTAAGCCATCAAAATGATTAAAAATGGACACATGGAGCTTTGGGGAATGCACTGACAGTTAAAAAGGAAATCTCACATGACGCTTTGGAGAGATGGGGTTTCTTTCAAAATAAGTAATGATTTTTAGAGCCAGAATTTTTTAAATATATTTGAAACCAAAATTGCCAATTAAAGAAAGTCCTCACGCTATAAGACCGAACGATGGTACAACAGGTTGAAGATTCATCGAGGAGAATTTTAACCTTCCAAGAAAAGGAGGTTTCTTGCAATATAGTTTAAAAAATTAACATTGTCCCCTCGCCATAAGTCTAAACGAAGATAACTTTAACTCGGGTACATTGGGGAGAGTTTTTTCTTTTTTGAACAAGTTGAAACGAGGACGGACACAACTCAAATACATCGAGGAGAATTTTACAAGTTCAAACAAAATTGACCCTCACTACAAGTTCACTCAATGGTGAAATAGAATGAAATAAATTGGGAAGAATATTTTTTCTTTTGAGCGGTCAGAACGTTGACGGACCATAATGGTTAGGATCTAACAACATAAAATAGTTTGGGATCTAACAACATAATAGGTTACGATCCAAAGGTACTTTGGGAGAATTCCAGCGAGAAATAAATAAGACATAATGGTTAGGATCTAACAACATAAAATAGTTACGATGTGTCCTTGCCATATGCCCACGTATTGCAGAGCTTTGGTTCAGACGGACCATTGGATTGACGAGTTTTTCGTGCAGACATTTCTTATTCTCACAAAAAATCTCTACATAAAGGGGCAAATGTAGGGGGGCTTGAAGGTAATCTCTAAATTAGAGAGAGATTCCCCAATTAATAGAAGAGACTTAGGATAAGGAAGAAACATGAAGATAATGAGGCAACTTAGCGAGGCAGCTCAACGAGAAAACTTAGCGAAGAAACCTTCTAAGAGAGCTCATTTTTTAAATTTCATTCTTACTTAGTCAAATTGTATCATTTAATTACATTGATTGTAATGCCGTAACAATTGTAATATTGAGTGTGAGGTTAAATGATAATCGTGAGAGATTAGGCGTGGCATGGATTAGGAGAGCTCACATGCTTTATCGAATGACCGCGCCGTGGGAACTTCAGAGGGACTTAGTTTGGAGTATTGAGAAGTGAGGCAGTATTAATTCATGTCTTGACCATCTTAGATACACCTGGTAAAAAACTAAGAGATCTTTCATCGTGGATGCTTGTATAGAGTAACCTTGAGTTCCATCGTATGGTGAACTTTGAGCCAAACAACCCTATGCTAAATGTCACATCTACTTTAGGTGGAATAACTAGCCACCTACCCACTATCCAATCCAAAGTTGAGTAAACCACTTGGGTATTAGGATTGTCAGATGGTTTGGTGAGACACCTCTGTTGTGACAGTCCTCTAACTCACAATATATAGGAAAAAGGCATGTCGTGGTATTTAATAATTATGACATATGGTGGGCTAATCCATCAAGCATTTAATGCTAGAGACCTAAAGTATAACAGAGAGGTCTTTCACATTAATGAGGACTGAGACATATCGGGAAAGGTGTGGGGCTATTTATTGGCCTCAACCACTTCTGAGAAGATACAGTTCTTTCTAGAGATTTTTTTTTCTAAAAAGAGAAAGACATTGAAGAGAAGTTATTGCAAACCAGAGAAAGTTTACTCACCCATAATTGTCATTTATTCTGAAGCTTTTAATAGCTAACCAGAGAGGTATCATAGGTTGTTGGTGTGTTAGCTGCCTGTTAAGGTGTATCTAGGGTGATTACTTATTTCTCCCTTTAAATGAGTTATTTATGAGTTTTCTTCATTATCATTTGAGTTATACACGAGAGATTGGTGACTTCAATCCGAGTCTTTGTTATATTCAATATTGTGTATTCATCTGTCTTTGTTAAAGAGTACTTCGGTTATCGTTTATTACTATACCTATAGATGTTATGCCTCTACTAGTATTACTATACTTCCAGGATTCAAGGGGACTACCCTCTTATAATTATGACTAATTCATAGAGGCCATTGATGAATGTAGTCTTCACCTACAATGTGTAAGAAAATGGTGAGTTCGTTATGAATCACATAAAAGTATTCTACTCTTAACATTTACAAGTCCAATATAAAAAGGGTGACATGGGTTTGAAGGACCTGCTCCCTAATCATGGGGTTCAAGGATTCACTAAAGATAGCTACAATGTTTATAAAATTTGTAAAAGTATAGTCTTTTCTATTAGGTGTAATTAGACCTCAAGGTGTAGCTCTGGCGTGGGCATTCCCCAATACTCTAGGTTAAACCCCTAGTGATTAAAGGCTTATCAATTACTTCTGAAGATCTCTCTATAATCATTCAAGTGGAGAAATTGACAAAGCTTCCCATTAATAAGCTTGTGACACCCATCACGTTCTTCATGGTTAGACTAGAACATGACCCCATATTTAGGGGACTAACCCCTCTAATGAGGCTAGAGATGCTCAACTATACGCTTAGACAAGGATCAATCAGGATCCTGATAGTACCACCACCTTAGACAGTAGATCCACTAATGTTTAGGAACCTAAATCTAACGAGTAGGGGGATAGAGTTGTTGAGGTGACCTTACTTATCCCCTAGACTTTAATATTATGATGGCGGAGATGCTGGCAGTTCTTGCCATGACTTTGGATTTTGAACTAGGTAAATCTCTTCATTTAACCTTTAGTTCCTCTATAAAAATGCTATATGTTGCAATAACCTTATTTTTTAATTTCGTAGAGATTGCGGTAGATGATAAAGCCCAACGAAAATAGGCCAATTAGTTAATGGAGTAGGACTTAGTCTCCTTCATAAAGAAGAATGGGATAAGTATCCATAAGCCGAAGTATGCATATATTATGAAGCTTTCAAAGGTTAATCCTTTTGTCAATAAGGAGAGTAAAATACCTATTGAGGTTGACGACCTATTTGTTAAGGCCAGATAGGTAGCTGACCTTCATTCGGAGACCTTCATGAGTATAACTAAGACGCATTCTACCTAATTGTTCGTCAAAACATCTATTGATTATTTTATTGACGATATAAGGAAAATCCAACCCCTTTAAGTGGTAAAAGGCTTTAATGAATCCCTTAAACTTTTGAAGGTGCATATTTTACTTTACATGACTTTTTTACCTTACCATCACCAAATTAATGTGATAAGGAGCCCACTTTGACTATTAATGCTTCAAAGAAGTTTTATTTGATCTTAGATATCCCACCTAATACCTCAAAAGTTTCTAAGGTGGTGTTTCTTACCATTTTTATGAGGAAAGAAAAACTATGACTATAAATAAGGTCCCCGACACCCTACAAAATGGGCAAAGGGAAGGATGAGGAGGTAAAGGAGACCCCTCATCTTTATAAATACATCGATAATCTTTACACTTACAACCATGATCATGCCTCTAGGAGTCTGAACAACTGTGCTTTGGTTTGGTTGAGGATGATTTGAAGTCCATGGTGATGGTGAATTACCTTCACACGGTGGGAACCATTGGCTAAGGGAATTAAAGATTGTGCTAAGGAGTTTATCTAAACCCTGGGACATGTATATACTTTTGCCTTTAATTTTTTCTTAATTTTCTTTGCTTATACCTTAGTTTTTAACCTTGTACCTTTGTCGTTGTTTTGTAGGCTCAACATTTGGTAAGGGATCTTATGGTTTCATCCTTATAGGGAAATTAAGTTTAGAGGAAGTTCGTATCCTTTTCTATTGGTTAGGAGCACTTGGATAGACTGGGAGCCAATTTTTGATAATTAGGAACTAGTACACAATGTCATGGAGACTGATAGGGAGCAGTTGAAAGCCCATTTAGATTTTTAAAAGAAACTCATTGAGCTTAAAAATAATTAGATCGATGAATCACAGTCTCACCTAGACAACAGAGAAAGTTTAGCTTCATTATTAGAGGTCATCTTTCAATCTTTTAAGAAGAAAAGGAAGATATATAACGATCTCCACGTTGACCATAAATAAATGAAGCTAATCCATAGGGATTTGGGGGAGAGACATGAGACTCTGTAATCTAGTTTCCTTTAGCTAGAGAAATGGAAGATAGAAGTTGGATAAAGTGTTTGTCGACTTGGTGGAGGTTATGTCTCAACTAGATTATGATAACTTAGACCGGGACTAGTACTTCACTCAATTCATGAGATTTAAGGATAAGCTAGATGAGGTTAGTACGAATTATGCTCAGATTGAATTCTTAGTCAATGACATTGGCAATACCCAACTTCAAATGTACTTCAAGTCTATAAAATATTAGACCTTCATAAGTGGACATTATCTTTCTAGGTTTGTTGACTATAAGGCTAATATTTCCTCCATATGTCCTAAACTTGGCCTCCCTAGACTTATTTTTGTGGATTACACTTCGGATTAGGAGGAAGAAGATGTTGAATATGAGTCCGAGCGAGCTGATACCTCAAGATCGAAAGACATAGGTTAATAAGATGATTCCCATACATCTATCGAAGTTGGAAATGAATATGATAAGGTTACCTGAGCCTCCAAAGTACATTTTTTCTTACATATTGTACTCAATGTAATTCACCTTCTATTTTGATGAAATATGTATTTTCTTCTAGCTTCGCAGTGTCATTATTTATCGTAATGCTTATCTGTGGTTATTTTTTGTGCTTTGTCAACAATTTTTTTTTATTTTGAATCAAATGTTTTGCCAATTTTTAATTTACTATGTATGGAAGTAGGAATATCCTTCGACACCCATTTATTTTTTCCAAAGAACTATATTTTTTTTTAAGTATCAGTGTACTGAATAATGACTTAAGGTCATGAGACTTTACCAGAAGTGGAACTAAAATTGAAGATTTTAAAGTACATACAAGTAATACATTTTAAGGTTATATAATTTTATTTTTATGAAGATTTAGGATGAAATCTTGAAATTTTTCCAAAAGATTTGAAGTTAAATGTGTATAAACCTCAGAGTTGTTTAGGACCATGTGTTAGAATTTTTTAAAGAATACAGTGATCTAGCGTGATTAATCCTTGAGCATTTTATAAGAGAAGGGTGATTGGACCTTGACTGTCCTAGAATTTAGAAAAGTTAGAGTCAAAGTTACTTGGACCTCAGAAAAGATTTAAAGTCAAAGGATCTTGATCCTCAAGATTGTGTTTTAAATTAAAGGTTATTGGACCATATGAACCTTAAGTAAATGCATCTAAAGAAGACATTGTGGGATAACAACAAATACACCACCAAGAACTTGTTCTGTAAGGTGCTACAATAGATCTCGACTTTAATTATGAGTGGAAGTATAATCTATTCGTTTGAGAAGGTTCTGTCTCCATTGACAGAACAAGCGGAGTCATGACTAACAGATGGTCATTCATGGTAAGGCATATAAATTTATATGCATACATAAATATGATATTATTCGAGATTCCTGTATCAATTAGAATAATATGTATAATTTCATTTCCCGTTACTATGGTGATAATTAGGGGTTGGTACGGAACCCCGTGAGGCTTTGTATGACCGAACTTGACGTAATCCGAGTTGTTGGTTAGAGACAGGGACAATAAGCTAATCGGGTCAGATTATGTTAGGGAGACCTCAGAGAAGGTGGAGCTCATCCAAGAGAATATGAGGACTACTTGGAGTAAGAAGAAGATCTTTGCATACGGGAGGAGACACATATTGGAGTTATGGGTTGGGGACTAGGTGCTTGTAAAGGTCTCCCCGCTTAAAGGTGTTATAAGGTTCGGGTCTAAGGGAAGTTGGCACCTTGATACATAATGTCCTATTATTTAGCCTTACCTTAACACATTCAGTGTTTGCAAGACATTTTTTATGTGTCCATGATAACGAAGTTACCGATGGATGAGTTATTGTATCATCGTATAAATCTCCATGGGATTGAGATATAACCGAATACGAGTTGAGGGAAGATACCATAGTGTATCCTAGACCAGGAAGAGAAAATCTTGCACTCAAAGGTCATTTTATTGGCTCATGTTCACTGATGACACCATAACGCAACAGAGTTTATATGGGATCATGAGGACGACATTCGAGAGACATATATAAAGATATTCAAGTCAGGTATATAAAGATCAAATTTCAAGGGCAAAATTCCTCCTTTAAGGGAGGAGGAATTTAATGCTATGTATTTTATGACATTTATTATATTTTTAATTGATTATTAGAGGCACTATTGTAAGGACATAAATTTTCAATTGACTCCCTGTATTGTTTTGACTTAATTCCGTGAACAAAACTGTGTTTCTAATATGTCATAGAGAGATGTTTATTTGTGTCACGATCCCACTTGGTCTATGAGGTATTGAAGAAATTGAAGACATTGCGGCAAAGCTTCAAAGAATTAAATCATGCCGAAGTTTAATTGGTGCAAGTTTAATCATCTTCAAAGTTAATTTCATTCTGAGATCACTCAAGTATGAAAGCGTATAATTAATGGTGCTCAGAATTATTTCATAGAAGATAAGGATGTAATTTTTATAAAGAAATATGTTTTTAATGTTCTAAGAGTGTTTTAAAGGTTTACACTACGTTTTATGATAATAAACTCGTAAAAGAGTTTGATATTTTTGGATCTCTCATTGGAAGAGATGTTTTAAATAAAAAGTTAAAAAGTCAAACTTTTGCGCTGTCGTTCAAACGACATCCAATATCGTTCTAACGAGTTCCTCAAGTCGTTCAAATGACACATTTTTTGAGGCAGCGTTTAAATCCTATTTAAATAGTGTTTTCATCATAATTTCGTAAGTGTGCATTCTGGAAAACAATATTCGATCAGAAACTTGTTTGCACATGTTTTCTAAGGTTTACAAAGAATAAACACATCCTTAGAGTTTGCAAATATCCCAGTTATTATTCTTATATGTTTAAGTGATCTCGCTGCACCAAAGTTGTTTGTTATACACATTTAACATCAAAGGGTTTTGCGGTGAAGAAAAGAGAAGGACTTCTTGTTTGACATCGTAGACGAATCAAAGCCATTCGGTGGACACCGAGACATATGTGGACGCGTGTGTTGTGGATAGGTATCGTGGAAGACGGAATTTCTGCAAGGGCACTATTGAAGAACGGTTGAAGATCAGAAGGAGCGTCAAGACTCATGGGGATCGAGTCTTAGTGTAAGGCTAATCTGTCTTTGTAAAACCATTGTTCATAGTGACTGTCTGGCTTGGGCCGTGTGAGGTTGTTTTCCCATTTTTGGGTTTTGTCCTCATACATCCGGCGTTGTGAGTATTCTTTACATTACTTTACTTGCTTTAATCACTAGATTCATGTTTAGGATTAATCAAGATAAAAATGGTTTAAAGTAATAATTGGGTTTTCACAACTTGTTTTGGTGCACATTTAAAAGTTGGATTTTTTTTTTGAAGAAAATTTGGTTTTGTTTAAAACACACATATCGGGCCACTCACACTTTCTAATTGGTAATAGAGCTAGAAAACATATTTATTTATTTTGTGATCCCGTGTGTTTGGTTATCTCTCCTGTGTTTGTTTTCTCTCGATGGATTCTCTAAGTTTTGACGATTTACATCGTTTGAATTTAAAGTTTGCAAAACGTATTGAAGTTTTGGAAAAATAAAATTCCGATTTAAAAAGTAAGATTGAATATTTGCAAAGCTTTCAAATTCAAAGAGATATTTATCGTAAGCATTTTAGTTCCTTGTTTAAAGATTTTAATATATTAAAATTGGGCAAAAAAGAAGAGTGATGATAGAGTCCTCATTTGAGAAAAAGAGTTAGAGGATTTAAAAAATTCTAAAGATTGTGCCGTTGAGGAAAATAATTCTATTAATGATTTTGTGGCACGAGAAAAGGCTCTTAGGGATAAGTTTGCTCATATTGAGGGGGAGCGAGATAACCTTCTAGGGGTAATTGATAATTTAAAAAAGGAGTCCCGAAAGTTTGAGGAGTCTAATAGTTTTCTTGAGTCGAAAGTTTTGAAGTTAAAAAATGATTTAAATGACTCGAGTAGTGATGGTAGAGGCTTATCTTGTTCTAGTGGTTCAATTGTAAAAGCCAAAACCATAGTTTGTTTTAGAGCATCAACCACATCCGAGGGTATTAGAAAAGGTCAACCTAAAGGTCCCGTTCCTTGTCGTGTTTTCACATGTTCGCATTGTTGTAGGAAAGGTCATCTTAGGAGTTTTTGTTTTGATCTTCGAAAAGACCCTAGGAAGACTAAAAGTCATGTCCCATTGGTTCCCAAAACCCGTTTTGTTAGGTATACACCTGTTTGGGTTAGGAAATCCATTTTGGAAATGCTAAATGCTTCGTTGACTGATTCTCACATGCATGCACATGATTCATCTCTTGCTATTTCTTACGGATAGTAGCTTGCATGTTTGTCATATGCTAGTTTGCTTCATGATTTATTCATTGCTAGTATTATGACATGTGTATCATTTTGTATTATAGTCATATTTGAAAAATACAAAAAGATTTTATTTTTGAGAAAACTTTTGAAAATCCAAAAAGATTTTTCTTTTCTTTGAGTCAAAATATGTTTGAAAAGCTAAAAAGATTTTCGGTTTTTGTTTTTGAGTTTACATGTTTGATGTGGCATATTGGTGCGCTTGGACCCCCTCCATCGTTTCATTATTCATGTGGCTAGGACATTTGGTCATTATTATCGATGCTTAGAATGATCTTAACCATTGTTTATATGGGGTTGTTTAGAAGTTGATATGCATTTTGATTCGACTTTGTATATATGTCAACATTGCACACATGCACGAGTTTATATGGATGTTTGACTTCTCTTGCATATTTGAATTTGGTAAGGCGTTCCTATCTCAATCTTGTCATCTATACGTAAGTAGACTTAAGGATAAGTGTGCATGTAATAACCGTTTATCGTGAGGAATTGAAATTGGTAAAAATGATGAGTGATTCATGGGAAAGGGCTGCGAGAGTTCAAAATTGACTCGTCGTGAAAGCCACCGTTTAAAAGAGCCCAAAAGAAAATGCAATATGCTAAGAAAAGGACCAAATCTGTTTGGTTCATTCCAAAGAAAATATGATATTATTGAGGGAGTTTGGATGGATTAAAAATTTAAACGGGTTTGCACAAGTAATCCTAATGTTGAAACATTGGAATTTGATGCAATTGTTTGTAGAATCGTCAAAATTCTGGATTTGTCTGCATGTAGTATGTTTAGTTCATTAAGCTCACACTTTAATTCTCATATGGCTATAACAAAGTTTGATGATTTATAGCTATCAATTAGAGCTTCTTGATTGTTTCGATGTGTTGGAATTGTGACTCATTTATTGTAGTTTCATGCCCATTAATTCCATATCCATGTTTGAGCACATCGGTACTATGTTTGCATGTAACTCGCATTTTAAGTTTTTATGAGTTTTTGCGTTTTGTGTTAAAAGCCTACTGTTTTAACACTGTTTTGATTCTGTCAGCCCCTTCCTGGAATATTTTTGTGGAAATTTTTCCACTGGGTAATACTTTATAATATTTATGGAAAAGTGGGAAATTTTGGCAGGTCGCGCGAAGTCGTTCAAACGACAACTCATCTCGCGCGAACGACTTTTGTACTTCGTTCGAGCGACATCCTCGTCTCGTTTGAGTGATGTCCCTGGCTCGTTCGAACGACATAATCTAAAATGGCTTCTGATTGGTTTGCAGTCCTCAGGTTCAAATTGGTGTATTTTTGGTACTGCATAAGGCATTTTTTTGGGACTGACTTGTTTATATGCAGGTTCGTTTATGTTCCAAATTGATTTTTTGCATATGAGTCCGTTTATCACACTTGATTTGATTGGTATACTCTTTGTGTGATTCCTTGGTTTACTAGCTACTGATTTGTCATTACCTGATCTTATTTAGCTGGTTGTTTCATGTTTATCTAGCATTTTTCATTTTTTAAAATTGGTATCAACTTGATTCAATTTAGTGTCATATTCTCATGCTATATATTTCAAATTGGTTTATCTTTTCACTGTCTTGTCTATTCGAGACAAAAAGGGGGAGAGATGTATGTGATGTAGGGAGAGATTTGTTGAGCACTTCTATTGATATCTGGAATTACATATTATTTGATTATACTTGTTTCCAATTGGTATCAAATAATTGCTCACATGTTTCAAATGATTTTTGTTTATTAGAAATATAAATTGGTATCATTTATTCCTCCATTCTTCACTGGGTATCTGTTTGTTTGGTTCATGTGTGTAGGTATGCTTTCAGCGACTCAAGATTTCAAGTCTACATCACATTCAGACAGTTCATGCTTGTCGGTGCTACATATTCTAGTCCGGGTTCTGTATTTTTGTTTTTGGGTTTATGGGATGGGTTTTAGGAATCATACGGCTTGACGGCCCGGTTAGTCATTTCACTGGTTTAGTTTTGTCCCGGAATAGTGAAAGGGGGAGATTTGTAAGGACAATAATTTCCATTTGAGTCCCTGCATTGTTTTAAATTAATTCCGTGAACAAAACTGTGTTTGTAATATGTCATAGGGAGAGGTTTATTTGTGTCACGATCCCACTTGGTCTATGACGTATTGAAAAAATTGAAGACATTGCGGCAAAGCTTCAAAGAATTAAATCATGGCGAAGTTTAATTGGTGCAAGTTTAATCGTCTTCAAAGTTAATTTCATTCTGAGATCACTCAGGTATGAATACGTATAATTAATGGTGCTCGGAATTATTTTATAAAAGATAAGGATGTAATTTTTCTAAAGAAAAATGTTTTTAAATGTTTTAAAAGTGTTTTAAAGGTTTACACTACGTTTTATGATGATAAGCTCGTAAAAGAGTTTGACATTATTGGATCTCTCATTGGAAGAGACGTTTTAAACAAAAAGTCAAACTTTCGTGCTGTCGTTCGAACGACATTCAATCTCGTTCGAACGACATGGGATGTCGCTCGAACGAGTTCCTCAAGTCATTCAAATGACACGTTTTCAAGGCGACGTTTAAATCCTATTTAAACAGTGTTTTCATCAGAATTTTGTAAGTGTGCATTCTGGAAAACAGTATTCGACCAGAAACTTGTTTGCACATGTTTTCTAAGGCTTACAAAGCATAAACACATCGTTAGAGTTTGCAAAGATCCGAGTTATCATTCTTATATGTTTAAGTGATCTTGATGCACCAAAGTTCTTTGTTCTACACATTGAACATCAAAGGGTTTTGCGGTGAAGAAAAGAGAAGGACTTCTTGTTCGACATCGTAGACGAATCAAAGCCATTCGGTGGACACCGAGACATACGTGGACGCGTGTGTTGTGGACAGGTATCGTGGAAGATGAAATTTTTGTGTGGGCACTATTGAAGAACGGTTGAAGGTCAGAAGGAGCGTCAAGACCCATGGGGATCGAGTCTTAGGGTAAGGCTAATATGTCTTTGTAAAATCATTGTTCATAGTGATTGTCTGTCTTGGGCCGTCCGAGGTTGTTTTCCCGTTTTTGGGTTTTTTCCTCGTACATCCGCCGTTGGGAGTATTCTTTACTTTACTTTACTTGCTTTAATCACTAGATGCATGATTAGGATTAATCAAGATAAAACTGGTTTAAAGTAAGAATTGGGTTTTCACAACTTGGTTTGGTGCACATTTAAAAGTTGGATTTTTTTTTGAAGAAAAATTGGTGTTGTTTAAAACACACATATCGGGCCACTCACACTTTCAACTATAATTAAATATTACTTAGACATTCGATATGTCATTAACTTGATTTATGATTTACATACATAGTGTTACGTAGTTTATTTTTTATTTATTAGATGTATATGATTAGAGTAATTGACTAGCTCATATAAATTTATTAAGATAATCATTTAAATGACTTAGTAATATGGGTGGCTATGGAACGCTCACGGGGATAAGGGCCAAGGGTTTCCAAATTTGGATTATTTCATCAGCACTGGGTCCTACTGATGGTGAAGTAGGTTCTTATAATATCGAGTCATAATTAATTAATTAATAATTAAGGTTTAATTAAAAGTGATACGCATGGGTTAATTAATAAATGTAATTAATTAATTAACTCATGAAATATGTTCACTTTTGGGTAGGTTTGTTGGACATTTATGAAGTCCGAATTTAGTTAAAAATAGTGGGAAATGGTCTTTTGGGTTAGTATATGTGTTGGGCCATGTTTCGGAATAAGGTTTTGTTTTAGGCCTATTATGTTTAGGACAATATAGGGTTTTAGCCTAGTTACTAGTTTCACTAATTTTATGAGTTAATTAAACTAACCTAAAAACCATGATACACTTTGGACAAATCCTAGCTGCTAAGGAGGAAGAAGAAGGAAATCCTAATTTGGCATTTGGAGGATTTGGAGGGTTGATTTTTACAATCACCTTGAGGCAAGTGTACTTTATGTAAAAATACCATTGGATTTGTGTTATGTCAATAATCGTGTATTGAAATATGTAGGTAAAATTAAATAATCTGATTTTGTCAATAATTAAATTCAATTTTATAATTATTTATAATTAAATTAAGAACCCTAGTCAATAAATTTATGAACTCATGTAATTAGTTGATTAATTAAACAAACTGAGATATGAAACTTTTTAATTTGTTATTAAAAATATAATCTTCTAAAGCTCTAAGTTAATTACATAAATTGATTTAAAATTATGGGTTAATTGAACTCATTCATATGAAGAAGATGAAGTTAGGTGTAGTTTAATAAGTTCTGAAATGAACCTTTAACCATGTTAGTTCCCTTTAATACATGTATGAACTTGTTATAAACATTAATATGATGTATATATGTTTGGAGGATGGGATATTATTATTGTGTAGAGGATTCAGGTTTATTTGAGTTGGGTTAAAAGTTCCATGGATGAAGCTTGGACAAACATAGATTTACAAACAAGTCGGATCGATCTGACCCAAGTTCCAATCGATCCTCCCTGGTGACAGATCAATCTAGTGTAGGAACCTTGGTCTAGTTTTTGGAATTTAGGGATTTTAAGATTAGGTTATGAATTAGTAATATCTCAGTGACTTTAGAGAAATTAATATTAATTTATAAACATTAGATTTTAAGGGAAGATACCTATTTTAGGAACCTTGCTCTTTGGATTAAAGTTTATAAAGTCGATTAATGTTAAATGATTGAGTAAATCATGAAATAAAAAAATTATCTTTGTAACCCATTAAGTTGGGGTTGATACTGATTTGTGTGGATCATGTGAACATACCTAGGGCGTGTGTGTGCTTGTAGGTAACCTGCTAGTACAAATGTGATGAGGCCCATAGGACATGACCGCACGTGGTATTCTGATGAGCGCCAAGACTTTTCCTATGTCTTATTACCCCGAACCTACATATAGAGGCACCTGTCTCCCAAGTTAGAACAACGGGGATTGATCCTATCGCGTATCCACATGTATGAAGCTACGCGTTTGGTGCAATGGAGTAGTGATTTCCCTTGTTGTTTTGAGGCTATAGGGTCCGAGCGTACTATGAATACAAATAACAGTGGCATGACTGATCCCGTAAGGCATATATGTAGTATTTTCTACTTTGGATTTAAGCAACATATGGCACTATATGATTGGTTATGGGTTTGGGTATACTCACATGGATATTAGTTGTCCGATTTTCCATTATCTTGCTCTCTGTGTTGATTATACTAGAGAACTATAACTCGGGAATGTTAAAGTGAAGAATACATAGTTAAACGATGGAAATAGAGAATACATATTACCCCTTTGGTTGGAATTAGAATAGCCTATTTATAAGTTGTTTGGGTTAGGATAATTTAAATTAACTTAATATCGTAGGAAGATATGTTTTTTTTATTATTATGGCTCAAATGTATTAAAATTTTTACATAATATAGACTCATTAGGTTTAATACTCTTCGTGAAAATATTTTAATAGTTCTTGGGCTGCAATTATCTCCACAGATAAGAGTTATCTTTGTTGGAGGACTTTCTACAGTATCAGTTCCATTTCATCATTTCCTAGAGTCAAGGTGTCGAGCATGTAGCTCATTTACAATTCATTACTCTTTTATATTATGTTATTTAGACAATATATGTTATTTTTTTAGTATTCCCGAGTCAGAGATTTTAAGTGTGATTCAATTATTTATGTCGAATTATTATTTAGAGTTGGATATTGGTTTATTATAGCTTATTATATTATGTGGTGGAATTCTATCTAATTGATGTTGATGGTATTGGAGTTTTATTATTCATCTTTCACTATGATATGTAGCATTGTCGTTATTTATATTGTTATTATCTATCTTAGTCATGCTTAGAATGTGATTAAATTTTTTACTCTCGTTAATTTTAAGATAGAGATGGTCAGTCTAATTACGGATTTTACGGGGTGTCAAATGTACCCTACAAGGGTTATTATAAGAAATAAACAAGTTATTTTACAAACTTAAGTATAGATTAAAGTCTTCAAATAATAGGATTCTGAAATTAAGGTACTTGATGTGTTATCAACTCAAGGAAATATAGTTATGACGTTAGTTCACGATAATTCTTAGTATTCCATCAAGAGATAATTATAAAATACTAAAAAAATTGGAGCTCTCATAGATAACATGAACAATCAATAAGAACCACTACTCAATGAGCATATTGATAATTTTGAACAAATTTATATCTCGATTTATGGAAAGTGTACTCCCTTTTTTAAACAGTGTAAGGAGATATGATAGGCTGACACAAATTTAAGAATGATGATAGGTTTTTAAGAACCTAAAAATGTACCTCATAAAATCCCCACCCCTAATTTTAATCCTTTACTATAATGGAAATTATATATGAACACTGTCACTGGGTATAAATGATATATCATTTTACATAAAATTAGTGTAATAATGAGAGATAAAAAAAAATTGACTTTGGATGTATCATGTTTGGACACATTACATGATATGTTCCTCTATTTAAGTTTTTTTCAGTGTTTCTCGAACTTCTTGCTGCATGAAACAAATTAAAGATCTCTATAAAATCGAGTAGTAATTTAAACCACCTTTGAAGAAATTTTTTGTTCAACCTTTTGAATTAATTATTGAACTAAAATAGATATATGTTTCCAATCCATTGAAGAGGTAAGCCAAAAAATATGAACGGTCATGGTTAGTAGAACCAATATGATCATAATAACAACTCTTACTTAACCTTATTAAACCCTAACTCTCTCACCATTATATATACATGATTCTCTTCATTTTTTCTACATATCCTTAGACATTTTAAGAGACTCCAAGGTTATTATATTGACGGATATGGATATTGATAATCATAATCCATAATTGATAGCGACGGAGATTTACGAGAGAAGTTATCATATTAATGGTGAAGGAAATTGAAAACCAGTTCTGTAAAGGATTATGATGGTAGACTATCTTAAGATACTAAGAATTGATGATCATAAGAAAGAAATGGTGGTGATGGAGATTGATAAAGTACCAGGTTGATGCCATTTTTATAGGATCTCATTCTTAGGTCCTGAGAGTGTGCCTCTTGATGGTAGCTACCCAAATAAAAGTTAATTCAATCTATTCAAGAAAAAAATCTTTACTAATTTTTTATTACCAAAAGGTTTAATAATACAAAAGTGTATATAAAAAAAATATTTGGCTAGATTTTAAAATCCAATTGTTTTCTTCTCAATTAAGACAATGATCCAAAAAAATACGAAAAAAGTAAAATAAGCACAAGACCAGATGTATGAGGGAGTGACCCGTTAATGGGAAAAACTTGTGCCGATAAGAATGAAAAATTCAATACGGTAGATATATTAAACGTAAATACAAAGATAAACAAACACACGATGCTATAATCGACTGGAAATTAAATCACACCATATCTTCCGAGGAGAGCACTGACAGTTGAAGAATGCTACAACACCGCCACCGGTTTTAGTCCGCGACCAATATCATCAAATCTCTTGCCAAAAATTTCTTCTTTAAAGTTTAACCAAGTTGATTTAAGAATGGAACCTTCATGAAATTAAAAAACTACACCATAGATTTTGTGGGAACCCTAAATGGTTGTGTTCGTGTATTAAAAGACTTTAGTGCTCTAAATCTCAAAATGAATTTTCCAAGAAGGAAAAGAGAAAATATTTACTCATGAAAAAAATAATTTAGATAACTTTTTTTTATGACAAAGATGTGTAAATAATTTATATGTTTTTTTAAAAGATAAAAATCCAAAAGAAATGGTTTGAAGAACTCAAATAAAGGGAATGAAAAATTTGCTCTAAAATATATGAAATTCTTTGATCAGCAAAAAGATTTTTCAAAGCTCTTACTCTTGGTTTCGAAGAGAATGGAAAACTTATCTGTATATTGTTTTAATTTGAAAGTGTTTTAAAGATAATAGGTTAGGTGTCAACACTCTTATAGAGTCAAGTTGTCACTTCGAGGAAAAAGTTAGATGAAAAGGTGTACTTGGTACACAAACCAAGAAAATATGAAAAAAGGTCTTATAAAAAAAGTGCTTTCGATGCTATCAGGCACAATCGCTAGTGCCTCACTATAGCGAATAAATTATGCTATGTGGGAATACTGAAGTGATGCAGGTCACATAATCATCCAGAGAAAAAGCACGAGACACAAAGACACTAGCGAAGCACATTCACTGCAACGAAGAAAGTCTTCGTTGAGGCATCGATAAGGCGAAGCTACTCACGAGAGATAATAAGGTTTTGGCAAAACCTTAAGCATGTTTTCCCCAAACGACAACACTCATGCGTAATTACACGAGAAATATTGAATTATTTATAAAATAGATTTTCTATATGAAAAGTATATTTGCATTGTGTATTTGACAATTTGTCCAAACAATATTAATTGAAAAGATTTTCAATTATGAAAATAATTAGCTAAGGTGTGAATATAAGTTTGTTAAATATTATAGCTTTCATAAGTGGTGTACTTGAGGTTCAACATGAGTAAATTCGGGATGAAGTTAATTAAGATTTTTGGAGACCTCTTGCATAAAGACTCAAACTTGTTTTGATAACGAATTTAGACAGTTTATTCTACAGAGCATATTGAGAGTACTATACTATTACAAGTTCTCTTGTAAAATCAGAAAACATTACTTAAATTTCAGAGGATATGAATGAATGAAGTTTTGTGGATCATGCAAGGTGTTAATGTTTATCATATTGGATGATTCTAAAAGGTTACTAGTTGAACTATTTACAGATTAATGACGCATATTATGTGCCTAAATGTCCCAAGTGATAAGAGTTTAGACCCTTTATAAAACTATGAGAAGGTTAAACCAAATGAGAAGTTCTTGGTCATCTTCCGAGTGGGGACTTGATATAGTCGACCTCTTTATAAGTCCCTATTAGAATGTAATGAACTAATCACAAAAAATTATTACCTTACGAAATGGATAAAGTTAGATATTTGAATCGGTATTATATAAGTCGATGATTAAATATTCAATTAAAAGTATACCATAACTCATTTTGTAATTCCTAAGGTCCTTATATCTGACACTAGAACTCAGTTTAATAACGACCAATTAATTTATTGTGTTAAATATGAAATATGAAATCTGAAATCACTAATCATCTGATGTGTTCCCTTTAATTAAGTTTCAATTGTGATATGAAAAACACTATTCTTAAAGATGAACAATACACAATAATTTTAACATACAAAACAACCCCAAAACAATCACCAGGACCTCTTATGCTTTGACCTATGAATAAAAAGGTTTAATTACTTTAGAAATATGTCTACACGTTCTTAAAAGAAAAATGTAAGAGTATCGACATAATGATAATAGAATAAACAGAGATCTTAATATTACATAAGATCAACGATAGTTTCCCCTAATTAACTTTAAACCATACTAAAAGTAATTTCATGGTAAGCCAATAAATGGGTCAAGCCGAGAAGTTTTCAGCTAGAGACTTAGTATTAAGAAAACTCATCTTATGAACCAAGAAAACCTATAATGACAATATTGGGCCCACTTGAGAAGGTCTCTTTAGGATTTCCTGTACTAGTGGCATATGTTCCTACCACTTATGATAATTGGGTGGAAACAAAGTTCTTAGGTCATGCAATGACATTAAGTTAAGAAAATTATACAATTAATTAGTTTGGCTATTTTCGATTAGTTTATAACTTTTTGAAATTTATAGATCATTAAAATTTAAGAGTCAATTTTTATTTCATTTTTGTTATTTATTATTGTGGGTGCAAATCCATAACGATCCAATTTTCGGCAGCCCAAATAGACCCAACATGATGCCTAAGTCAGATTTAGCATCACACGAATAATTATGATACATCACACGAATAATTATAATGATTTATCTTGGTCACCTACATTCTCGGATGAGATAAATAATGATCAGCCAACAAACCAATAAGGAGATGGGATAGTTTCTATATATCTCCATCAGTCTTATCACTATAAATAAAACCCCACCCCGGGGCAATGTGGCATGTAATTCTAAACCTTTGAGAGAATTAATAAAAAATTTAGAAACACTCCATGGATGTGGGCAATTTTCAAACCACGTAAATCCTGTATGTTGTGATCTTTATTTGCTCTTTAAATTCCTTTTCTTTTAGAATTATTAATTATGAGTTCTCGCACTCACAATTGGCACCGTCTGTGGAAATGATTATATTCTCTTAAAGAAACTTGGATTTAAAGAGTGAAAACAATGTCTCATCCACACAATGCACCCATCACTGGTGAATTACGAGCTGAGTTGTTCTACTCAGAGTTAGATCTGAGGTTCATTGAGACAAAAATCCAGGATTTCCCCAGATGATCAGCTTTTTGAGCAAAGTAATGAGCAGTCCAGATCAACACAGATCTAATGGATAGTTGACGCTTATGAGGAATATATCCTCCATCATGAGGAAGAAATACGCCTCCGAACGAAAAAGAATGCACGTCTTTGGCGATGTTTGGAGAAGATAAAAAAATAACTTCGAGAAGGAAATCACAAGTGTCGTCCTCGAACGCCAAGACCTCAGGAGAGAAAAACTCGTACCAAGGAAGGAGTTCTAGCCACGAGAAGGATCATTTAAAGCACAAGATTCGTCTAATAAGACAAAATCGAGATGCAAAATTCCACAAGTAAGATATACGAAGTCTGGTCCGAAGAGAAATTGATCAACACCCAGCTCATCATTGGGTTGTATCCATAAAAGGGCTGACGAGGAGATCATTCATCACCTAGATTCAATCCCCCTTTTCAAGGGAAATTAAAGAGGAGGAGACTCCAAAGAAGTTCATAGCCCTAAGGTTCAAGATATACGATGAAAAGACCAACCCCATAGATCTTATGCACCAGTATAGGAAAACGATGACTCTGTGGGACCACAACGACGCTCTCATGTGTTGTATATTCCTATCCAACCTTGGAGAAGTCGTTCAGAAGTGGTTAAAAAGGCTGACCCACAGGTTTTGTTAAGAGCTTCAAGTCACTCACAAAGGCCTTCATAACTCTCTTTATAACCATCAACTCACATCCGAAGGGGATGGATTATATCCTCACCATGAGGAAGAAACTACAGGAGATGTTATGAGAATATGCCAAATGCAATTAGAAAACTTTCAATGAGGTTAAAGATTGCTCGAAGCATGTTGATGTAGCATCATTCAAGATTAACATGCTCCTAGATCCATGTTGCATCACTTGTTCACCAAGAAGGAGTAGAAAACCATCGATGATCTCATGTCACGCGTTAAAAAATATGCTAAAGTGGAAGATGTGGTCAAACTTAGTTAGGGAGAAACTGCTCTCACAAAGCCAACCAAAGAAAAAGATAAGGAAAACACCCCAAAAAAGGGGAGTAAAAAGTAGAACGGAGGATCCCAAAATGGAAATAAGACAGACTCATCCAAGGCGTTCCAGATAGTTAGTGCCATTTTTAAGGAGACTATTTTCAAAATCTTAAGCAAGATCGAAGAGTAGCAATTCCTCAAGTGATCGAAGAAGATGGGTGGCAATCTGAGAAAGAGGAAAAATGCACTCCGATATGCCTACCAAAAGGATAATAGACACAAGACTGAGAATTCTAAAGCCCTCAAATCCCATTGAGAGGAGTTAGACTAGGTGAGGCATTTGAATGAGTACGTGGAAAAGAAAAGTTGATCAATTAGCCACCAATGCTGACCCAAAACCAGATAATGTTTTGTATGACGAGGTGGGACACGAGTTTTTTGTTATTCACATGCATTATATCCTTAATAGATGCAGGGTAACGCAATTCAGATAGTACTCAAGAAGGTCGCGACAATAGTGTAGGCCTTCCAAGTTTACCACGCCAAATGCCAAGATGAAAAATGCAGGCGACCAGAGGATGTAAACTATAACAAGAACATAGTCTTCACAGAAGATAATTTGATCGGGGCCTTCATAGTAATGCACTAGTAATTACTCTTAGGATTATAAACTAGGACTTGGACAAGATAGTAATGGATTAATGCAACTCTTCTAAGGTAATGTACTTAGATCTCTTCCACAAGCTCAAATTCAGAATGACAGACCTGAAGGAAGTGACCGTCCCGCTAGTCAGCTTCATTGGAAATATTTTCATGCCATTGGGTAAATTAGTACTACCAGTAAGGGTAGAAAATATCTCTAAACTCATTGAGTTTAGGTGATAGACATTGACTCCCCTGCCACTCCATTTTCGAAAGAGGATGGATGCATGCCATGGGGTCAATACCCTTAACCTATCATAAAAAACGCAAGGGCATTACAGAGCGAGGGATAATGGAAATTAGGAAAAATCAATATTTTGATCGAAAATGTTCCATTGTTGCCATCAGGCCTAAGTAAGGGAAAAAAAAGGGAAGCAAGTCATCCATAAAACATCTCAGGATAGAGCCACTCCATCCAAATAGGAACTAAAGTATGGAAGATAAGGGGTAAAAGAGATGAGTAGACCCTGCAAAGAGAGTCATGGAAAGATTAAAGGAAGTAGCTTCTGATAAGAAGTAGATAGAAAGGAAATTTTAAATCAGCACCACACTGTCTGAGAAAGAAAGGAAGGAATTATATGTTTTTTAAAGCAACACCCAAACGTGTTCGCATGGGAACCATACGGTATGACTGGGATCGATCCTAAAGTCACCTACCATTAACTTCATGTTGACCCATTATTTCTGCTGATCACATAGAAGGCTCATCGTACAGCCCCAGAAAAGGCCAAGGTAGTGGAAAATGAGATAAAAAAACTTATAGAGGGAAGGCCCATTAGAGAAGTTAAATTTTTTAAATGTCTCTTAAACACGGTGGTGATACAAAAGAGAATCGATAGCTGGAGAGTATTTGTGGATTTCACTTACCTCAATAAGGCTTATCCCAAAGACACATCAGTTGGTCGATGCCACAGTAGCCCACGAGTGGATGAACTCTCTGGATGCTTACTCAAGGTACCACCAGATTCCACTATTCATCCCCCACCAAGACAAGACTTCATTTATTACTCCATTGGGCTTGTGCAATTATAGGGTTATGCCTTTTGGCCTAAAAAATGCTAGAGCCCCATACCAGAGATTGGTTACCAAAATGTTCAAGAAATGATTGGGAGAAACAATGGAGGTGTACATTGATGATATGCTCATCAGGTGCAAGCGCAAAGCCAACCATCTGAATGACTTGGCAGAGATATTTGGAATCTTCACTATCTACCAATTAAAGCTCAACATGGGAAAATTCTCTTTTAGGGTCCTGTCCAAAAAGTTCCTAGGCTACATGGTTAGCAAAAGAGGGATTGAGATAAACCCTAGACAAATAGTCATGATCAACAACGTTTAGTCTCCAAAGACTTTGTGTGAAATTCAAAAGCTAATTGGGATACAGGTAGCTCTGAACCATTTCATTTTCAAGTCATCTGATATGTGCCGATTATTATTTCAACTACTAAAAAAGGATAAAGGCCCCACATAGAATGAAGAATTCTCAAAGTCCCTTGAAGAAATAAAATCTTATCTGAGAAAACCTCCTCTATTAGCCATCCCAGACCCATGAGATTATTTTTATCTCTACCTTGCAGTCTCAAACCGTGCGATCAAATCATCCTTGGTCTCCAAAAAGGAAGGATGAAGATTCCCCATTTACTACATCCTCAAAATGCTCTTGAATACTGAGAATTTCTACCTCACACTAGAGAAACTGGCCTACTATTTGGTAATCTCGTTCGTAAGCTAAAACACTACATTGAGGATCATTCAATTGTAGTCATCACATCCTTTCCCTCAAATAAGTTCTCCGTAAGGTCGATGTACTTGGATGTATGTCTAAATGGTCAATTAAATTTGGTAGGTTCGATATACATTACTGACCAAAAGCAGTGATTAAGGGACAAGGGTTGACTCATTTTATCACATAATTTTTAAGGGCAGGAGAGCCTAGCGACCAACAGATTGACGATCAATTGAGATTATGTGGGATTGACTAGTCTAAAAACTGGACACTGCATGTGGATGATGCCACAAAATCTAAATAAATCGGAGTAGGAATTGTGCTCATCACATTGGAGAATTCCATGATCGAGTAAGGAATCAGACTGGGCTTTGAAGCATCCAACAACGAAGATGAGTATGAAACCTTCATAGCCGGACTACGTAAGGCTCACTTGTTGGGGGACAAGTTACCTTGATGTGTATTCCCATTCAAATATGGTATCCAACTAAGTAATTATGGACTTCAAGACTAAGGATAAAATGATGGCAACGTACCTGTATGTGGCACATGATTTGATGTCAAACTTTAAGGAAGTACACTTTCAACAGTTTCCCTAGGGACATAATAACCATTTCCATGCCTTAAAAGTCCTAAGCTCATCATTGGACTCTAATCTAACGAGAACAGTTAAAGAGTAATTCCTCACCAAACCCATAATTATAAAGCAAATGGTCATCGAGCACGTTTTCTAAAAAAAAAAATCCCAGCTGGATGTATCCAATAATTGCTTATTAACAGAATGATATCTTGCCGACCGATAAAAAGCAAGCCCATAAAGTCAAGGTTAAAGCTTGGTGGATTTATCTGGGGTGTAGACACCCCATCCTAGGACCACCCTAAGCACCTCCTTAGGTCCTTAACACTCACTCGTTCACTATAACCATAGGCCATACTCCGAGCATCGATCTAGAGGCCAATGAGCGCTCCCAAGCCCCATTTTACTCATGTAAACTCCCTCTCTTGAGTGAAGGCTCAATGAATCTTCACAGGGATCTGAATACCCTTTCCAACGATCCTCTATGTGCTTGAATCGACCTTACAGTTCGAACGAACAGTCCATTTTACCATGAAAGCTAATCAAAAGGGCACCGGGCATTCCCGACCTCCATTTGACTCCGATCAACTCTCTAGATTGAGTTAGGCTCAATGAATCTTTAGAGGCCTTTAAATCCCCTTTCCAACCGTCCACCTTATGCGCAAATTAGCCTTATGGTACGGACGAACGACCCATTTTACTCTGAAGGGTCACCGGGTAATTCCGGGACTTGTTTGACATTGGTCAACTCTTCGAACAAAATGATGTTGAATTAAATATCAAAGGGCAATGAAGAAATTCGAACGGTCTGTCCCTTGCATGAATCGGCCTTATAATTTGGAAGAACGATCCATTTTCCTCTGAAAACTTCCTATCTAGTGAACAACGGATGTTTTCGTGCCCTATTTGACCTCGATCAACTCCCAGATTCGGGAGTGGCTCAATGGTTTCTTGAAGTTATCTAAATACCCTTTTCAATGGTCTGTCTCGTGCGCGATTCTGGCTTACGATCGTTTTTTTTTAAAAACCTTTTCTGGACCTCTAAATGGCACACTAGGAACCCTGCCTATCGTGAATGTGCCTAAGGTGCTATGTCGATAGGCAGGTCCAAGGCCATAACGATTGTCACCCCCTTGGGCCTGTAAATAGAGTTCATGGCCTCACTTTGGACAGAACCCTTAAACACCCCTCTCAATAATTTAAAGAACATTCTCTCGAATTCAGAGTTGTTCATTTACTAAAATAACCATTTTTCCACATTCCCCTCCACCACTTTCATACCTCATTTGGTAAATTTTCCCCACCTATCCATACCACTTTCATACCATCGCAAGATCACCATATCTACATCTAAGATCAACATCAAACATCCATAAGGAGGTCTAATTCTTCATCCTTATCTCTAATTCTTTCATTTTAATACTACTTGCTTTATTTCTACTATAGCATTTTATTTCATTACATCACATACATTAATCCCACACCTTTATTAGTAGTATTTTCACATACTCTATTTTCATTAAAAATCCAAAAACTAGAAAAAGAGGATTTAACTATAGATTCCAAAAAAGGGATTTCTCATATCACACACTCTCTCTCTCTCTTAAAGCACAAATTCACCATACACCCCCATAAGAGAAATCCCCTGTTGGGATTTATAGATTAAACCCCTACCTATGTTACCTTCGAACTACGTGGACTTTCATGTCCATGGGCTACGTGGGCGTCTTGGGTTAAATTTTGAGATTCGAGTCCTTCTTTATTCATGTTTACATGTTTTCCTCTTTTATATATATATATATATATATATATATATATATATATATATATATATATATATATATATACACACACACACACGCACACACACTAGTAGTGACCCGTGCGATGCACGATCGGGCGTAACGCGATTTAAAATATATTATTCTAATATGTAATCTCATCCATAATTGGTATCAATATTTAAAAAAATGATCGTATCCATAATCATGACATGTAAATTTAATTAATACGGTGGGAAACGCATATGAATTGTAAATTCATATTTCCTGAACATAGCTTTTCGAAATTCCCATGTCTTGATATAAATGCATCTCCCGATTTGTGGGAAAAAATGCAAATGGACATATGTGAATTACAAACAAAAACCTGTGTTTGACATGTGTTCTCAAACAGTGGAATGAAATTAAGTGTCAAATTTTCCATAACAAATTAAATATTGATTCATTAAAAAAAAAATACAAATACCAATTTCAAGACACCCACTGTAAAAGTTTAGTATTAAAAAAAAGTACAGGCATATGTCAAGTTTTTCTATTTTTTCGTTTACATATCATATAATGCATAGTTTTTTTTATATATATTTCTATTATTAATTAATTTGATTTTTATAGAAATAAATAATTGTCTATTTACGTATTACACTCTCGTTTTTAATATTTAGGTTCTTAAATTATTTCATTGTTAATTTTTGTTTTACTATAAATA
The DNA here is from genome assembly GCA_949130495.1 of Sambucus nigra. Lineage (NCBI taxonomy): Eukaryota > Viridiplantae > Streptophyta > Magnoliopsida > Dipsacales > Adoxaceae > Sambucus > Sambucus nigra. The sequence goes on from OX422217.1 coordinate 162,200,010, forward strand.
AATATGGTATCTTACTCACTTATGTTATAATGGCATGGGACGTTGCAAATAATTGGGCAATGTTTGGGTCAAGGTTCAAAATACTAAAATGAGCAATGTTCATGTGTCAAGAGTGTAAATTAGGCAAAATAATATCATAACCATAAAGACGCAAACTTTTATATCAACAACATTCAAAACCTAAAAAAATGATAAATGATAAAGAATTTGCAGTACCTTAAAATGAAATGATCTGAGCCCCTAGCCTTGCAATCTGTAATATAAACAACATTAAAAAATTAAAAAAACAATTAGTATAGAGATAAAGTAGAGATTTTTATACACATTGTTATAGATATGTTCATATGTGTGTGTGTGTGTGTATATATATATATATATTTCCGTAACAAATATATATAACAGTGGAAATTACATATGTATAACACACATATATAAGTGGCAAGCAAAAAAAGCAAAATACATATATAAAGTGGCAAATACTTGCACATATAAAGGAGAGGAACAATTACAAGAACATTTTTTTAACTCACTGCCGTTAGAAACCAAGTAAAGGAATAATTTTTTTTCTCCACTCTGTCACTGCCGTTAGAAACCAAGTCCAAGAACACGTTTTTTTTTTACTCACGCACATAACTTCTTTCTTTTTAATATACACTCCCATAGCTGTTAGGTTCTCACTTCCTCCCAATTCTTTTATGTAATTAAAAAAAAAAGATATAAAACGATGAAAAATATATGTGGTACTGAGTGAAACATATAATTATGAGGAAAAAAATCTTTCGAACGCTCATTAAATATATGATAATTTATCATTTATGTTTGTTTCATTGTCTATCATTATGTGTATCACTAAGTATACATACTTTTGAAATATTTGGAATAACTTTTTCCATTAGTTATTTTAGAACAGGAAACAACATCCATCTGCTAACGCCCAAAATCTTTCGAATTCCATTAATACCTCTTTCCATTTTTGTAGCACAGCCCAAGTCGTAGAGAAAATAAAAAAAAGTTTCTTTTAAGTGAGGTTGGCATTATTAATGGTGACACCTGAGAAACAAAAAAAGAATATGCATCTTCATTGCTAGGCTTCTAGTAGGTACTTCATTGGATCTTTAGATATTTTAGCCCGTGTAAAAAGGGAATAAAAACTTCAAATACATGCTCATACATGATACATATATTAAATATGTAGACGACAAAGACGATTGCAAAATAAATAAGTAACTAGGTGTAAATTCACGCGATGCGCGAGTAAAATGATTGTGATAGTTATTTCGTACGTAAATTGTTTACTTCAAGTCATTTATATTCTTGCTTTTCATAATAAGGAATAAGAAACAACAAATTATAGCATTATATTACATTATATTATAATTCCCACAAAATAAAGCACTACAACATAACTATCTTCTAAACGCCAAACTTCCCACCCTATAACATGGCAATTTAAATTATTTTTTGGACTCGCTAAACGTCATAACCTTAGAAACTCACAACCAAAAAGAATAATCCTTAAATTCGTCGATGTAATGTAAGTATTTAACACGGTTACACTATGTTTAATGTTTGGAAAGGTCAATAGTTTTAGTAAGGTATTACTCGTGTATGGCCACCACATTACTATTACGTATACCCATGCCTACAGCACTATGAATAAATTCTTAAATTTATTAAAAAATAAAAATTAATTATGTGCATTAAATGTATTTCTCAGTCTCTTATACAGAATCTATGTATTTATCACGTTATTCATTCAATATTTGAAAAAGCACATCACTTGTTGAAGGTACGGAAAATAAGAATTATCATCATCCTCCAACGCTATATATTGGTCACGATTTTCTTGTGGGACATTAATGAGAACAAACTTTACCAGCAAACTTCTGTTTGAATACGAAGAATACATTGTAACTATTTATTCCCAGATAAAAAATCTATATATAAATTTAACTCAACATCACTTCTCCAAGCCTTTAAGCAAATAAAAGGAACGACGTCATTTGCCTACATTGTGTACTCCTATTAGTTTACAAAAGAACCATAATCCAACATGGAATTAAACAATGTATCAAGTATCCTGTCTTTAACAATATTATAAACAAAGCTTATAAATATCTAGTGCGTTTTGTTGCGCATTTCTAACAATATTTTTTACTTCACTTTTTAACTTCTTATACTTTTCTAAATCTTCTTGATTTTCTCTTTTGTCACTCTTTAAAACTTATTCGTTTCTTTTGTATTATCTTTTGCACTTCCTCATTCCACCACCAAGCCTCTTTTTAATGAATCTTTTTCCTTTAGTCTCACCTAGAATTTGTTTACCTATTCTCTCAATTTATAACGAAAAAAAACTCTAACAAATTAATTTACTAAAATAAATGCAGTGCAAATTTAAGTCATAAATATGCAAAATTACTACAATTGTACCTCTACGTATGATAAAATAATAGTGACTCTATCCCATAAATTTATGAAAAATACAACTATTAAAGCAGAACACTCCAATAAATATTTTACACTCGTAAACACAGATACGTAAAACAAAAATGCAAGTTCAATAATGACGATGCAATAAATAACTATAGAAAAGGAAATGACATACCTTGATAATGACAACTTCACAATAATGCTTTGCTCAGTTTCTTGACAAAATCCATCGCCAAAATCTGTTGTCAACATAGGCGGACAACGAGCACGACCTTTTGGTACAGTATAATCTGCAAATAAAGAAAATAGAGACAATCCAACCCAGGGGTAAAAAGTTAATTAAATAGAAAAAAAAGATCGGATTCGTTTACCTACAGAAATCAGTTGTTAATTATTTTCTTTTTATTTTTTAATATTTTATATTTAACAATTGGAAAATGTCAAACCTAAATCGATTTTGAAAATTAGAAATCAAACTGTAAAGAAAATGGTGAAGGAGATGTTATACTCAGATTGACCGACTACCGTACTTCACCCAAATCGACACTGATCTGCTGCCGAACGTCAAAAACAATTTGTTAATTCTTGTTGCCTAAAACGATTTTGTTTGGATTTTGGAATCTTTTACCAAACACAGAATGTTGGGGAAGTCTCTGGACGATCAGTAAAATTCATCTCCAAGAGACTACATAATATTCTTGAATGTTTTTTTAAAAATCTCGTACAACAAATCTTTCTTGTTCAGTAACTACGATTTTGACCCAGACAATTTTTGATAAAAAGGGTTTGAAAAACAAACGATTCAGAATAATGGTTTTCAAATTTGGTAAAATTCAACGTAAGAATTAAAAACCAAACGATTTAGACTTAGATTCAAAATGGGTTTCACAATGCAAAGACTCAAAAGTGAAAATCCATTATACAAGAATGTTGTTTTGTCACTTCATACAATAGTAAGATTTGAGTTTATTGAAATCAAGAAACAAAATCGTAATGAAAGAAATCCAGAAAAAATTCCTTCTTAAAAAGTTCTTATAAGATCAAATAGAGTTACGACCAAATCACAACTCAGTAGAAGACACGTTAATGTCAAAATCGATGATCGAAATTTTGAGTATGAAATTGTAAACTCATAAATCGAAATGGAGGTTTTAGAATAGAGATTTTAGTATGGATTTTATTAAAAGATTGAATTATAATGACAAAGAAGTTAATAATTGAAAATAATTTATGAAAGAGGAAAAATAGTGGAAATCAAAGGCCTGGGAGAGAAAAATATGAGAAGTGATGACGGAAAAATCACCAAAAGTGAGCGATGCTCAAGACATCGGTGTAAAATAAAGACCGAATTCTCTGGAAAAAATTGGGATGTTGAGAGAGGTAAAGGGAGCCCTGTGGTATGACTATATATGCACAAAAATTCTAACTCGTATATATGCATTTCTCTCTTTAAGGAGCACATATTGGTTAGGTCATGACTTTATTTTGTAAAAAATTATTCTAAGCATGCTAACAAGTTTTTACAAGTAGAGAAGACTCTATCTAGTCATTTTCAACCTCTCACCATTTTCTCTGTCCTATTAAGCATGTGCTTGTTCATATTTTCTTCTTAGAGGGAGTTCATGGTCTGAGGGGTGGGAAGCATGGAAATATATTTTTTCTCTTTTGGGTACTGAATCGGATGTATGAGGTGAGAAGTTTAAGACGAGATGATATAATAATGGACCGAAAGATCTCAATAGTTGCAGCGGGATGTGAAGAGATTTGTAGTTGGAGGGTTGGATGGAGGGTCTATTTGAGATTCATGATTTCAAAGAGTCGGAGATAAGGGTATAGCTGTGTGGGTACTTAAATGATAGTAAGAGAATTGTCAATTTTAGTCATCTTACGTGGATACCTTAAAAGAAGAGAAAATATTACGAAATGAGAGGAGAGAGAAAGAAAATGATGTAGTGCCACGTGGATCCTTAGCTGATAAGCATTATTAATGCCTTGTATAGCATTTTATAGTATATAAAAGATATCACACGTAGCAAGTCCTGTTTAAAAATACATTGTACAACATACCTGCTACAAATTCAATATAATATATATATATATATATATACACACACACACTATAGGGTACCGTTCCTGAAAGTATGGCGAAATTTTTTCAGTGTACGTAATCGCAAAACGATAAAAAATTTCAAAGTGCATAACTACAAAAAAATTCCAAAGTGTCACTCGTGGTCGAATTATCAATTCAACAGAGTTTCTTTTGTTCAAGTTTGCTCAAGTTCCATTCATAACAAAACTTTGATCAAGTTCCATTCATAATAAAAAAATAATTTATAAGAATTGGACAGAGTGATATGCCCCAAGTGTAACCTCGACCAAGAGACACCAACCTCGACCGATATTATGGCCGACATTGGGCATGTCTTGGACATGCAATATCACCCCTCGGCCAGACCAAGGTTGGCCCTGGCCGACACTACCATGAGCCTCTCCAAGGGACCTCATAAGGATCAACAGCACTCGTATACGGCTTGAAAGGGCAACCTCGGCCATACATAGGCCGAGCCAACAGGAAGCCACCGGTTCAACCTCATATCAGGCCGACCCTGTCCATTGTCTCGGCTGGGATTAGGTCGAGACCTCCATGGAACACCCGGACTGAGCAAGTATCAAGACTCACCAACCTCGGCCTCACCAAGGCCGAGGTCATACACCAGACATGATAGCCGAGCACCTGTTAACATCCTGTTAAGGACACGTTGGCACAAATCAGTTGTAACAAGATTATTCCCCGCATGTGGGAAGAATATTGCATCATCATGCTCTACATGTGACAGTGACAGATGGCACTCCCACATTGGTGAGGTTACCACACACATGCTCATTACATGCATGGGGGGTACATTACACCCCCTAGGTACTATATATAGGGGTCATCCCCTACCTTGCAAAGGGAGACATATATTCAACCCTAGCTGAAACTCTGTCTAGATACACAGTAGAGAGAGAGAGAAAGCTTGAGAGATTGTATCCATGGCCATTAGTGCCTTCATTGGGTGATATTACTCACACACACTCACAGTGGACGTAGGCCAGATTGGCTGAACCACTTATACACCGGTGCCCTCTCCTCTTATCCTCATCTCATTCTCTTACCTCTTTATATAGTTGTGCTGCCATTGTTATTCTTATATTGAGCTTGAAAACACCTTATCTGGTGGTGCTGATTCCGGCATCATCATTTTGGTGTCGTCTGTGGGAACGAGAAGCTATCTCTTCCTCTTTTTCTGCTTAACCTCACCGGAGACTCTGGTGGTGAACCAGGCCTCCCCCTAGCGCGGGGCTGTTTCACCATTGAAAGAGGTCCTGTGAGGTACTAAGCTAATCTGCTACTTAGGCTCTATAGTGTTAACATATGGCACCAGACTTACCACCGCCTCTTCCGCCTCCCGGGGGTGGAGGGCCTAGCTCCAGTCAGGCGCCCCCTAGTCCGAAATGGCGGAGGTAGCAACAGCCTTGAGATCTTTAGCTGCAACACAACAAGCCATGCAGGAGCAATTTGTTCAGCTCAGTCAAACTATGATGAGGCCACCTGGTGTCTCACCGGACATGATCACTCCGACGGCAGTTCTGCCTCATCCTGACGCCAGGGGACCACCCCAGGCGCCAATGAAGGACCAGCCTGCACCGCAGCGGAGAAGGGACGTTGCTGACCCTAGGCGCTTGCACCTGGGGAGGCAGGGAAACCCTTGCCCAGAGGACAGGTATGATGACCTAGAAGCTGAAGAAGCCCCAGAAGACTGCTGGGAGCCGTATGAGGTGTCAAATAACACTGTACGGCCTTTTAGGCAAAGTCATGGATGTGTCGGCCGAAGAGGGGAAGAGGCCCAGCAAAGAGGGTCGGCCTTTGATAGGTTGAGCAGAGGGTCGGCCTTCGAGAGACTGGGCCCGGTGAACGACCTAAGACAGAGGCTGTCGAGATCAAGGAGCGCAGCAGGCTCTCAGAGAGGGAACAGGCAGGGTCGGCCAGATCAAGGCCGACCCTGTGAAAGAAGAGGCAGGGAACAGGAAGAGGTTGACAGCCAACGTATCGTGGCAGGGGAACCCTCGGTCCATCGCAGGGAGGTGGTAGGAGATAACCTCGGCCAAGTTGATGACAGAAGACCCTGGAATGATTCCATCCAACGCCTTGAGGAGAGGATAGGAGACCTCATTAAAAGTAGGGACCCATTACAAAGGGGTTACTCAGAGGGCTCCCCATTTGTAGCTAGGATAATTGGGTTCCCAACCCCAACCAAGTTCAAGCCTCCTACAGTGTCTCCCAAGTATGATGGCAGCACTAACCCTGTACACCATATCGAGATGTACCAGTCAGCAGCAGACATTTATTCGATACCTGATGAGATGAAGTGTAGGGCCTTCTCGGGGACCTTGACAGGGGCTATGCACAGTTGGTTTACCTCACTTCCGAAGAACTCAATTGAGAACTTCAAAGGCTTGGCTGAGCAGTTCATCCACAACTTCTGCTTTAGGGTGAGGCCTCAAAAGAAGACTACCCACCTGCTGTATGTCAAGCAGGCCAAGGGTGAGAGCCTAAGAGACTACATAGCGAGATTCAACAAAGAGAAATTGGAAGTGGAGGATTATGAAGAGAACATAGCCATGACCGCCTTTATAGGAGGCCTCCAGAAGAGGAAGCTATTGTGGAAACTGGCGGAAGACCCCCCTAGATCTATGGCAGAACTACTGGCAACCGCAGGGAAAGTAATGAATGCGGAAGAGGCAATGTCCGCCAAGTATGAGGAGGAGAACCGCGGTAGCACTGGGAGGTCCCAAAGCAAGAAAGAGGGGAAGAAGAGGTCAGAAGATGACAAGTTCGCTCACTATACTCCCCTGACTGTGAGCTCTGAGCACATCCTCAATGAAATTAAGACTGACCGGACTCTGAGATGGCCAGAGAAACTGAAGGACCCACCACATAAGAGGAACAAAAACCTATGGTGCGAGTTCCATCAGGATCATGGCCATGTCACGGACAGATGCTTCACTTTAAAAGATGAGATTGAGAAGATGCTAAAGTCTGGAAAGCTGAGGAAGTATGTGGATGGTAAGGCTCCAAAGGGTGGAAGAGATGACCCTAAGAAAAGAAGAGATGACAGATGCCGGGGGAATGTCCCGGCCAGAAGAGACGATGATTCCGAAGGAGATGACGAAGACGACCCGGATCTTTCGCCAAAAGATGACAACACCCCGATGAAGAGGGTCGGTACGATCTCCTTTGGTGTTAGCACCATATGTGGGGGATTTGCAGGAGGTGGCTCTGAAGTAGCTGACAGGAAGGCTCATGTAGCAGAGGCCAGGTCAGTGGCCAAGCTTGAAGTTATGAATCTTACGTCTTCCGATACAGTGAAGAAGAGGAAGAAGGTAGACATGGACACCCTCATAGTGGGGTTCTCCAGACTCGACTTCAAGGGTATCTTAGACCCCCATGATGTCCCACTGGTCATAACAACAAGGGTGCATGGGTGCGAGGTACGGAGGATCCTCATAGACGGGAGGAGCTCAGCAGACGTGATGTTTTGGCCTTCCTTCAAGAGCCTGGGTCTTAGTAGGGCAAGGCTGGTGCCCTACCATCACCCATTGATAGGCTTCAGTGGCGAAAAGGTTCATCCCTTGGGCATGTATGAGATGGACGTACGGATGGGTGATGAGTGGCCTAAGAGGCTGACCAAGAAGATAAACTTTTTCGTTATGGACGAGAATGTCTTCTCGGCCTACAACCTCATCATAGGAAGGGTGGCCCTTAAAGAGTTTGAAGCTGTGCCGTCGACGGTCCATCAGATGCTAAAATTCCCGACTCCTTATGGAGTAGGGGAAGTGCAAGGGGACCAGACCACGGCGCGAGAATGTTACTTTAACTCGGCCGAAGAGAGGGAAGCCCATAAGAGGGCAACCACTACTTATAGCATCGACACTCTTGACCCAAGAGATGAAACAAAGTTAAAAAAGGGAGAGGCCGCGGAAGAGGTAGAATCCATCGTCCTCAATGAGGACGAGCCGAAAAAAACCGTCCAGGTCGGCAAGGCCCTAGAGACAGGAATCAAGGAAGAGCTGATAAACTTCCTCAGGAGGAGACAGAGTGTCTTTGCATGGAGCCACACAGACATGCCTGGCATCGACCCTGAGGTCATGAGCCACAAGCTCAACGTGGACAAAGATGCCAAGCCGATCAAGCAGAGACGAAGAGTCTACTCTAGGTAAAAATACGACGTCATTCGAGAAGAGGTTAAAAAGTTGGAAGAGGCCGAGTTCATAAGAGAGGTTACCTATCCGGAGTGGCTCTCAAATGCAGTCATTGTGCCTAAGGCCAATGGGAAGTGGCGAATGTGTGTGGACTTTACTGACCTGAACAGGTCTTGCCCAAAAGACAGCTATCCCTTACCTCGGATAGACCAGATGGTGGACGCGACGGCGGGGCACGAGCTCATGAGCTTCATGGACGCTTATTCAGGATATAACCAAATCTTCATCAACGCTGAAGACTCTGAGAAGACAGCCTTCATTACTGACAAAGGGACGTACTGCTACAAAGTGATGCCCTTCGATCTGAAAAATGCAGGGGCAACGTATAAACGTCTTGTCAATAAGATGTTCGAAGAGAAAATAGGTAAGACCATGGAGGTGTATGTAGACGATATGCTAACGAAGAGCCTGAAAGCTTGCACCCACATAACGGACCTTGAGAAGACTTTCGATGTCATGGACTCGTACAAAATGAAACTCAACCCAACAAAGTGTGTCTTCGGAGTAGGAGCTGGGAAGTTCCTGGGGTTCATCGTTAACCAGAGGGGAATTGAAGTGAACTCATAGAAAATCAAGGCATTACTCGACATGAAGACTCCTAGGAGTATCAAGGATGTCCAAAGACTCACGGGAAGAGTGGCTGCCCTTAACAGGTTTGTTTCTCGGGCAACAGATAAGTGTCTTCCATTCTTTAAAGTTCTAAGAAAGGCCTTTCAATGGGACGAAGAGTGTGAAAAAACCTTCAATTAGCTCAAGTCCTACTTAGGGTCTCCCTTATTGCTGTCTCGACCCATCACGGGGGAAAGGTTGTTTGTGTATCTGGCAGTCTCTGAATCAGCCATCAGCGCGGCCATCATACGGGAAGAGGATGGGATCCAATGTATGTGTACTTCAACAGTAAGGCCCTTCAAGGGTCTAAACAAAATTATCCCCGAATGGAGAAGTTGGCTTATGCCCTAATACATGCCTCAAGAAAAATGAAGCCTTACTTCCAAGCTCACTCCATGGTAGTCCTCACTGACTCCCCACTAAGGCAGATTCTGCACAAACCTGAGAAGTCCGGAAGATTGATGACCTGGGCCATCGAACTAGGAGAATATGATCTTACCTACCAGCCTAGGACAGCCATCAAGGGCAGGCCCTCACAGACTTTGTGGCAGAATTCACCTCGGAAGAGGCCGGTAGGAGTTTGGAAGAGGCCGAGACAAAGAAAGGCTTAGATGACGGTGAAGAGACGAACCGCAGTGTCTTCTGAAATTCGGAAGAGACGACACCAAACGTCTTCCGAGATCGGGAATAGGTCATCTCAGGCAAAACTCAGAGCAGAATAGAAGAGAACGAAGAGGATCGATACCTCTTCGAAAAAAGGGTTAGGAGAGAAGGGGTCTTTTCATCAGATACAGACGTCTGGCGCCTCTTCGTTGATGGCTCTTCCTGTGATAGTGGAAGCGGTGCGGGGCTAATACTCTCGGCTTCAGATGGCGCCAACATTGAATACGCCTTGAGATTCAACTTCCAGGCCTCAAACAACGAGTCCGAGTATGAGGCCATGATAGCAGGTCTCTCATTGGAAACAACTCTTCGAGTAAAGAGACTCCTAATCCATAGCGACTCAAGGTTGGTTGTCAATCAAGTACTGGGGATATACGAGGCCAAAGACGAAAGGATGGCCAAATACTTAAGGAGGGTAAGAAGGTTGTTAGAATATTTTGAAGAAGCAAAACTGAAGAGAGTGCCTCGACTAAGAAACAATCATGCTGATGCATTGGCAAGACTGGCCTCGGCAATGAAGACAGATATGGGAAGGACCATTCCAATCGAGATCTTAGGGAAGGAAACCATTGAGGAAGAAAAGGTATGTAACCCTTATCACAATGTGAAACTAGGAGGCTCATGGATCGACCCGCTCGTCCGATACCTAAGGGAGGGAGAGCTACCCGAGTCCAAGCTAGAAAGGAGAAAGTTGAGATACAGGGCTGCCAAGTTCTCAATGGTAGGAGACGTCTTGTATAAGAAGGGGTTTTTATTTCCTCTCCTCAGATATGTGCATCCCATGGAAGTTCCCCGGGTCTTACAAGAGGTTCATGAGGGTTCCTGCTCTAGCCACATAGGGGGAAGGCCCTTAGAGAAGATGATCATAACTCAGGGATACTGGTGGCCTACCTTATCTAAGGACGCTGCACACTATGTGAAGAGGTGCGACAAATGTCAAAGATTCGCCACTATCCCTCGTCAACCCCATCATCCTATGACGTCAATCTCTTCTCCATGGCCATTTGCGGTATGGGGAATTGACTTGGTAGGACCTTTGCCAAGAGCTGTCAACAACACGCAAAAAATCGAACAAAAAAATTTCAGATCTACCAAATAAACAGACAATGAACCCTATAAATAAGAGAGTTAAGGTCCACATTTATATAGGTTGTGTAGCCTATATGCATATATCTACTGTATTGTTGTACGCATATATGTTGCATACATTATGCTATGCATATATGCAATCAACTGCTTCATATATGTAGATGGAGTGAGGGAGGGAATGAGATACCAAGATGTTGCATATATGCACAATGCAAAAAAAAGTATATTTATATAATTATTGTTCAATAAAAAGAATGATTGAGTTAGATATATAGAGGGGGAGAGAATGAGATACTAATTGTTTTAATTTTGAAACATAGAAACATAGCTTCATTTTTTTAATTGAGTTGATCTATAGATGCCCAGTCTTCCAAAAGGTGCAATGAGGAAATCTAGAAATGCTGTAAAGAATTAGCTAAATACATCTGAAACCAAAAGATATGAGTCACATCGAGTCAAGGTTTGTCTTACACTTCTTCTGTCTACCCACGTAGTTGTATCAAATAACATGCAGACGCAGAAGTGAACTGCAAGTTTAAAATGAATTGTAAGTTAAAAATAGGCCAAGATTTATAAATGAACTATAAGTTAAAAATAATTATTAATGAACTATAAGTTAAAAAAATCAGTGAATGAGGTGGAGGAGAGAGTTAGATAGAAGCATACCCGTTATTAGGCAATGCCATTCATTTTTTATATGTGACTTCTTGTAAGACTTAGAAGACTACCTTTTCCTTCTGTGGGGGGACTTCAGCTTGCGACCATCTCCCATTCCATATATCTTACCCACGGTGATTAAACTAAGAGGCTCTTCGTCAACAATTAAAGGGAAGAGAAATGAACACATTATGTGGAAGTTAAATTTGAAGTTCAGTTCAATATACAATTGCAAATCAACATCCACCTGCTACTACTTATACATTCTCAACCCACACTCATACACATAAATTCTACAAGAAAACGTGAATACAATTTGTCAATACATGAACCCGTCTGCATAACATTTATTCTTTTTATAACTTGCCAGTTCACTATCTAATATTAAAAAAATGTTATCAAACGTAAATAAATGTATATACTAAATTTATACCAACAATGCCACTCATAATTTATTAGGTATGCCCATTACGTGTCAACCAAAAGAAAAAAAATATATACTAAATTTAAAGCCTCATATTGTATCTTGATGTCCTAATATTCCATACTAAACAGATAGAGTAAATGCCCAATTTCATGGCCTAGTTAAAATGTATATAATAGCATATCAATTGGTTAATTGGATAATAGGTTGTAGAATCTCTGTATTTTAGAATAAATAACAAAATCCACAAATTAAATAAAATGACAACTGAATAGTTATCAACTCAGATGAACAAATGGGTAGATTGCACAATTCTCCATCCACTTTCCTTATGCATAACCAATGATCCCGTAAATGGCAGATAAATGCATTTTAGAGTTCTGGGTCGATCCGAGTTGGTTCGGCAATAGGGCAATTGAGCGGAATGGCTTGTTGGTCCCACACATCCATAGACTTTTCTAAAACCTAAATTCCGAAATCATCATCTAAGGATACGAAATTAATCAAATAAATGTAATTGGAATTGACACATTGGCACTTCCTTGACATTTTAAAATCAGAGATTTCTTTGGCATATGAGTTACTCGCAGGATCTTATTCATCCATGGTATTCCTGTTGTTTCATCTACATAGAACAAACAAAAAATGAGAAATCCAAAAGAGACACTGGACATAATCAAATAATCATTTGGGAGCGCAAGCATTAGAATGAAAAAATGTAAAAATAACAAACATTTTACTTGTTTTAATAGGGAATTCAACCAAATCGTTCATATTCTTTATTCCATATTGAAAGAGAAAATCATAACAGTAACAATCAAATAGATGTAATTAGTTTACATTCCATAATGAACAAAGTCATTTAGTTTACATGCTATAATGAACAAAACCATTTAGTGTACATGCCATAATGAACGAAGCCATAATCAACAAACACTATACACGCCATTTAGTGTACATGCCATAATGAACAAAGCAGAGAAATCTAAGTTACTGTCTAGATTGCTCAAGAATTTTTGAAATTAGTAATTCCATTGAACTCAACGATGGTCGCCGAGCCCCATGGAAATTTCACCTACGGTGACCTCAGCGATGCCGACTATGAGAATGATCCGGAAGTGTGTGCAAAGGGAACAATAAGGCGGTCCGATACGCCGATGATGATGTCACCCACAATCTCTCCCACTGTGAAGTGATTTTTGGTATGTACATTCAACATAAACTTCTCTGATTCTTGTGTCATTTATTATGTTTTGTGCAAATGCTCTCGCCGTAAACTAATCTAAGAAGTAAGAAATCTAAGAAAATAAAGTTAAGCATATGCTCCTGGTAGTAAAAAAATATAAGAAAATTAAAAAAATGTAGATCAACATGATAGATAAACAAATGTAAAATAAGTCTAAACCACCACACCTAATATATAAATCAAACCATGGAATGATATAATCAAAGAAAACACATGCTTAACTTTCAAATCTTAATAAGCTATACCACTGGTATATAGTACAAAATTATTTCCTGAAATCAAATGTAGATAAACATAAACATCGAAGGGACAATAATAATTCAAACCTCAAATCTCATAAATTTACCTTCGTGTCATTTGTAAATCTACAAAACCAAGGTGTTGTCTAATAAACCTATCTCAAACTCTCCAAGAACACGTAGTAGCAGAACATGAAAACAAAACTAAAAAATCACACATATGCGATTGAGGAGGAAAAAACAAAGTCCCGTGATCTATTTAAAGCTTCAACTCTAGTTATTGAGGAGAAAAAAGATGTATACTCAGAATGAAATCATTAAGTGAGAGAGTCAATTTAATAAAAATGTAGTTACACACTTATTATTAGTTTAAGCATAATAACATTGTATCACGAAATTAAATATTGAACATATTCATATACCCCCGAGTTTTGTTCATACACATGATCAATGTAGCACAAACCTGAAACTCAGATTAGCATATATAAAGAGTATGTGAGATCTAAATTGATGCAGAGATCTAAAAATTAGAATGGATCTAAAAATTAGAACAGATCTAAAGAGTTTAACAATAAATGCACAAAGAAACAAAAAATCAACAAATTTAAATGTGCAAAAAAATCCTTTCCAAAATCAAACCACGAAATTTTTTTGGATTCCCCAAAAACTTAGATCTGTAAAAAAATTTATAAATGTGAAAACTCTCAGATATGCGTGCGTGTGTGAGTGTGTGTACATGTGAGTGCGTAATTTTGTGTCTGCGCGTGTGTGTGAGGCAGAGGCGGAAGTCATATATGTGTGTATGTGCACGCGCGCGTGTGTAAGAGGGTGAGAGAGTCTACCTGAAGGCGGCAGTGTTAAAGGCGGAGGGCGGCAGCGAAGAGCGATAACGGTGGGCAACGATTAGTGTTCGTTTTGGGAGGGTTTGTGTTGAAAGGGTGAGAGAGCTGGAGTGAGGGGGAGAATGAAGGAAACGAGATAGGGCATGGAGGGTTGAAGGGGTATTGCTCAGTTTTTCCACCTCATAATAGTAACATTATGACATGGCACACTATGAAACAATTAGATTGCATCAGGGGAACAATCCATATCCGTTAGATAGTGTTACTATTTAAGCACCCCTCCCCCATACACACATACACACACACATACACACACACACACACAAAGAGAGAGAGAGGTCATATACCTATGAACATGAGCCATTGTGGCTCTCATCGCCATATTCTTGGCTACAAAACTAACTTCTATAAACCATCTTTTATATATATATATATATATATATAAATAAATAAATAAATATATATAAAACTTACCACAGTAACCTCTGTCCACGTACCCAAAAAATTAAAAAACCTAAAATAATCAACTTAACAATAATTTTATGCTTTAGCACATGGTAGGTGATGTACACAACATCAGGGTGATGTCCTTGCGTTCAAATACATAGTTTCACTAGTTTGATTCTCATTTCCCTAGTTACCATGCTTCTAGTTTTCAAATAGTAATAAATTATGTATATAACGCATATATATATATGTATGTATAAAACTTCAATATATGTAGCATTTACTAATGTTCTCTTTTGCTTGGATGTGTGTCTATGCTTTTTATCTTCATGTTGGTGTATGTATACCGCAAAATGACACACATAACAATTTGAAAAGATATGTGAATGGGTTGGTTTTGGGAAGTTACAAATTTGACGATTATTATTATTATTTTTTAGGAATTTGGAATATACGTGGAAGTTTTATATGTAAGGACGTGTATTTGTTAAAAAACTGAAAATTCAAAAAATTTAATGTTGAGGTTTTCGAGGCTTTTGAAAGACACAATATATATATATATATATATATATATTATTTATAAGCTCGTATTCTTACATGCTTGTTTTTCATCCGATGTACACATTCGCTCTTCTAAAGTGACTTGTGATCCGACAAACACTCACATTTTTATTTTTGGGAAGACACCTAAGGATGAATTCACTTTTCCCATTTCTATGACGCGTGTTGAATGATTCCATTCTTCACCTATATAATGAACATGAGCACACACTTCACGGAGTCTAACAATAAAAGATTAATGCATGCCCATGAGAGACCTAAAGGACTGGATGGGTACTTAACACCTTCCCATTTTGTAGCTTAGTCCCCGGATTGTTGAACTATTTGGTTTGGCAAGCATCCGTATTTTCCTTGATGTCATTCTCTTTAGGGGGTAACATTTATTTTACCTATTTTGTGCAAAATAGGCTAACGACTCTATCTCTTTACATTATCCCCCATATTAATGAAGGTCGAGCGCCCCGGGGAAGGGTGTAAATCTCGCATGCGCGCCAAAGGGAATCCAAAAAAGGAGGCCCTGAGATGGCCATAGTGTTGAGTCCACTGGGGACGAATTTTAAGAGGACTATACTCTATTTTCTGCATGGGTGTTATTCTTTTCTACATGTGTGCATATGTTCCTACCTGTATGTTCCACTTACTACTCTATTTACTTTTTGTGTATATCTTCCTCATGCTCCCTTCCTATGTATAATTCACTTTCCACTCACTTATACACTTCACACACTTCTATATACTCTCCCCGTTCACTTCACACACTTACACTTAGCTTCACTTCTACTCACATATTCCACACACAACTTAGATTATCCATGCTTACTATTCACTACCACTCACCAACACTTCTCAAACTTATATATATCTCCCTGCTCACTTACACTTATCACACATCATTTGTAGTTGGTACATATAGAGGCCCACTACAACATACACTCACTTGTATATATTTACATGTCACTCAGTCACTCACATGTATATATCCCCCATCACCATGTGTAGTGTAGTCTCCATGATTCATACTAGATTTACTTTCCATGATACTTGTATATACTTAGCCATTAGTGTATTACTCCTTTTACTAATCATGAAAGTAAAAGACTTTATCTCTCCATAATATACTAATTAAGACTTATGCATTTTTGCACACTGCATCACCAAGAGCATGACAATATTGATCAAAATTGTGTCCCATCTTGGGGGTCACTTTGTGATGGGTGCTAGTTTTGCAGGGCACAGTTAACCTAAGCGATATAATTCTCACCTTCCAGTGGCCTTGTAAATTCGATGTATATTGAACGGTTCCCCCCGCATTGTACCTCTTGACAAAACTCATGATGGGAGGTATATAGCAAGGAACTCATTCATGTATATCGAGTATATAGAATTCTCTCTCATACCTACCGTCCCCATGAGGTATATCGTGTGACAGTTCATTTACACTCAGGTATATCAAATGGATTATCCACACGTATCGATGAATGGTTACCCTTATAGGCAAGAGGTATATCATGGAAGTTATGCCAAGGGGGGAACCTTTCCACTATCCCAATAAGTGCATAAACCTCATATAAGTGTCAAAACTTGGGCAGTCATATTTAGTTTGTCGGTTACCATGCAAAACTCCACCGAAAATTTGGGTCGACGTAGAGCCCAAATAATTGCTCTATTTTACCTTTTATCAAAATTAGACACTGCCCATGAGCCAGAAAACAAGTCAAACTGTGCCTTACAAATTTTTAAACCCTATTTTTCTAGGCTCGGGTCCTGTTCGACATTTTTTTTTGCATTTAGGCAAACCTAATGCAAGTAAAAACCTAATAATACTAATAATAATAATCATGCTGAGATTCCTCTCATTTTCCCTCCTTTTTCAAAAACCAAAATACGAAGAACATTTTTATCCTCCTTCCAAAATATTAGAAAAGATTTTTCCTCATTCTTTTAAAAATATATTTGAACCGTTTTCCCTCTCATGTCGGTCGCATACACGATTTTGGCGTGGATCCCTATTAGCATCGATTTTCGATCAAACCGCCCCAAAGCTCCGTCACTTCTTCTGCTACTTTGTTCGAATTTTGGATCTACCTCCATGAGATCTACATGGATAACACTAACCAAGAACTAACTGTGTAACCCGATCTGATTGCCGTTGTAGCCCAACTCAGTGCCAATATTGAGAACCGTCAAATCGAGGTCCATGAAATGCAATGACAATAGGCCTAGATTCTTGAGGAACTCGAGGTTCTCTTTCCTCATGCCATGGGACCACCTTCTCTCGAGCCTTTTTGGGTTCCAAAAAAGTACCAGCATATTCCACATGCCCCACCTGCCAATAAACCGCCTTCATCTCAACTCCTAATTCTGAACCTTACCCTACTAGGGGATAATATGCCAGCACTCATGGATCCCAAAGAGGAGGAACTGAACAGGGTTAAGGAAGACCTCAAACTGCTGTTAATGAAGTTTGACCAAGTCAAGATATCTGAGAACTATTGAAATTATGCCCATATGTCTCCTTATCCTAGACCTAGACTAATAGAGAAGTTCAAAATCCCATACATAAAGAATTTTTGGGGCCACGGTCCCCTAATTATTCATCTTCGAAGCTATCATCGAGCTATGACCCTTATTGGTGCCTCCGAATAAATAATAGCCCACATATTTTAGTAAACCCTGAAAGAAAGTTCCCTTCAATGGTTATTGTCTCTCGGAGAATCTAGAATCTATAGATGGGAAGATGTGGCCCAAGAATTCATGTCTTAGTACAAGTACAATGAAGAGTTAGAGGTTCACGCATTGAGACCTAAAGCTGCTCAAGCAGAACCCTGGGGAATCAGTCAGTAGCTTTATTAGAAGGTGGAGAGAGAAATATGCCACTATAACTAAAAGGCCCTTCGATAAGGAACAATTTAGCATTGCGAAGAAGAATTTCTTACGTCATATTTAAGCATCCATTGGAGGATAGCATTACCCGCACTTTTGATTCCTTCAAGAAGTTGGTGTGGAAATTGAACAAGGTGTTGCTAAATTGTCTGAATCAAAAAAGATTACCAGACAATTCACCCCCAAAAGTTTGAGAAACCCGCTAGAGCTACAATATAAACCATCAATAACATTTCTCAACCTTCTACCTCTTGGCAACCATCAATTCGCCCTAATCCTGTCAGAAATGAGTACATCGAGCTCCCTGATCCCCTGTCCAAAGTTTACCAGACCCTATTAAACTAAAATCTCCTCAAATAATTGGAACATAAACCATTACCAAACCCACTCCCTAAAAACTTCAAACCTGATGCCCACTATGACTTTCACCAATCCGAAAGTCATACCACTGACCAGTCCTTCCGCCTCAAAAATGAAATCCAAGGCCTAATTAACTGGGGTATCATTGCCCTACCAGCTAATTCTAAACCTAATACCACTCACAACCTACTTTAGGCACATAAAAATGCCATTTTTTTTAAAAAGTGACCCACAGTTTGAACCATCTACTCAAATCGTACCCAGAAAAGTACCCATCATCTCCACAGTCTCACCAAAACCTCTTAATGTTTACCCGTCCTTCCTCTCACACCCTTTATGTCTTGCTGATCAACATGTGTCACTCCTTAAAAGTCCTACATTTCCATCTGTACCTGATCTAGGGGAGGATTGGAACCACTTGCCGTGTTGAATCAACTCCTAGAATTTGGCCTAAATTTTCCCATCGAGATGTCCTTCGATTATCAGAATTTTAGCGACTTATTCAAAAACACCCAAAAGTGGGATTGAGAATTAGATGAATGGGTAGGGCCTATTTAATAAGTCAGTATAAATTATGTGGTACATATCATGACCAATATGTTGTGCCAGTGAAGGAAATCTACATCTTTTTTGAGTTACTCACTACTTTGAAACTTCAGGAATGGTTGGTCCATTCACTCCTGCACTTCCCCACCAAGTGGGAAGGTCTGTATGATGAAGACATTGAGGATATCAATTGTATTGATTACTCTTGGAAAGAGGACATAGTTTCCACTGAATAGGGGGAAGAATTTAACAGTTCAAATGATGAATTAGATCATGAAGTGGCTAGTCTAGTTCCCAGCTTGTGTGGCATGATATCCTTTGAGGATTTATCAGGGAAAATCAACAAAGTGTCCATTTATCTCAAAATAAATGAAATAATAGGGTTCTTATTCTTTTGCATCTTAGTGAACCACATGACCGAATCAATACAGTTTGACAAAGATCCTATGCCTCATGCCACCGAGACAGACAAAGTAAAGGGTGTGGACAAAGAACTTCCAATACTAGAAATGACCATTGAGGAAAGTAATTTCCCTGATCAGCTCAAAAAGCCCAAGCCAATATCACCCTTTGTGGACTTTTTATGTCCTCTCAGCTACACCGTAATGCCTTGATAAAACTCATCATCGGACCCACAATTTCTCCCTTTAGTACTCTTGAAGAAGTTATAAATATGGTTGGATCTTCGACCTCTTCCAAACTCCTCTCCTTTTAAAAAAAGAAATACTGAAGTTCGACCTTGATCACAATTATGATCTTAACATCTCTGTCGAAGTCTTAGGAAAGACAATCCCATTATCACTTGTCGACAATGTTTCCGTTCTCAATGTCTGTTCGCTCAAAACCTTCAACTATTTGGGATTGAAAATTAGTGATTGCACTTATGACAACATCCACCGAGAAGTAATGGGTTCTATAAAACACACATTAGGGGATAGCTGTATCAATTATCTCACAAAATTCCAGGTCATCGACATACCTTCTATCTTCGTCCTGTTCCTTAGTCGCCCTTGACTCCACAAGATCAAAGGAGTATCCTGTTATCTCCATCATAAACTGAAGTTCTTTGCCAAAGATCAGATAATCACCATTTTAGGGGATGACGACAATGCAGATAGTGCCAGCACTAACAACCTAGTATTGTAAATTCAGCATAGGACCAATAACACGCTCCTCTCCAATTTCAAAATTGATTTGCTTACCCACTCAACAGGGGACAACTTCAAATATCAAGTCTGTCCAGACCACAGCCCTCATGGAAATGGAAATGTGATTTAGATATTTAAGAACATGCACTTTATGCTCGGAATGGGGCTAGGGTGACGCTAATAAGGAATCCTTGATCGTGTAGTCCTGATAGAGGCCTTTCCCCCATGTGTACTGGTTTATTAAGCTTCACTGATTGAACGCAAAGCACTCCGTCTACTAAGACAGAAAAAGATTGGAAGAGGAAAATACTATTTTAGGAGACTCTTTGAACGAATGATTTATCAAAGAGGGTAAAGACTTCCCCTTATATAGATTCCTTGAATTGTGGTACGACCACAATGATAAGAAGATGAAATAGGCTCTATAAATCTTCTTTCAAGACAATATCTCTTGGGCCAAAGACTTCAAACATGAAGTGCAACCTTTCATCAAGCAAACCATGTCAATTACCAAAGACTGAGGAAAGTGACTTTGAAGAATCCTTTAACTTGCAAACACTTGGGATGCGTCTCTGTGTGATCCTCTCAGATGTCACACTGTTAGACCCATTCTCTCAGATCATGACTGTTGACAGGCCTCTCCTCAACTGGAATGCCGTACCGGCCCAACCTGATCAGATTCAACCCAACCTTGCTATTTACCCTATTCAAGTCTCTTCACCTTTTGTTCTTTTTACTTTTCTTAAAATAATTGTAACCGAGACATGTTTTGACGAGGTTCTTAATGCTATTTTTCTTGAAATGAAATAAATGAGGATTTTGAGTATCTTATTGTGCCTTACACTAATTTTCTTGATTATAACCAAACCTTTAATGATTATGATGATTTTTCAAATGAACAATTCTTAATTTATCTTAATAAGGAAAATAACAAACATAATAACGGGTTGAAATTAATGATAATGAGACTGTTGTTATTAATCTCGGCTCTAGTAGCCACCAGTGTGAGATTAGGATATGGTCCACCATTAATGAGCATGAGATTCCCAATTTAAATAACTTCTCAAAGAATTCATGGACGTCTTCGCATGGTCCTACGATAACATACCTGACATTGACACATAAATAGCTTAACATGAGATCCAAACATTCCCAGAATGCAATCTAGTCACACAGAAGTTAAGAAAACACCGTACCGAATGGTCGCTCAAAGTCTAAGAGGAAATGGTAAAATAGTTGAACGTGGGTTCATTTACATGGTCGAATACCCAACATGCCTGTCCAACATTGTTCTTATGCCAAAGTCAGGAGGAAAAGTCTACATGTTCATAAACTACCAGGATTTGAATAAAGCATCCCTAATGCAAAATTACCCGATGCCTAACATCTACATGATTGTGGATAACACAACAAACCACGCGCTCAAATCGTTTATCGATGGACTCATTGGATATAACCAGATCAAGATGCACCTTGAGCATCAAGAGAAGAACGCCTTCATCACCCCATGGGAACTTTATGTTACACTGAGATGCCACTAGGACTCAAGAACACCGAGGCTACCAACCAAGATAGTAGTTACAATCATCCTACATGACCTTATTCAAAAAAAGGTTAAAGTCTATGTGGATGACATGATCATTAATTCTAAGACTCGGGAAGGTCATATTCCCCCACTCTAAAGGTTCTTCGAGTGATTGTGATAATATCATATGTGACTAAATCCACAGAAGTGTGTTTTCAGCATCATGAAAATAAAACTTTTAGAATTCATGGTCAGTGAGAAGGGAATAGAAATAGACCTTGCTAACTTAAAAGCCACACTAAAGATACCACCACCACGGATGAAAAAGGAAGTTCTAGGATTCTTGGGTAAACTACATTACATCGTTTGGTTCATTAGCCAACTAAATTCTATCTATGAACCCATTTTTAAACTTCTTCGATAAGATTCAACTAAACTCTATAATGAGGCCTGCCAAAAATCCTTTAATCAAATCAAGCGGTGCCTCTCAGCCAGGCCACCCCCTCTTCTTGAACTTGACCATTACAGATGCCATCGTAAGGGCTTTATTGTCCCATTACTTTGAAGAATTCTGTAAAAAAGAGTCTTATACTATTCCAGTCTAAAATTGGTCGGGTATAAAGTTAACTACACCGCTTTGGAGAAAGCGTATGTCACCCTAATCTGGGTCACGCAGAAGTTATGGCAATACATGATTTCCTTTCCCATAAGACTATTATCCCGAATAGATCCCATCAACTACCTACTAGAAAATCTTGCTCTGTCCAGTCGAATGGCCCATTGGTTGATGTTGCTAGCCAAGTTTGATATTATATATGTCATTTAGAAAGATATGAAAAGGAAAGACATCTACGACTACCTTATGAAGGCATTTTTTGCACCTCTCATAGAAGGAACCTATGTTTGGGTCTCTAGATTCCCATATGAAGTTATTTTCTGCACCTCTCAGGAGAACCTTAGATGGAAAACGTTCTTTAATAAACATTCCAACAAGAAATGATACGTCATTGGAATACTCCCTATCACCCCTAGTGACTCTCACACCCCCATTTCTATCAAATTAGACTTCCCTTCACCAACAACGTGACTGAGAACGAGGCATGGAACATAGACCTCAAGAACTCCCTCAAGAAAGGTATCGAGTACCTTTACATTTATAGGGACTCTACCCTCATCATTGGATAAATCCTCAGAAAATGGAAAGTCAAAGACAAGAAGTTCCTACCCTTTTACGCCCACCTAGAAGAGTTGGCCTCCAAGTTCAAAGATGTAACCTTCCACTACCTGCCTCGTATAAATAAGAACCTAGTCGATGCCCCTACTACACTGGCCTCTTTTGTCAACATGCCTGAGGGAATAACAATGGACCCTTTCCTGGTTCAGAAACAGACTATGCCCACCCATTGCTACCATATTAAGCTCATCAGTAAGTAAGATTACGATATGTACGGGTTATGGTACTATAACATTTTGCGCCTCCTTAAACATGGTAGGTATCCCAAAGACATAGACAAAAAAGGTTGTGCGACCCTTTGCAAACTGGGTAACTAAAACAACATTTGTGATAAAGCTCTTTTCAAAAGAAACATCGATGGAACCTATTTGCATTGCATAGCAGGGGCTGATATTGATGGAATGATGCTAAAGATCCAAAGTGGGGAATATAAGCCCCACATGAACGGTCATATGATTTACAAGAAGATCATTCGTTAAGGGTACTATTTGACCACCATAATTCAAGATTGCACTGCCTAATTTTGAACATGCCTCAAGTGCCAATAATTTACCAACCTCTAACACCTAACTCATCGATAATTATATAACATAACCTTTATCTGCCCTTTCTCCACCTAGGTCATTGACATCATAGGAAAGGTTACTCCCAAAGCTTCTAACGGTCATGAATTCATCCTGATCGTCACTAATTACTTCACCAAATAGGTCAAAGTTGAGTCATACGAAATGCTGAATGCCAAAAAGGTGCCAAGTTTATCAGAAAGAATGTAATTTTTTGATATTGAGTTTCCCATGAGTTAGTATCAGATAATGGACTCCACTTCGAAGCCAAGGTCATAGAACTGGTCGATGAGTACGAGATTCAAAAACAAAAATCTTTTCTCTACTGACCCTTGATATAGATATTTTTGCATGTATTTTTGTCATTGTTGAAACTCCTCTAATCAAAACCTTTCATACCTACAAAAATATAAAAATACTAGAGAGTAGAGGTAAGTAAGGGGATCAATCCATATCAAGGGAGTGAAACTAGAGACAAACTCAATTGCAATTCAATTTTATTTTCTTTTTGAACCTTTTGACTTTTCTATTTTTTTACCTTTTTCAATATTAAAACAATTTGGTGAGATGAGGCGAAACTAAAACTAAACTAAAATCAAAGATCAAATGACAACCTAAAAAGCAATGATGAAAATGAAATGAAATTTAACTAAATGAACATGTAACATATAAGATGAGTGAGAAAATAAAAGTGGGAGCTAACAAGAGATGAGATTACACTATAAATTATAGTTAATTTAATTAATTAGTTCATTTAAATTAAATATCCCAAGCTAGTATCAAAATTACAAATCAACTATCGTTGCAAATGTAATTTTAACAATAACATTTTAGAAAATTAAATTTACACTCCTAACTCTTAAAAATATAGATCCAAGCATCATCTAACAAATCATCCGCTAGGATCGATTTGCTAAATTAGTTTAAATCATAAAAATAAGGTAGAGTTGAATTTCAAAGAAATAGTTCCACATTTTAGAAACACATATCTCTAGTTCGATTTTAAAATGAAAATTAGGACTAGAAATTTGATTTTCTCTCTAAAATCATTTACCATCTCTCGAGGTGTAAATAAAAAAGTAAGAGTGTAAAGTTCATTATCAAAGGAAAATTTAATTTAATGAAACTAACTAAATTCAATTAACATCAAATTAGTAGGTAATCCCATCCCTTGAAAGGGGTTTTATAGCCTAACATAATATAAACCATGATAGTCAAATTAACAAGGCAATGAAATAAAAGTAGAGAAGAGAACAATCAAACCAAATTTCTTTGAGAAAAATTGAACTCCAATCCTCCAATTTGAAGAATACACAACTCTAATTGAGCATCCAATTGATTTGCAATAAAATACCCACTCACTTAAATCTCTCACAAAAATTATCCTCACAAATCTCTAATAAAAAAAATGATAAAAAAAACTATTTACAAAATATTTTTCTCCCTAATTGATTTTCTACTTTAAACTATCTTTCTTCTTCTCGAAGTCTCTCTAGAAGCCAAATGAGCTTTTGGGTCTTCATTTATAGTGTGGTACATGGATCTAGGGGCATAAATGGGAGGAAAAATGTGTGCATGTGGTAGAAGTGGGGAAATATGGTAGGGAATAAGTTGGGGGTATTTTGGGTAAAAGGGATTAAGTTGTGTAGAGGGTTTTTTGGGGGTAATTTGGGAATTGAGTTAAAAGGGAAAATAAGGGTTTAATTAACATGTGGGGTAAATGACTTGGTTATTTTTGGTTTGCCTTTGGTTTATGGTCTTAATAGAAGAGGAAATTGGGTTTGGGAGCTTGAGCTCGGTTTGGGTATGGCACTGTTGGGTACGAGATCATAGATGGGTTCCGGGTTTAGTAGGGTAGCGCCGACAGTTTGAGGCAGGTCGCAGCTTGGACAAGGGGGTTCCGAATTCGGGTTGTGGATCGGGGTGATAAGGTCGCGGGTTGGAAGGTGGTGGTTTCGACTCGGGTTGTGGTTGTGGGTTTGGACCGAGTTATGTTGGATGGAGGGTCTGGGGTTCATTTTGGTGAGAGGGTTGGGAGCAGGTGTTTGAGTGTTGTGTTTTCAGGAGGTGGGATCGCTGGGGGGTTCCGGGTTGGTTGGCTTGGCTCGATCGGCAGATGGGTTTCGAATTCTGTTTTGGCCACCTCCTGCTAGTGGTGGCATGTGGTAGAAGGGTGGAAGGTTGTTTTGTGATTGGGGGTTGAATGGGTTAAAAGAGGTGAGTTGTGTTGGGTTTGTTAATGGAGGGAGAGGAGAGAGAGAGTGGTAGGGAAAATGATAATGAACAGTGATGGAGGTGGGGGTGTTTGGGTGTTGGTGAGTGTATGGTATTTAGGGTGTGAGTGAGTGTGTTGTTTGAGTGTAGGTTAGTGTGGTGTGTGAGGTATAGGAAGTGTGTGTGTTTAACATTGTACCAAAAACAAATAACACTATATAAAAAACAACTAATAAAACTAAAAAAATTAAAATAAAAATAAAAGTAAAATCGTAATCTATGTATAAAAAAATCAATAATAAAAATATAAACTAAAAATGAAATAAGAATAAAACCTAAGTCCTAAAAATATAAAATCTAGAAAAACTAAAAATAACTGCTAAAAACTAATCCTAAAAATAAAAACTAAAAATAAAGACTAAAATTTAAAACTAATAAAAATAAAAAGAGATAGAAAATAAATAGAGAACAAAATCTCGAAAATTCTAAATAAATAAAAAATAAAACCTAAAAATGAAAAATAAAAACCTAAAATGTCTCAAAAGTACAAACTAAACACACACGGGGCTTGGGTTGAGGTTTGGCTAGGTTTAGGTTTACGAGACAAGCTTTTTTGGCTCCATGAATTGCATAGGTTCTTTGAATTAATCACTTGGGCTTCGCAACATGCATTGGGCCTACAAAATAGATATTAACGTGCATAAGACCATTTTTATTAAAAACGACCGACTAAAATGCATCTATTTGGGGTATAAAATAGACACTTTTGGGTGCTTATCAACCTTAAACCAATGGTGCTGTCGAAGACACCAATAAATGCCTCAAAACCATCATCAACAAGATGATCCAGAGTTTCAGAGATTGGGTTGACGGATCCCATACGCCCTCTGAGGCTACCGTACTTCAATCAGAGCGCCTACTAGAGGTACCCCTTATTCTCTAGTATATGAGATGGAAGAAATCCTACCCGTTGATCTAGAAATACCTTCCCAATGCGTCATGCTAGAAAGCAAATTTAGCGAAAAAGACTGACATCAGCGCCACTTTAACGAACTGTCACTCCTAGATGAGAATAAACCTAAGGATATATACCATATATAGGGGTATCATCACCGAATAACGAGATCATTCCCCCAAAAAGTTAAGGTCCGCGATGTCCAGGAAGGAGACCGTTCCCACATAGAGATCATAGAACTCATCTAGGACCCCAGAGGGAAGTTCAATCCCAATTGGAGAGGCTCCTATTTTGTGAAAAAAAATCATTCAGGCACCGCTATGCTTACAGACCTCGACGGAGAAAAGATGACGCGTCTAGTCAATATGGACCATCTCAAAATTTTTTACACCCGCCCCAGAGGTTCCAACGTCTCCCACTCCTGGTTAACACTCCGTATGTTCTCCATGGAGCGATACGCCCTGACATGTTTGGACGAAACCAGGACACCCTCCTCCATGGTGTCGAAGGCGTCAAGCCACCTTTGACCAGTCTATTCCTCCATGATCTTCTCCACTACACACTGCCACAACCAGTTCAAGTAAACCCCAAACATATGACATGCCCCTTCTATAGATTGTGATGGATGGGTAGATCGTCGGTGGCACTGCCATAAGGAGCCCATCATTAGCCGCAATGATTTAATAAGGTTTTCCACCGCGAGGAAGTTCATTATGCAAGGAAGCACTATTTATTTCCACCCATCTTGGCACAGAAGCTACCAAGGAAAATACAAGTAGGTCTGATGGAGGCCAACCAGTCGCACATATCGATACTCTCCTAGCTATAAAATTGGTTGCAAGACTCCCCACCATGGCATCGACCAATGAAGACACTGGGATTCGTGCTCCACAATTCAGTTGCCCTAGTTCTTTATCGATGGGTCGAAAATAAAGAAAGTCCAGATGAAGAAATTAGGCACATCCACCAAGGAATACTCAGGAGGGGTTGCTAGACAAAAACCTTTCTGCAAGCACCATGAACAACATTACTGGGCTCCCCTTAAAAAATTGGAGAGACCCTCTTTCTAGGCATCGAGAAAAATTAGAATCTCCTCCAGTACCACCATTGCAGGACTGTGATGATAAGACATTCATGTAGTCACTTGTGGATCGGTCATGAAGTCCCTTGTCCCTAGTAAAAATCTCGCAATAAGGCCCAAAAAATATCTCCGATAATGCCAACATCATCAAAACCCATCTGGGGAAATGAGTACATAATTATCGAAAAAGAGATAGTTCCTCCATCAAGCAATGATTGAGCCATCGAAAGGGAAATATGGAGTAACTCCACCAGAAAAAATATTCAGGGAGAACGAGAAAAATCGGGGATGGCCGTTGCAACACTGGGGGATAAATCCTAACAATATTGATAATTCCTCATAAGTAAGACATGTCTCATCTAGGACAAACCGAAAGAGACGGTCCTCAGTGTACCAAAATTTTGCCAACACTACTAGCAAGTTCCAGTCTATGGCTTGATTATGGCACAAAGAAAGTCAATGAAAGCTAAAAGTATCGTAGTCAACATTATAGAGGAACATGGCCTTTAAGCCTTCAAGATTGGAAGATAATTATTCATACATTGGAAGTGCAACTTAAAGAACAGAGAAAGAAAAAGTAAGAGAAGGAATATGGATTGTTGATGAGAAAACACACCCCACACACTCCTTTTATACCTAAAAATCCATGCAGAAAACAAATTTTTTGGAATCCCATTTAACTCTCAACCCTACAGAATTACACAAGTATGCAGGAAAATGCAATAGAAGCCTAAGAGTGATGTGGCTTGACCCTCATGCCAATAGGCTGGACAAAGGGATATGATGATCGGCACCCCCTCTTTTTGGAAAAATCGCTTTTTTCTCCTTTTGCCCGAAAATCAATTTAAAAAAAAATGCATTTTTCCTAAAATAAGTCCCTTCAAAGGGAAGATTTTTACAACTAAGCCTCCAAGACCTTTCTCTATTCAAAAAATTCTAAAAACACATCTTTCTACTTTTTCTCAAAATAAAACCTCTTCAAGAACATTAAAGTGCATGTAGAGTAAGCCACTAAATCAAGAAAATCAAGAAAAAAGGATGCATCTCCTTTTGCCTTTTTGAGTCCCTTTTTAGGTGCAAAGCCAGGACATCAAGTACATAACATGGCCAATGCAAAGCTCTTCCTATCATAATGACAGATCTATAAGAAAGTATCGAACGGAAAGAACTAGAAATGGATGTCACCTCATCCGTTGAACCACCCCATGTGCCATCAACCTCCTTATCTACACCTTCATACCCGTAGTTCCCATGGCCCCCTAAGGAAGACTGCAAGGATTGAAGGTCACCTTCATCCCTAACAAAGATTCAATAATCTACCCCAAAGCAAAGTTTTTAAGACATAAAAAGAGATGGTAGACAACTTCCTTTCCCTCTTCCCGAAGAAGCCCAGGAGTCCGTACCCCATGCTGATTGGCGGAGGCCTGCTTATCGGCAGTCCATTTCAAATTTCATATAGAAAATGCCAGAAAATTACAAAAAATTCCAAGAAAAATCCCAAAATTTTTATAGGAATCCCTCAAAAATATGTAATCTTTTTTCTCTCAAGAAAATAATTTTAGAACACTAACCCCCTTTATATAATCACCAACATGATTACCTTTACCATCTTATTATTAACATATTCCCCCAATGGTACCGATAATGTGCCTGCATCCAAGTCTATTGCAATTACCTAAATGAAACCACAAACTTACACATTTTACCTAGCGGAATTTTAAGTCGCCCATTCCCCAATGGAACCAAAAGTACACTTTGTGACACCCCGCCTAATTAAACCTTGGGTGATCAAGCCTTATTTTAATATAAACAGGTTTCTTTAATGGTTCATTCTTAGCATCACTGTCGAACGCCTTTTAAAAATTACTAACCACCTAAATGAAATTAAAACGGGTGCCAAATTTTATCTTTCTTAAACAATAAATATTCCAAACCACACATTACCAATACTAGAAATGAATATGCAGTATGCAAAAATAATCTGAAAGAAGTTAAAGTCTTGCCGTAAACCACGGCCCAAAAAAAGACAACTACAAATCCATAACTAGAATAAACTGTAATAGTAAAGGTGGAACGACATGTTCCAACTAGGAATAATAAAACTGAGATCCTGTACTAGAACTGAAAAAGAGGAAGCGTCTAAACAATCCCTGCAACCTCCACACTGGCTGCAGCTCCCAAATCTCAGACATGAAATCAAGCTGGGTGTCCATGTGGCTGGGCACCTAAAAGGTTTTTAAAATTTTACATAGCAAGAGTTAGTACTCAAAACATTTGAAAATATTTTGCAAGCAGTTATCACAATTAAGTTATTGATTACACATATTAAGGTTTCGCACACTCCCTTGAACTTCCTCACCTCTCTTACGTAGTAAGTAACTATCGAGGATACTTAGTCTACCTAGTTATACTTCCCATAACCGTAGTTAACTAATTTTCTGTTCGTTGTCCTTATTCTTGTAATAATTTCATCATGCTATAAATTATTACTAAGATATTCACATATCATTTCATTGACTACTATTCTCAATTTGTAGATTATGTGCATAGAAACATTTTACCCCACAATAATGTAATTAATATTAGTTACCTCTAATATATCCTTTTTATTACACACAAAGGACCCTTGGCTCGGAATAATTCATCGACTCCAAGTGAAAGTTGGTTCGGAATGATCGATCGACCCCAATTATCTACAAATATAAATATATACACATATTCTGGTTCGGGACTCTTTCATCGCGACACCAGTTCAAAGTTTGGTTCGGCATTAACATCGACCCCAAATATATAATGACTTTATGTTACTTCGGAATGTCACATTGACCCTAACATAATTAGTTTAGGTAATATTCTCTTAACCCAAACCTATATATATATATAGATATAGTAGGTACACACTCGACCTAATAAATCATACCCGTACGTAATATATTTTACTTATATTCTCCGTACTTATTAATTACAATTTCTCTTACTATTGTATTTATTCGAGTATTCGCGTAACTCTAAGGGCCCTAGTTACCCCTACCTTAATTCAGTAGTTAAATTAATTTTAACCTACTGGTATTTTCTTTCCGGAATTAAGTCTCACTCTTTACGTAATTAAATTAACCATCTCAACCCACGGCTAAGTCAATCGTTCTTTCGTCATTCCATTTCTCCAACATTCCTACTCAATTATTAGTGGAGGAACCTAATGGTACACCTACTATTAATTTCAAAGTCCCCTCATAGGAAAAATATCATTTCTAAGGTTCCCATTAAGCAACGGCAATTGAAGAAATTTATACACAAATTCTCTATAGTTCAGACAGGGTCGATCGATCGAAGGAAAAATGGTCGATCGATCGACTGCTTGATCGATCGACATTCAAGGGTCGATCGATCGATCAAGCAGTGACAGACCCAGTTCATCTTCTTCCTACGGGTTTCACCATTTTTATATCTTTAACTTTCATGATAAGCCATCATATTCACAACCAACAAATTTCTAATCATTCCTACATGTTCTGGGATGATTACTAACGATTTAAAACAAAAAAATCTTTACAAATCTTGGCCAAATTCACTTAAAATCTCTCTAATATTCAAGAACCCTAAAAATGCATTCTTTATATTTTTCATCCAAATTCCAGATTTTCTTACGAATTTCTCATCAAGCTTTCTATGATATAAACATACTTGGTAATACAAAAACGTCCTACATCCAAATCCTTATCAATCATGGATTATTATCAGTTGTTTGTTCCCAAGAATATCATAAAATCATGTTCTTCCTAAGGCTTAATCATGGGTATTATAACTCAATTATATTTTGCAAATAACCACTTGCCTTATGATTTGTAGGGTCTGATTTCGTGGTTGTTGATGATGATTGATGATATTGATACTTCAATCCTCCCTCCCAACAATCTTTGTGATGAAATCTTCCTAAGATGATCCCTCCTTCCTTCTTTTGCCTTAGGAATTTGCCTCTCTCTCTCTTCTCTAATGGCTATGGTGTAACTCTAATTGCCTAACCCTAGCCACCACTCTTATAATCAGATTTAGGGCTTCAAAATTCGTAGGTCTTCTTTCCCATAATTATAAAGAGACCAAAATGCCCCCGAATGGTCCCGGTTTAGCCCGAAAATGACCCGGCACTCAACTAGTACCCTTGGGTACACTATTTTGACTAATTCGACCCTTTCGGAATCAACCGTGGACTCTAAATTAGTCTCGTAAATATTTTTCTACTCTCACCCTTAATTTTGTCGAGATACTTCCGGTACGTCCATATAGTCACTAGACCGTACATATCAACATTGAAAATTTCTATTCACCTTTAGTAAATTTTCTATAACACATATGCATCTTTATTAACATAATATCTATTTAAATTACTCTACTCACGTAATTTAAATAAAACGTATTTAATCACATTAAATTACTCTACTTACGTAATTTAAATAAAACGTATTTAATCACATTAAATTACTCTACTCACGTAATTTAATTAAAGCATTAAATTACTCTATTCACGTAATTTAAAATTTAGTAAAATTTCGGGGTATTACATACTTCCCCCCTTACAAAAGGAATTTCGTCCTCGAAATTAGAAAAATACCTGTTATAAATAATTCTGGATATTGTTCTCGCATATCCTCTTCCCGTTCCCAAGTGGACTTATCCATATTGTGATGTCCCCACTGTACTCGCACTAAGGGTACCACCTTGGATCTTAGTTTGCGCTCACTATAATCCAGGATAGCCACGGGTCTTTCTTCATACGAGATATCTGGCTGCAAATCGATCTCCTCCAGTGGAATGTGCCAGAAGGCTCTCTCGCTCCTCTTGTATTTCTTCAGCGACGCCACATGGAACACATCGTGTATTCGCTGAAGATGCTCAGGGAGTCCCAATCTGTAAGCCACCGGTCCCACTCTCTCAATGATAGGAAACGACCCCACATATCTCGGTGCTAACTTCCCCTTTTTTCCAAATCTCGTAACCCCTTTCATAGGAGAAACTCGAATTAACACCTGGTCTCCCACATCTAATTCCACATGTCTCCTGCCGGCGTCAGCATAACTCTTCTGCCTATCCTGGGCTATTCGAATACGTCCTCGAATCAACTCTATTTTGGAGGAAGTCTCCTGTATCATCTCTGGCCCTAAAAGCCTATTATCCCCCACCTCTAACCAACAAGCGGGTGAACGACAAGGCCTCCCGTAAAGCTCCTCGAATGGATCCATGCCAATAGTGAATTGGTAAGAGTTATTATACACAAACTCCACCAAAGGAAGATATGGCTCCCAATTTCCCCCAAAATCTAGAATACACATTCTCAGCATGTCTTCTAACATCTGGTTTACTCTTTCTGTCTGGCCGTCCGTCTGTGGGTGATATGTCGTACTCAATCGTAAGTCGGTGCCCATGGCCTCCTGAAAACTCTGCCAAAAGTGCGACACAAATATCTTATCTCGGTCCGACATGATATTAATAGGAACTCCGTGCAGCTTAACAATCTCTGAAATAAAAAGCTGCGCGTACGGCATAGTATCATAATCCGTACGAACCGGTAAGAAATGTGTGACCTTAGTCAAACGATCCACTATTACCCATATGGAATCGTGGCCCTTCTGCGAGGTTGGTAACCCGGTAATAAAATCCATTGAGATACTCTCCCACTTCCACACGGGAATCTCTAGTGGTTGTAGCATCCCTGAAGGCCTCTGATGGTCAACTTTTTTGAGTTGGCATGTAACACACTTTGAGACAAATTCTGTAATATCTCGTTTCATACCTGACCACCAATATACTCGTCGCATATCCTGGTACATTTTGTCCCCACCTGGATGTACCGAGAATTTTGACCCGTGTGACTCTGTCATAACGGCATGCCTCAAATCATCATCTTCGGGTATTATCAGTCTACCGTTGAAACGTAGTCCACCCTCTGAACTGATGGAGTAAAACTCTTCCCCCTTGGCCAGTAACTGCCGTACTTTATCCTGACAAAATGGGTCTTCTGCCTGTGCCCTCACTATCCGCGTAACGTTCTCGAAAGTGATAGCTAGAACAACCATACATGCTCTCGCCATATCATCCTCGTGTCGGAGCTCACTCCACTTTGCTTTCCAAACTTCTGCTAACTCTCCGGTAGGTCTTCTGCTTAACGCATCTGCCACCACGTTAGCCTTACGAGGATGTTACTGTATATCAAATTGGTAGTCCTTCACGAATTCAAGCCACCTTCTCTGCCTCATGTTCAGGTCCTTCTGAGTGAACAGATATTGCAATGACTTATGATCCGTGAATAGCGTGAACTGCTCGCCCAGAAGATAGTGTCTCCAAATCCTCAATGCAAAAACAACCGCTGCCAACTCGAGGTCATGGGTGGGGTAGTTCTTCTCATGTGGCTTTAGCTTTCGTGACGCATAAGCTATAGCCTTCTCCTCCTGCTGTAACACTCCCCCAATTCCTTGTAAGGACGCATCAGTATAGACTCGGTATTCCACCCCGCTCTTAGGCAAGGTAAGAACGGGGGCTGATGTCAACTTGTCTTTCAATTCATCAAATGCTAACTGGAAACTATCACTCCATACGAAGGGAATTCCCTTCCGAGTCAGATTCGTCAACGGTCCGGAAATTTTTGAGAATCCCTTGATGAAGCGACGATAATAACCAGCCAATCCCAAGAAACTGCGAATTTCTGTCGGTGTCGTGGGCTGTCCCCACTCCCTCACCGCCGATACCTTACTCGGGTCAACAGCAATGCCCCTACTAGATACGACGTGGCCTAGGAACTGAACCTCCCGAAGCCAAAATCCACACTTCTCAAATTTGGCGTATAACTGATGGTTCCGCAATGTCTGTAGGACCAATCGTAAGTGTTCTGCGTGCTCCTCCTTCGTACGGGAGTAAATCAGAATGTCGTCTATGAATACAATCACAAACTGATCCAAAAACTCCCTGAATACCCTGTTCATGAGATCCATGAATACTGTCGGTGCATTAGTTAGCCCAAAAGGCATCACTCTGAACTCATATGACCCGTACCGCGATAGGAAAGCGGTCTTAGGTACATCCTCTTCACGAATGCGCAATTGGTGGTATCCCGATCTCAAATTGATCTTTCAGAAGTATGCAACCCCTCTCAATTGGTCAAACAAGTCGTCAATCCTCGGTAATGGATACTTATTACGTATCGTTACTTTGTTCAGCTCTCTGTAATCTACACACAGACGAAGTGAACCATCCCTTTTCTTCACAAACATTACTGGAGCACCCCATGGCGATGTACTTCGTCGAATAAAACCCTGTCCTAATAGTTGCTGAATTTGCTCTCTCAGTTCCTGCATCTCCGAAGGAGCCATGCGATATGGTGCTCTGGCAATCGGTCTTGTCCCCGGTGTTAGATCAATCACGAACTCTATATCTCTGCTAGGTGGTAACCCTGGTATCTCCTGAAAGACATCCTCAAAATCCCTCACCACAGGGATTGAGTCTAGAGAAACGACAACCCCATGTGAGGTCTCCTCCTCAATATAATATAAATGAGTTCGCGATCCTCCCTCGGGAAGTGGCATTGCCACAAGGAACATCTCCTGCCCAGGGATGGAGAACACGATGGTCCTCTCATAACAATCTACCATTGCCCTATTATGTGCCAACCAATTCATGCCTAGGATGACGTCATATCCCTCCATATCCAGCACTAGAAGGTCCGCCGCTAGACTCAATCTCCCGACCATAATGTCCACACCCTTACAAATCGAGTGTATAAGGGACCCACTACCCATCGGTGACTCCACACACATAAGATGAGTGTCTGTTGTTGCTAATAGGCTGGCTACCCGTGCAAATCTAGAGGAAATAAACGAATGTGTCGCCCCTGTGTCAAACAAAATATTCCCCTCAAGCCCATGAATAGGAAACATACCCGCAACTGCCGGCGGTGCTGGCGGTGCCGGCTAAAATGGAATGTCACGGATGTTGAACACACGCTCGTACTGCATCTGCCCTGGCTGTGGGGCCTGTACTGCTGTTGGGGCTAATGGTGCCTGCTGCCCCTGTTGGGCACCTTGCTGTTGTGCCCGATCTTGCTGTGGATAATTTCTGCTCTTGTGACCCTGCTGACAACAAGTGAAGCACTGACCCTGAAACTTTCTTTGTCCTTGGCCCTGACGTTGGCCCTGTCGCCCTTGGCCTTGTTGTCCCCCATTTTGATTACCCTGGCCCTGTCGACCCGGTGGGGATGGTTGCTGAGGACCCTGCTGGCCCTGCCGATCGAAGTGATACTTCCCGTGCTTAAACTTCTTGGCAGGGTTCCCCTGTCGGGAATCCTATCCCAACTGACCCACTGCCTGCTGCTGTGTTGCACTGCTTCCGCTACCTCCATCCACCTTGCCCGGTTGGCTAGGTTCACCCTTCTTACTCCCCTTAGTATGAAAATGGTGATCCTGACAGTGTAGTAGAGCGATATTGACGACATCTGTGTAGGTTACCAATGCCGGATTACCAATTAAATGCTTTCTGATTCTCCAGGTTAGGCCCCCATAAATTTGGACTTCTTCCTCTCCTCATTGCTCACCTCGTTTGGCACAAAATTGGCCAAGCGGGTAAACTCCTCCTCGTAGTCAGCAACTGAGCGATCACCCTAAACCACTTCGCTGAACTTCTTTCTCATCTCAGACTCTACTGCTGGAGGGAAATACTTGGGGTCAAACCGCACCCAAAACTCAGAAATAGTCAAAGTATCTCTCTCCTCGGTGGTGGTAACTGACTCCCACCACTGTAGGGCCGCTCCTGACAGACGGAAAGTGGCTAGCATCTTTTCCTGTACTCCGGTGCACTCTAGCATACGCAAGTGGCGCTGGATATTCTTCTTCCAGTTGCACGCTTCCACTATATCAGTACTGCCCTGAAACTCGGGTGGGTGCCCCTTCTGAAATGTCTCCCTGACTTGTTGCCAAGTAGATGGTCCTGCCGGAACTTGCACTACCGGTGCCCCAGGGGGAGGTACTTGGGGCTGAGGAAAGTGGGCTGCCATTTCCCTCATTGCTGTCTCAACTGCCTGAGCCACTATCACTGCAACCTGAGTAGTGGAAATTAGCTCGGGTGGGGGTGGTGGTATCGGTACCTGTGGATCCTAATGAGCCTCCCTCACCTCCTCTCTGGCTTCATCCCTCTCTGCTCTCAGTCTCCTTGGCGGCATCTGAAATAAGATTCATATTGTATAAGTACACAGTTTATACAAAATTTAAGAGCAGAAGTACGATAACGCAACAGAGGAAATTTTCAATCAACAATCCTAATAGTAGGGCTCTAATACAACCAAACGTAACACTGAATCGTAGTAATCCGTACAGATCCTATGGACACTAGAACCTGATGCTCTGATACCATCTGTGACACCCCACCTAATTAAACCTTGGGTGATCAAGCCTTATTTTAATATAAACAGGTTTCTTTAATGGTTCATTCTTAGCATCACTGTCGAACGCCTTTTAAAAATTACTAACCACCTAAATGAAATTAAAACGGGTGCCAAATTTTATCTTTCTTAAACAACAAATATTCCAAACCACACATTACCAATACTAGACATGAATATGCAGTATGCAAAAATAATCTGAAAGCAGTTAAAGTCTTGCCATAAACCACGGCCCAAAAAAAGACAACTACAAATCCATAACTAGAATAAAC
The DNA here is from genome assembly GCA_949130495.1 of Sambucus nigra. Classification (NCBI taxonomy): domain Eukaryota; kingdom Viridiplantae; phylum Streptophyta; class Magnoliopsida; order Dipsacales; family Adoxaceae; genus Sambucus; species Sambucus nigra. Next base: position 162,237,722 of record OX422217.1, read on the forward strand.
TGTAATAGTAAAGGTGGAACGACATGTTCCAACTAGGAATAATCAAACTGAGATCCTGTACTAGAACTGAAAAAGAGGAAGCGTCTAAACAATCCCTGCAACCTCCACACTGGCTGCAGCTCCCAAATCTCTGACATGAAATCAAGCTGGGTGTCCCTGTGGCAGGGCACCTAAAAGGTTTTTAAAATTTTACATAGCAAGAGTTAGTACTCAAAACATTTGAAAATATTTTGCAAGCAGTTATCACAATTAAGTTATTGATTACACATATTAAGGTTTCGCACACTCCCTTGAACTTCCTCACCTCTCTTACGTAGTACGTAACTATCGAGGATACTTAATCTACCTAGTTATACTTCCCATAACCGTAGTTAACTAATTTTCTGTTCGTTGTCCTTATTCTTGTAATAATTTCATCATGCTATAAATTATTACTAAGATATTCACATATCATTTCATTGACTACTATTCTCAATTCGTAGATTATGTGCATAGAAACATTTTATCCCACAATAATGTAATTAATATTAGTTACCTCTAATATATCCTTTTTATTACACACAAAGGACCCTTGGCTCGGAATAATTCATCGACTCCAAGTGAAAGTTGGTTCGGAATGATCCATCGACCCCAACTATCTACAAATATAAATATATACAAATATTCTGGTTCGGGACTCTTTCATCGCGGCACGAGTTCAAAGTTTGGTTCGGCATTAACATCGACCCCAAATATATAATGACTTTATATTAGTTCGGAATGTCACATTGACCCTAACATAATTAGTTTAGGTAATATTCTCTTAACCCAAACCTATATATATAGATATAGTAGGTACACACTCGACCTAATAAATCATACCCGTACGTAATATATTTTACTTATATTCTCCGTACTTATTAATTACAATTTCTCTTACTATTGTATTTATTCGAGTATTCACGTAACTCTAAGGGCCCTAGTTACCCCTCCCTTAATTCAGTAGTTAAATTAATTTTAACCTACTGGTATTTTCTTTCCGGAATTAAGTCTCACTCTTTCCGTAATTAAATTAACCATCTCAACCCACGGCTAAGTCAATCGTTCTTTCGTCATTCCATTTCTCCAACATTCCTACTCAATCATTAGTGGAGGAACCTAATGGTACACCTACTGGTAATTTCAAAGTCCCCTCATAGGAAAAATATCATTTCTAAGGTTCCCATTAAGCAACGGCAATTAAAGAAATTTATACACAAATTCTCTATAGTTCAGACAGGGTCGATCGATCGAAGGAAAAATGGTCGATCGATCGACTGCTCGATCGATCGACATTCAAGGGTCGATCGATCGATCAAGCAGTGACAGACCCAGTTCATCTTCTTCCTACGGGTTTCACCATTTTTATATCTCTAACTTTCATGATAAGCCATCATATTCACAACCAACAAATTTCTAATCATTCCTACATGTTCTGGGATGATTACTAACGATTTAAAACAACAAAATCTTTACAAATCTTGGCCAAATTCACTAAAAATCTCTCTAATATTCAAGAACCCTAAAAATGCATTCTTTATATTTTTCATCCAAATTCCAGATTTTATTACGAATTTCTCATCAAGCTTTCTATGATATAAACATACTTGGTAATACAAAAACGTCCTATATGAAAATCCTTATCAATCATGGATTATTATCAATTGTTTGTTCCCAAGAATATCATAAAATCATGTTCTTCCTAAGGCTTAATCTTGGGTATTATAACTCAATTATATTTTGCAAATAACCACTTGCCTTATGATTTGTAGGGTCTGATTTCGTGGTTGTTGATGATGATTGATGATATTGATACTTCAATCCTCCCTCCCAATAGTCTTTGTGATGAAATCTTCCTAAGATGATCCTTCCTTCCTTCTTTTGCCTTAGGAATTTGCCTCTCTCTCTCTCTCTTCTCTAATGGATATGGTGTAACTCTAATTGCCTAACCCTAGCCACCACTCTTATAATCAGATTTAGGGCTTCAAAATTCGTAGGTCTTCTTTCCCATAATTGTAAAGAGACCAGAATGCCCCCGAATGGTCCCGGTTTAGCCCGAAAATGACCAGGCACTCAACTAGTACCCTTGGGTACACTATTTTGACTAATTCGACCCTTTCGGAATCAACCGTGGACTCTAAATTAGTCTCGTAAATATTTTTCTACTCTCATCCTTAATGTTGTCGAGATACTTCCGGTACGTCCATATAGTCACTAGACCGTACATATCAACATTGAAAATTTCTACTCACCTTTAGTAAATTTTCTATAACACATATGCATCTTTATTAACATAATATCTATTTAAATTACTCTACTCACGTAATTTAAATAAAACGTATTTAATCACATTAAATTACTCCACTTACGTAATTTAAATAAACGTATTTAATCACATTAAATTACTCTACTCACGTAATTTAATTAAAGCATTAAATTACTCTATTCACGTAATTTAAAATTTAGTAAAATTTCGGGGTATTACACACTTGCACGTAAAATCAGTCACGTCTTCCCCAACAGAGCTATCCCCCTCCAAACTACAACTCTAGGTCCTCAAAATTGACCTCGACATTGGTCGCCCTAACTTTAGGCCCTTAGAATTCACCTCGACCCTTAGAATTGGTCATCACAACTTTAGGTCCTCAAAATTGACCTCGACCCGCAGAATCGGTCATAAGACTTTAGGTCCTTAGAATTGACCTCGACCCTTAGAATTGGTCATCCCAAATTTAGGTCCTCAGAATTGACCTCGAACCTCAATCGTTCAACCTTTAGGTCCTCATTATTAACATCGACCCTCATAATTAGTCATCCGATCTTTAGATCCTCATAATTTACCTCGGACTTTAAAATTTGCCTCCCTAACTTTATGTCCTGAGAATTTACCTCGGCCCTTAGAATCAATCGTCACAAATCATAGCCATCGGAATTGACCTCGAACCTCCGAATTGACCTTGACCATCAGAATTGGTCATCGCAACTTTGGGTCCTCAGAATTGACTTTGGCCTGCAGAATTGGTCATCATAACTTTAGTTCCTCATAATTGACCTCGACCCATAGAATTGGTCCCCCTAACTTTAGGTGGTCCTCAGAATTTACCTCGAACCTCAAAATTGGTCGCCCAAACTCTAGGTACTATGAATTAAACTCGACCCTCAGAATTGGTCGCCCCCAACTTTAGGTTCTCATAATTGACTTCTACCCTCACAATTGGTCATCACAACCTTAGGTCCTCAGAATTGACCTCAGCTCGCAGAATTGATCATCATAACTTTAGGTCCTCAGAATTAACCTCAACCCTCAAAATTAGTTGACCGTTATAATCAGTCGTCACAACTCAATATCCTCATAATTGAACTCTACCCTCAGATTTGGTTGCTTCAACTCAAGGTCCTCAAGATTAACCTCGACCATCAAAATTGTCTTCCCCCAACATTATGTCCTCAGAATTAACCCCGACCCTTAGAATTGGTGATGAAAAATTTAGGTCCTCAAAATGACCTTGACCCCAAGAATTGGTCGTCACGACTTCAGGTCCTCATAATTAACCTCGACCCTCAGAATGGCATAACTTTATTTCCTCATAATTGACTTCGACCCTTGGAATTGGTCGTCACAACTTTAGGTCCTCAAAATTGACCTTGACCCACTTAATATAACATCATCATCTCTTTAGGTCGTTATAATTGACCTCGACCCACTAAATCAATCATCTTCATTTCCTTAAGTCCTCAGAATTGATCTCGACCCAATGAATTGGTCACCCTAGCCCTTTAGAACCAATCTTAACACATACTCAACCCGCTAAATCGATCACCCTAGTCCCCATATGTCCTCAAAATTAACCTCGACCCACTGTATTGTTCATACTCATATCCTTAGGTCCTCATAACTGTCCTCTACCCTTTAAATCGGTCACTCTCATCCTCTAGATCCACAAAATTGACCCAAAAATACTCTTCCTTAACATCGATCTGGTGTCCATCGTTCAATGACCTTCACTTGATCTAAGTTCACCCGTCGAGGGTATCTATGTAGACAACCCATCCTAGTACCCCCACCCCCCCAAGCACCTCCTTAGGTCCCTAACACTCACGTGTAGATCATAAACTCTAGGTCATACTCTGAGTATAGATCTAGAGGCCACTAAGCGCTCCCAGGCCCGGTTTGACTTTGGTAAACTCTCTCGCTTGAGTGGAAGAATATGTATCTTCATAAGGATCTGAATCCCCGTTCCAAGAGTTCGCCTTCTGCATGAAACTGCCTTACAGTTCGGACAAATAATCTTCTTCACTATGAAAAACTGATTTAGAGACCATCGAACGCTCCCGATCCCCATTTGACTCTAGTATACTCTCTCACTAGAGAGGAAGCTCAATGATTTTTAAGGGACTCTGAATCCCCTTTCCAACAGTCTGCCCCATGTGTGAAGTAGCCTTACGATTTGGATGAACGATTTGTTTTACCTCAAAAACTGATCTGGTGGCAACGTGCACGATTCTAACTTATGACCAGTTTTTGAAAAACTTGTTCTTGACTACCAAATGGAACCCTAAGGACCTTACCTATCGGTAGTGTGCCTGGGGTTCTATGTCGATAGGAAGGTACAAGACGATGCCGTTGGCACCCCATTGGTCCTATAAATTGAGGCCATGATCTTACTTTAGAAAGCACCCTTGAACACCCCTCTCAACAAATCAAAGAATCTTCTCTCGAATTTCAGAGTTGTTCCTTTCCTAAAAAACCCATTTTCCAACATTCCCCTCCGTCACCTTCATACCTCATTTGGAAAATTCCCCCCACCTCTTCATACCACTCTCATACCATTGCATGATTAACATATATACATCCAAGGTCAACATTAAGAGTCCATAAGGAGGTTCAATTCTCTATCCTCATCTCTAATTCTTTCACTTTAGTATCACTTACTCAATTTTTACTTTAGGGTTTTGTTTCATTACATCACATATATTAATCTCAAACCTTTATTAGTAGTATTTGCACATACTCTATTTTCATAAAAAACCCAAAAACCAGAAAAGGGGGTTTATCCGTAGATTCTAAGAAAGGGATGCTCATATCACACTCTCCCTCTCTCTCTTCACATTTTCTATATACACACACATAAGATCAATCCCCTATTTAGATTTATGGATTAAACCCCACCCTTTGATATCTTCAAAATACATGAACTTTGATGCCCTATGGGCTACGTAGTCGTCTTGGGTTAAATCCCGTGGTTTGATTCACCCTTGAAGCATGTTTTTATATTTCCCTCTCATCATATATATATATATATATATATATATATATATATATATATATATATATATGTTTAATTTCATATTCTTCATGCTTTTGTTTCGTTTGATATACACATTCGCTCTTCCATAGCGACTTGTGATTTGGAAAACACTCACATTATATTTTGAATTATTATTGTCGATAATAATTTTAAGGATAAATTCACTCGGCCCTTTTTCATGATGTGAGTTTAATGATTCCATTCTTTAACTATATTATTCACATAATCACACACTTCATGGAGTCTAACAGGAGAAGATTAACACATGACCATGAGAGACCAGAAGGGAAGGATGGGTGCCAAACACCTTCCCATTCTGTAACTTAGTCCTCAAACCTTTATACTATTTGGTTTTTCAAGCATCAGTATTGTCCTTGATGTCATTCTCTCGAGGCGACACTATTTCTTTTACATATTTTGTGATAAATAAACTGACGATGTTATCTCTTTACATTATCCCCCACATTGGCGATGGCTGAGCACCTTGAGGAAGGGCACAAACCCCACATGCCTGCCATAGGGATTTAAAATAAGGAGGACCCGGGATGGCCATATGGGTTACAGAGGAAAAATTTATAGAGGGTATTTTACAGGTCCTTACCTCCAATGCGTGCATTAAAATGACGTCGATCAAGTTCTTTACGAACTACATGATGAGATTTGTGGAAGCTACACAGGAGGACGTTCTTTTTCCTTACATGACCTCTTATGTCCAAAAGTGTGAAAAGTACCAAAAGTTCTTCTCCATGCTTCGTTAACTAGCTACAGACTTGAAATCACTAATTAGTTCGTGGCCGTTTGGCCAGTGGGGTTTTTACATTGTATAACCACCCCTATCAGCATTATGAAATTTTTCAGTATCTTTTGGTTGGCACAAATTACTTCACAATGTGGATGGAAACAAAGCCACTAGTGAACATTGGGGATACAAATATGATCAAATTCATCCAGAGAGACATTATGACACTCTTTGGGGTACCCAGGACAATCAAAATGAATAACATTATACCATTTAAAAGTGTCCCCTTCAAAGATTTCTGTAATAACCATGTCATTAATCACCATTTCAGCATTGTGGCCTATACCCAAAGCAATGGCCAAGTAGAGGAACGTTTCTTAACGAAATAAAAAAGATATTCGAGAAGGGTAAAGTAGCTTGGATGAGCTTCCCCATCTCCTGTAGGCGTATCAGGCTACACCTAGAAGGCCTACTGGGGAAACCCAATTCGCTCTAACATATACGATGGAGGATATTATTCCTCTAGAAGATGGTATTCCAATCATGAGGACCACCATTGTTGTTCAAGGTTTAAACGACAAAGCCATGAGCGTTGAACTTGAGCTAACATAATGAAGGGAAATTGCAATGATAAACCGTCCTCCTACCAACCACAGTTAGATAAGCAATACAATGAGGATATCAATCCAACAAAATTCCATATCGGCAATTATGTCCTAAAAAGGTTCTCGATAGTGCCAAAAAGCCTTCAAACGAAAAGTTGGGACCTAATTGGGAGGGACCATTAAAGGTTATTAGAGATAATCTTCAAGGTTCTTATCATTTGGAAACAGTGGAGGATAGGGAGATACCCAGGGCTTGGAATATATCTAATCTCAAGAAGTTTTACTTTTAATCTTACATTTCAGATTAATGATCATAGTATTGATCAACTTTACCTTCATTTAATTATAATTATAAAATTATAATTAAGATAAGGTTTCAATATGTTTGTCATGAAAAAAATAAAGACCTCATGAATTTCCCAAGCAAATAAAAGACATACGGGATATCCCTAGGCATTGAATGAATCGAACTTTAATAGGATAAAATTCAGGAACGGGTGGATGGTGCTAAAACCTGGTGAATTTTGTCCATATTCTGTTTTAGGCCTAAGGTGGTGTGACGAATTAACCTAAAAGGTAAGAGAAGATAATAACATACATTCTCAACATAATGGAATGGAAAAGTGAAGAATGAATATAGTATACAAATAACTTGTTAACAAAGGTTATAATTTACAAAAAGTCTGTTTATAATAATAAAGGGACAAAATAGAAAACAATTATTATTCCCTAGCAAGAGCAGCAATCATATCTCTTCATTAGCCATTATCTGGATCTCTTCAGAATTCATCGTCGCTCTCATGAGAAGTCAAGTGTCGTTTGGCCAACTGGAGAGGGTTGGCATCCAACAAAACCTAACTTTTTTCACCATCGAATGGTAGTTGCCTATAAGCTGAACAATTAGATTGGTACATATACCAAAGTTAAGAGTCATTGGGAACTTTTAATATCCCTAATAAATTTATCCAAACATTCTTATAATCTAGTTGCTTTGCTTCGCCTAGCTTGATGGCGGAATTTATCAACCCTTCTTTATAGCCAACAAACCACGCTGCTCGAGAACCCATTGATATATCACTAATGTTGCATATTTGCACCCAATATTCTTATGAATTCTATCACTTTTGTGTTCCTTAATTCCTATTTTATTATGTATGTTTGTTGGATTTGTGAGGTATAATTGAGCTTTTGTAGGTGTTGGAATGCTTAGTGTCACGATTCGTTTCATTTTGAGGAAGCTCCATCATTTATCATAACTTCAAGGGAATTTTAGTCTTTTTATACTTTATGTTCTATCAAGTGGATCTCCATGTAAGCATAATTCATTAATTTAGCTTCGTGTGACTATAAATGACACGTCGTTTCAAGTTCGGATGATGAAGTTAGAGGCATTTCCTTAAATGCAGCTTTTCCCCTCTTGAAGAACCAAAGTGCCTAAGAAAATAGAGCCTCGGTCGACCAAACTTTGGACAACAATCAACCAATCTTTCATTTTATACCTAAGAAGAAATGCAGTGCGCCAAATTCAGAACCCTCGGTTGATCGACCACTTGGCCGCGATCGAACAGTCTCGTCAGATATTGGGTTTTCCATTTCTTTTCCATTTTCTTTTTTACCAACTTACTATATATACATAATTTGGTTTTATCTTAGTTTCTACCTAGTTTATATACTCATTTTAGGTTAGGTTTTGGGGAGATTCTCTCTCATATGGTTTTCCCATTTTGTATGTAAGTTACACTGTTTATCTTCTTCCTCATCTATTTAAACATTATTTTCTTGTTCTCTTTTTTTGTTGACCTACATTAGTGCTTTGTTACTTTATTTCATTTAATTCAAGTTGTTTACAATGATTTATAGCTAACTTAGTTTAGGTTGAGATGATTGAACTCACCTTGGATTAATGGATTTCTTTGCTTTGGCGATGGGTTTTATGAGTTTAAATTGGTTAGTTTCTTCTTAATATTACGCCTAGGAGATGTAACGGTATATATCATGTATGCACTGTATTTACGACCTTCCATGAATAATTTTTGGGATATTTGTTGATGTCAAAGATCATAGTAGGCTTTTATGAGAATTTAGGGTGTGACGAAATCATAGTAGGTGACAACTCAAGATTTAATTAACTAATGAAATGTGATTTAATCTTGCTAAACTTGTCTACCCATGTAATTATTTTTGCTAATTAACCCGAGATGAGGGATAATATTCTCAATCTATAGTTTTTACTCATTTTTTAATCTTAGTTCCAATACATGTCTAGATTAATCTTTTGTTATAACCATTTTCTTTCACACTTTTATTCCTAAAATAATAATCCAATTTATGTCTAGAAACATTCCATGGGGATTCAATACCTGAACTAGCCTTTGTACTCTCTTAAAGAGTGTGGTTATAGTTCAGGTTTTTATGTACAGAGGTGGGAGCCAAAAACAATGACAAGCGTATTGACATTACACTCGATTTTCACTCTGTCAAAATGGTGCCGTTTTACGGGAAATTTTTGTTTAAGAATTCAATTGACTTAGTATTTTGTAAGAATTTTCCTTTTTTATTTGTACTCGTTATTAACTAGTTTTGTAGGACTTCTACATCTGAGCACCAAGAAATGCTTGAATCTATCGGTTGCACATCACTTTGTGGATTTTGTCATCTTGAGCTTATTGGGGGTAAGCATTCTAATTTTAATGTTTTCAATAATTTTAAGGATAATTCACAAAATCCCCCTAAACCTATGGCTTTGGATGAGTTATGTATTTTGGGAATTTTGAGAACGATCATTCCGATAATGGGCACAAAGTCATTATAAGAAGAATGATGAAACTAATTGCTAGAGCTTTCAAAATTCTCGTAATAATGATTTTGATAGTAGTTTCGAGGATAGTTTCAAAACTTCTTATTTTCAAGAATCCATGCCTCCACCTATGAAATTGTGTGAGGATTTGTGCATTCTTAAAAATGAAAAACTTGAAAACCATTATCGGGAAGCAAATCATTGTTAGAAATAAGAGTTGGATGCATTATTCGAATCCAACGATGATTTTTCTTCGGAGACTTTTGAAATTGAGGACTGGTTTGAACTAAATAATAGAGAATGAAAGTGAGTAAGAAATGGATGTAGTATCCATTTGCAATGAAATGATTTATTCTTTGGAAAATAAAGAGGAGGCTGAAACATATGTTTCACCTCAAACAATTTTAAAAGAAAATTTCATTGAAAGTGAATCATTCTCCTTTGGAATTCAATCTTCAAGTGATGACGAGTTATCTCTTGAGATCAAATTTATTTCCTCCCCATCTTTATTCTACATTATCAAACAATTACAAGTATTCGATGAATCAGTTTGAAACTTTAAAACGTTCAACCCTTTCACCGATGAGGATTACTTGCTTGAGTCATTTTCCATGAAGGAAATCTTGTCTCTTTGTGGGCCATCTCCCACTCCAATTGTAAAATCCTTGGGAGGAAATTCAATTTTTTGGATCATATGTGTAGTTTTCACCCATTTTATCCAAACCCCCCATCATCTCACTAACTGTTTTTAATTGGTGATGGTTCCTTTGTTCTGCCTTACACATACCTTCTGTTGTTCTATTATTTTATGGAAGGTTGCACTTAAATGAGGGGACACCAGTTATCCTTCAAAGTTAAATTGTATTTTGGGTGGACCCTCAAAAATTTCAACTTCTAGTGTGTAGTTAGTTTGAAAGTCAAATTTTAGGGTTTACATATTAGGTTGATTTTTTCTTTTTACTTATTGTCTAGTGTAATTACTTAAAGTTTTAGTTCTTTTTTCTTATGCTTGATGCTAACATGTTTTGTAGAATCATTGAACTTGTGTTTTTCGTAGATCACTCCATTTTGGATAATATCGCTCTTTTTATCTCTTTAACTTGGTTCTTGGTTCACATTGAGGACAATGCAAGGTTTAAGTTAGGGGGTGTGGGATATTCATCCCAATGCTTTTGAGTCCATGATTTGATTATATGTTTTTTCCAAGCATGCTTTTTTTTTTGTAAAAATTGAAAAAATTCAAAAATATTTTCTTCTTTTTCTCCTTTGTCGTTCATTTTGCCTTTATTTCCAATGATAAATTTCAATACATGACCAATTCAATGATGCATGTTCTCGATTTTAGAAGTTATTAGACTTTAGTCTTCGAATCATTGTTATTATGAAAAACTTCATGAATTAAAGTTTAAATCCATGAGCACATGCCTTTTTCTTGTGTAAATGGTTTGGTTTATGATTTTTATAACTCTGTAATATTTTATTGAATTGTATATACTTACACAGAGTGAGATTTGTGCTTTTCTTTGTTTATTAGTGTTTATACAATACTCTTTTCTCCTTGAAAACGTTAAATTTGTTGGTAATCTCACTCTTTTTTCATTTGATCATTCATTAATTGATTTGATTTTGGAATATGTTACTTGATCAAGATTTTCAAAGTTGTTTTGACTCGAGAATTGTGTAAACATAAGGAAAGGATCATAACCATCTTTATTATTACATCCATATTGGCCTTGGCCTTGACCTTGACCTCACCTTATATGTTTCTCATTGTCAACCCCTTTGAGCCTAATTATAGCCTTTCATTTCAAAACCCAAAATTCTATAACCAACTCCACATTGGAGTTATAAACCATACATATCACCTTCCATAACTTTGTTTGGGATCGTGCTTGGGATTAAATGATTTTTTTCTTATGTGGTTGCAATTAAACATGTGAAAGTGTGATAGAAACAAAAAAGAGAAGTCGAATAAAATAAAAGAAAAATAAAAGAAAAAGATGAGAAAAAGAAGAAAACAAAAGATAGATATAGTATTTCCATTTTGTACATAATGTTCGATAATCTTTGTCACTTTCCAATGTTATATCCAATGCGTGTTACGGAAATCAAATTCCAATTTTGAAATTGCCCACAATTTTCTATTATCCTAAGTGTTTCATCCCCGTGCACCTTTGAATCTGTACGTATCCCCTTATTTTATAACCTAACCCCAAACCTACATTACAACCCTATAAAAGTCCTATGTTATCCTAAGTGAGTGTGATTCGAAAGTCATAATAATTGAGATAATCTGTGAAAATTCATTTGCCCTCATTTAATGATGATATCCTTGGAATGAAATTACATTTTTTTAATTTCATATATTGCATTCTTTAATGGATTACATGTGCTCGACCTAGTTTCCATTTATATTTACTCTTTATGCCTACATGCCCCATGTATTTCCTCCCATTCGTAGTTATTTTATTTTTTGAGTGTAATATCCATAGAAGATTGAATATCATGCACGCTTTAATGTTTATCCATTTTATAAAAGTTTTGCCAAATCAAACTATTTTCATGTGTTCCCTCTTCCTCCTACCTTTTAAGGTTTAAATTCTATGAAGTCCATTCTATAATGTTAATAACTGAGGAATTTTATGTGAATCCATTATCTCATGTTGAAATCATTCTCTTTATTGTTGATCTTGTATTGTATTATTGATTGGTCATATTTTGAGGAAATTTGATGTTTGTGAGTTTCATCCCCGAAAACCCTCATGAGGAAACACTCGTCTATTAGGGTATCCTAAGGGTTTAATGGCTTATTAAATATGCTAAATGAAATTATTTGCTCACCAAGGCATTTATATCTTTTATTCTTTTATACTTTTTGTATCGCTACCTGTTGGACTAGTTTTGTTTTGTTTCATCACTACGGACTGGATATGTGTAAGTTAGGGGGTGCGATACATCATTGCGCCAGTAATTCTTATGCATTTGTCACATTTGCGTTCCTTAATTCCTATTTTAATCTCGTTAACTAGATAACCTCTTTTATGTATATTTATATTCTTTGCGAGGAATAATTGAGCTTTATAGGTATTGGAATTCTTAGAGTGATGATTGGTTGTATTTCGAGGAAGTTTCATCATTTTTTGTAACTTCAAGGGAATTTTAGTCTTTTCTTACTTCATGGTCTGGCTAGTGGATCCCCATGCAAGCCTAGTTCGTTTAGTTAGCTTTGCACGGCCATAAATAACATGTCATTTTGAGTTTGGATGACGAAGTTCGAGATATTTCAGTAAATGCAACTTTTCCCCTCTTTAATAACCAAAGTTCCTAAGAAAATAGAGCTCCGGTCGATCGGCCCTTGGACCCACTCTATCGGCCCTTGGACCTCGTTCGATTGGACCTTGGACTCTGATTGAATGGCGTTCCATTTTATGCCTACGAAGGTAGGCAATGGTCCAAATTTAGAACCCCCGATCAACTAACCAACTAGATATTAGGTGATTGTTTCCTTTTCATTTTCTTTCCTAGTTTCTTATTTACCAACTTACTATATATATGTAAGTTGGGTTTAGCTCAGTTTTTATATAGTTTATATACACATTTTTTGTTAGATTTTGGGGATCTTCTCTCTCCTAGGATTTTACCCAATTTGTATGTAAGTTACACTATTCATCTTCTTTCTCGTCTATTCAAGCTTTTATTTATTGTTTTCTTGCTTTGTTAACCTAGATTATTGCTTTGTTCTTTGCTTTATTTTTTGTGGTGACAAAAATCTCAATACAAACGATTTTTGAAAGGAAAAAAATCTCCAGTATGAAAGAAACAACAACAATCTCAATCACAATCACACAACACAAGAATATATCTGGTTCGATAAATTGTCTACGTCCACATAGAGGTCTACTGTTCGTATTAAGTAACTCTCAAGATAGTTTTTCACATATCTCTTGCCCTGGACCAGGGGAACAATATATATTCAGTTGAAAGAAAGAGATTATTGGTAACCAATAAGTTAGCCCAGTCTCCCATGAATATCTCGTCCGAGATTTTAGGGATGGACTTGGCCATATATTTTTATTTTGACCGCCATCTAGAACTCATAATTTGGGTCGGGCACCTTTCATGCTCGTTGGGGTTTCTCCGGCTACTCTTATGGTCCTGGTTGATGAAAAGTTACCTACAATTGGCCCTAAAATTTTAGGGCCGTAATTGGGCTAAATTTTTTTAAATGTCGCTCCTAGCCTGCTTCTGATGGCACTGTTATGATTTCAAAGATTAAGAGGGGAGTGAATCGCCGTTATGCAATAATCTTGAGTGGAAAATATTTTTTGATTGTCGTGCGCTATCATTGGGGGGGGGGGGGGGGGTTAAATCGAGGCGTTCAGACTATCCACTTCACCACTTCTACTCTATGTTCCCTCTTTCTTCCAAATTATCCTCTGCTCTCAAGCTTCTTCTTGCCTTAAAACTTATTCTTCGTCGTTGGAAAGCTATTGTAATACCCCGTATTTTTGGCGATATTTATTTTTGGGATTAATTAATTAAATGAGAATTAATTGGGAATTAATCCGGATAAAATACTAGCGAGATGTGAGTTGGTATTTGACTATATTGAGTATATATGATGTTATATGAATATTGAATTATGAAATTTGTCGTGAGATTGATATACGATAATTTGGTCATTTTATTGGGACGCGTGTGACAGTCACGTCAGGATATAATTATTTTATTTATAAAAGTGAATTTAAATTTTATTAACCGTATGGTCGTTTTGAGTGAGCCAACGCGTCCGGAAGGGTCGAGATAGTCAGAAAACACTAGCCGGGGGTTTAGTTTGGGTCCCGGGGTATTTTTAGGCCATACCGGCAACATTAAGGGTAGTTTGGTAATATTGTATTTTTGGGATTTAATAATGACGAAAATTAGGAGTCTTTATCTGATTGGGAATAGACCCACTAACCAACCCTTAATGACCCAATAAGCTACGGGGGTTATCAGATTAGGTTTCCAAAACTTTCCCAAAGAAAACCCTAGCCGCCTTTGGAGAAGAAGGCTTGTAGAGAGAGAGAGAGAGAAGGAATTCTGCAGAAAAAGCTTCATCAAACCAACACCAAATTCAGAGACACTCGAGGCAAGTGATTTAATCCTATTTAATTCAGAGAATGTCTCTTCCATGTTAGATAAATTGAAAGATTTACATTTGTTCTTGGAAGTTAAATAAAAACCCATTTTAATTGGACTTAGGACTTGAATTTTGAGGACAAATTGCATGTAGAATAGTATGGATATGATTATTCTTATGTTAATATATGTTGGATGTAACAAAAACGAATCTAGAATGGACTTATTGAGGATTTAAAATTCTAGGGTTTATGTTCTTGAAAATTTGGGGGAAAGGGTAGAGATTTGATGAATTAATGATGGTTAGGAAGTGTTAATTCCTTAAAAGATGTTAGTATATGACCTTAGTATGTTTTAGGATGATGGGAGACTTTAAAACATTGTTGGGACGAATTTTGGTTGAGATTTGAGGTGTAGAAATTGGTGAAAAACGAGATAGGATTTCTGGGCTTGAATCTGGTCACTCGTTAGAAGACCTACCCAGGTCGTTCGAACGAGCTCGTTCGAACGAGCTTCTAACGAGTTGACAGTTTGGGGTTCTAACGAGAGGGATTTTCGTTCGATAATCTCGTTCGAACGAGATCTCGTTAGATAGCCCAGTTCGTTCGAACGAACTCTCGTTCGAACAGCCTCGTTCGAACGAGACTTCTAACGAGCTGGCAGTTTAGGCCTTTTTGGCCTGTTTTGATTTTTGGAGTCCCGTAAACTTGTTCGAGGATAGATATAACATTCCTTTGATGGTGTATTAGTATACTTGGGACATTTGGGATAAAATGAGGAGTAAATTATATAAGTGTGAATCGAATCAAATAGACATTTGAGTCGAGACGTGAGTGCCTACTACGACGTGAGAATAAATTATGGCGTGTATAAATATGGACCGGGATTATATAAGTTGTATATATATTAAGTTGGTACGAGAATGCAATAAGTACTACAATTAAACTACGGGGATTACTAAGATGCGTGTTTACTTAGTATTGGTATATGATTTGTGTGTATGACATACCTACCATACTTGCTATCACGGGAGGTTTGCGTTCGCTTAGGGCCCTCTAATCCTTGTGTTGCCCGGATTTAGACTGGTTACCTCGATGAACATAGGTCAGAGAAGGACTTATTGGGATGTTAATAAGTCTGCTGATCGTGGGCGCGCAGGTATGTGCGTGACCCATGTGATGTGACTGTGTTCGCCTCCACTATTTGTGATTTGTGTTATCTGAACGATTCCTGAGAGATTCGGAATACGTGATTCCTCATGTACGTGATGTACCGAGATGGATAGCAGAGTATGTGTGCATCGCAGCTGAGTCTCGGGGTTCTTATATTGTATATTTATGTTGAGGAAAATATACACTTAATAAACTGAGAACATTCATATAGCATTGTGTGTATAACTATGGAATAACAAAAGGGATGATCTATAATGAGTTGTATTACTTTTATGTGAGAACCTGAATCTACGTTAAGCCCCTATTTAATTGCGAGAATTATAATGTTAATAGGTACCGAGTAATAAGGGTAGAACCTATGACAGTCTAGCTAGGTATGATGTCTCTTAGCTAGTGGTTTGTGTCATTTTAGATGGGTACTTACGTTAGGAGTGCACAGTTAGACGAGAGGTGAGAATTCCAAGTGAGTGCACGTCCTAACAGGTATCTTGCATTTAATGTTTTAAATGTTTTTAAAGCACTTGCAGGTTTTTAAAATATCTCCACATTCGGGCTCTGACCCGTTTGCTTTCAAATCTATCTTTTTGTAAAACCATTTTTAGGTGCCCAGCTACAAGGACACCATGCATAGGATACTCATTCAGGTGACGAGCTGTAGCTGTTTGTGGAAGCTACAGTGATTTGCTCTTAGACGCTTCTATCATTGAATTCCATATTCAGTATTCTTCAGTTGTAGGGCATGTTGCCCAAATTCTATTAGAGACTTTTCCATTTCAATTTTCAGACTTGGCATGTATTGATTTAGTATTCAGTATTTAGTTATTTCATTTCAGATGTGGAGTTTGTTGTGAGGAGTTTTCCTCCGAATTTATTTATTTCATGTGTTGGTTATTCTACTATTTCGTTATGGTGAATGGTGTTATTATTCCTGCTTTAAATCTTTTACTGCATGTTAATCAGACTTTAATTAAAATTTGGCAACTTACTTTTTTAAATACTAGGTGGTTAGTAATAATAAAAATGTTTTCGACAGTGATGCTATTAGCTGAGCCAACTTGGCATTTTGAATTAATTTAATAAAGAAGTAGCTACCCGGTATTTAATTAGTCGGGGTGTCACAGGTGGTATCAGAGCATCAGGTTCCAGTGTCCTTTAGGAATCTGTACGGCTATTATGTTTCCGCTAAGTTTCTTTGATATAGAGCCCTATATTTTAGGACTGTTGTACTCTTTTTGTGTATGCTTCGTTCATCAGCTATTTTAAGTTTATAAACAGTGAACTTATAAACTTTATTCTTATTTCAGATGCCTCCACGACTTGCACGACGAGTTCCCAGGGATGCAACGCCTGAACCCCAGCCCGCTCCAGTTCAGGGCATGATGAACGCCGCTGAGGTTGCAGCCATTGTAGCCCAAGCGGTAAATGCCGCAATTGCCGTAGTCCAGCAGGCACCACCTCAGGCGCCGGTTTCCGCGCCAGTACAGGCAAATGCATTTCCGTCTGCTTGGGAACGTGTACTTGAGGCTTTTCAGAAAGCGCATCCGCCACAGTTTGCAGGTAGCTCAGATGTGGTAGTCTCGAGCCAGTGGAGGAAGTGTATACAGAGGCACTTGAGGATGTATGAGTGCACGGACGTTCAGAAGCAGGTACTAGCTACTTTCAAGCTAGTTGGATCTGCACTGCAGTGGTGGGAGTCTATTACCACCGTGGAGGAGAGGGATACTCTCACTATTCAGGACTTCTGGGTGCGGTTTGACCGCAAGTACTTTCCGTCCGCTGTTCATACGGAAATGAGGAGGAAACTGATGAATCTGAGGCAAGAGGGTAAGACCGTGGCCGAGTATGAGGCCGAGTTCACAAATCTGTTGAATATCGTTCCAGATGAGATACCAACAGAAAAGAAGAAGATTGAGAAATTCACCGACGGGTTGACATGGAGGATCCGTCCGCATCTGTTAGGGAACCTTTCGTTGGCCACGTATTATGATGTGGTTAACGCTGCCTTGTTACACTGCCAGGATCACCGCTTTCATATGACTGAGGGCAAGAGATCGGGAGAGTCTAGCCATCAGGGCAGGACTGGAGGACATGGTGCCGGTGGGGCACAATCTGTTCAGGGGCAGAGACAGGGTGAGCAGGGTTCCCAGCAGGGGGATCAGAAGAGGTTCAGATCAGGGAATTACAGGCACGGACAAGGAGGTTTTCATCAGGGCCATCAGGGTCCAAACGGCCATCAGGGCCAACAGGGACAGAATGGGAAACAGTTTCAGCAGGGCCAGCAGGGCCAAGGGAGGAACGGTAACGGACACCAAGGCCGGGGACCACAGGGGCAGAGAGGAGGGAACTTCCCAGGGAAGTGTTTTATTTGTGGCAAGACTGGCCATATACGACAGGATTGTCCTGATAGGGGAAGGACCCCACAGCAGCAGCAGCAGGGTGCTCGCCAGGAGCCGTAGAGGCCTATGTTTCCCGCCGCTCTCCCCGCACCGCCACAGATGGCATCATTGCCACCCATTCCAGCAGTCCTAGTTCAGCCGGGGCAGCTACAGTATGGACGTTTCTATAACGTCCACCAGGAAGCAGTTTCACAGGTACCGCCCGTGATTGAGGGTACGTTTCCTATCCATGGCACTATGGGTCGGGTATTGTTTGATACAGGGGCTACACATTGTTTTATAGCTACACATTTCGCGAAAGCCTTAGGATTGTTATCTATGGCAGAGAGCACAATGACGTGTGTCGACTCACCATTGGGGAGTGGGTCACTTATATTCTTTATATGCCGGGGAGTGGGGGTAGAGATTGGTAGTCTGGTACTACCTGCAGACATGTTGGTATTAGATTTGCATATTCACGATGTGATTATCGGTATGGATTGGCTCGTAGCTTATAGGGCCATGATTGATTGCTTCAGCGGGAGCATTGTTTTTTCCATTCCGGGGCAAGAGATGTTTGTAGTGGCGATGCCTCGCCCAGAGGGAGGCTCGACCGCTCATTTGTATTACCTAGAGGAGGATACCTCTAAGGAGGTTGTGATTCCTTTAGATTCGATTACAGT
Organism: Sambucus nigra; assembly: GCA_949130495.1. NCBI lineage: Eukaryota > Viridiplantae > Streptophyta > Magnoliopsida > Dipsacales > Adoxaceae > Sambucus > Sambucus nigra. Next base: position 162,256,541 of record OX422217.1, read on the forward strand.
CGTCAGGGAGTATTCGGATGTGTTTCAGGAGATACCAGGCCTACCCCCCAGTCGAGAGATAGACTTTTTTATAGACCTATTGCCAGATACGAGACCTATATCACGCGCACCGTACCGTATGTCTCCGGCAGAGATGCGAGAGCTACGAGATCAGATAGAGCAGCTGTTAGGTCAGGGCTTTATTCGCAGGAGTACCTCACCTTGGGGCGCTCCAGTTTTGTTTGTGAAAAATACGGACGGTTCACTGAGATTGTGTGTGGACTACCGAGAGTTGAATAAGGTCACAATACGAAATAAGTATACGTTGCCTCGAATCGATGACTTATTCGACCAGTTGAGAGGAGATTCTTTCTTCTCGAAGATTGATTTGAGATCGGGATACCATCAGTTGCGTATCAGGGAGGAGGATGTCTCGAAGACTGCGTTCTTGTCGAGATATGGTTCTTACGAGTTTCGAGTTATGCCTTTTGGTTTGACCAACGCTCCAGCAGTGTTTATGGACTTGATGAACAGAGTGTTCAGGGATTTCCTAGATAAGTTTGTCATTGTCTTCATCGATGATATTCTAGTTTACTCCCAGACAGAGGAGGAGCACGCCGAGTATTTGAGGAAAGTTTTGCAGACACTCCGTCAAAATGAGTTGTATGAAAAATATGAGAAGTGCGAGTTTTGGTTGAAGGAGGTCCAGTTTTTGGGACATATTATTTCCGACCGGGGAATATCTGTTGATCCGGGGAAAGTATCCGCGGTGAGGGAGTGGGGACAGCCCACGACACCGACTGAGATTCGTAGTTTCTTGGGTCTAGCAGGATACTACAGGAGGTTTATTCGGGGTTTTTCGAAGATAGCGGGTCCTTTGACACATCTGACTCGTAAGGGTGTGCCGTTCATTTGGAGTGATGCCTGTCAGTTGGCATTCGTTGAATTGAAGAATAAATTGACCTCAGCACCTATGTTAGCATTGCCGAGACCGGGAGTTGAGTATTTGGTTTACACCGATGCGTCTTTGCAAGGACTTGGAGGTGTATTGCAACAGGAGAGACAGGCCATAGCTTATGCTTCCCGTAAGCTTAAGCCTCATGAGAAGAATTACCCCACGCATGATTTGGAATTGGCGGCAATGGTATTTGCCCTACGGATTTGGAGGCACTATCTTTTGGGGGAGAAGTTCCAATTGTTCACGGACCACAAGTCCCTACAGTACCTGTTCACGCAGAAGGAGTTGAACATGTGGCAAAGGAGGTGGCTTGAGTTTGTGAAGGACTACCAGTTCGATATCCAGTATCACCCGGGTAAGGCCAACGTGGTAGCAGACGCGTTGAGCCGTAGGCCAGCAGATGAGGTGGCAGGGGTGTGGAAGGCTAAGTGGAAGGAGTTGGGACACCAGGATGCAGTGGCCCGATCTTTCATGTCTGTGATGACCGTTACACCGCAGATTGTCACGAAGGTAGTACGGGCACAGGCTAATGACTCGTTCTGTCAGGAGCAGATAGTTCGATTACTAGCAGAGGGAGCCGAGTCCTATACCGTCAGCTCAGACGGGGGATTACGCTTTAATGGGAGATTGGTGGTTCCGGAAAGGGAGAAATTGCTACACGAGGTGATGGAAGAGTCGCACGGCTCACGGTTCGTGGTACATCCCGGAGGGGACAAAATGTACCAAGACATGAGACGGCAGTATTGGTGGAGCGGTATGAAGAGAGATATTGCTGAGTTTGTTTCGAAATGGGCCACTTGCCAGCTAGTAAAGGTGGATCATCAGAGACCGACAGGACTTCTACAGCCGTAGGAGGTCCCGGTGTGGATGTGGGAGAGCATATCCATGGATTTTATCACGGCGTTGCCTACGTCGCAGAGGGGTCACGACTCCGTTTGGGTAATTGTGGATAGGTTGTCCAAAGTCGCTCACTTTTTACCCGTAAGGACTGACTACACTACGGGATAGTATGCCCAGCTCTTCATTTCAGAGGTTGTGCGACTTCACGGTGTGCCCCTAAATATCGTGTCTGACAGAGACAAGATATTTGTTTCGCGGTTTTGGGAGAGTTTCCAGGAGGCCATGGGGACGGAATTACGGTTGAGTACGGCTTATCATCCGCAGACCGATGGGCAGACAGAGCGCACAAATCAGATGTTGGAGGACATGCTACGCATGTGCATTATTGACTTTGGGGGTGGATGGGAGCAGTACCTTCCACTGGTGGAGTTTGCTTACAACAACTCCTATCAGTTCACTATTGGCATGGATCCATTTGAGGCGTTGTACGGTAGGCCTTGTCGTTCCCCATCATGTTGGTTAGAGGTGGGGGACAACAAACTACTTGGGCCGGAAGTGATTCAGGATACTTCGGCAAGGATTGAGTTGATTCGGAGTCGCATTCGAGTAGCTCAAGACCGACAGAAGAGTTATGCTGATGCGAAGAGATTTTTCAGGGAGTTCCAAGTGGGGGACCAAGTTTTGCTCAGAGTATCTCCTATGAAGGGGATTATGCGTTTCGGGAAGAAGGGGAAGTTGGCACCAAGGTATGTGGGGCCGTTTCCTATTATTGAGCGGATCGGACCGGTTGCGTATAGACTTGGGTTACCGGAGCATTTACATCGGATTCACGATGTGTTCCATATTTCCTCGCTAAGGAAATACCTTAGAGATAATTTGACTCATTCTCACATTGCTGTGGAGGACATCGATCTCCAGTCAGATAGCTCCTACGAGGAGGGGTCGATTGCTATTTTGGACCGAAGTGAGAGGAAGCTGCGGTCAAAGATAGTTCCGTTAGTGCGTGTTCAGTGGCAACATCACAATGTCGAGGAGTCCACATGGGAACGCGAGGATGAGATGCGCAAACGTTATCCAGAGTTTTTTTTATCAGGTACTTTCTAGTTCCGAATTTCGGGACGAAATTCTGTTATTAGGGGGGAAGTATGTAATACCCCGTATTTTTGGCGATATTTATTTTTGGGATTAATTAATTAAATGAGAATTAATTGGGAATTAATCCGGATAAAATACTAGCGAGATGTGAGTTGGTATTTGACTATATTGAGTATATATGATGTTATATGAATATTGAATTATGAAATTTGTCGTGAGATTGATATACGGTAATTTGGTCATTTTATTGGGACGCGTGTGACAGTCGCGTCAGGATATAATTATTTTATTTATAAAAGTGAATTTAAATTCTATTAATCGTATGGTCGTTTTGAGTGCGCCAACGCGTCTGGAAGGGTCGAGATAGTCAGAAAACACTAGTCGGGGGTTTAGTTTGGGTCCCGGGGTATTTTTAGGCCATACCGGCAACATTAAAGGTAGTTTGGTAATATTGTATTTTTGGGATTTAATAATGACGAAAATTAGGAGTCTTTATCTGATTGGGAATAGACCCACTAAACCCACTAACCAACCCTTAATGACCCAATAAGCTACGGGGGTTATCAGATTAGGTTTCCAAAACTTTCCCAAAGAAAACCCTAGCCACCTTTGGAGAAGAAGGCTTGTAGAGAGAGAGAGAGAAGGAATTCTGCAGAAAAAGCTTCATCAAACCAACACCAAATTCAGAGACACTCGAGGCAAGTGATTTAATCCTATTTAATTCAGAGAATGTCTCTTCCATGTTAGATAAATTGAAAGATTTACATTTGTTCTTGGAAGTTAAATAAAAACCCATTTTAATTGGACTTAGGACTTGAATTTTGAGGACAAATTGCATGTAGAATAGTATGGAGATGATTATTCTGATGTTAATATATGTTGGATGTAACAAAAACGAATCTATAATGGACTTATTGAGGATTTAAAATTCTAGGGTTTATGTTCTTGAAAATTTGGGGGAAAGGGTAGAGATTTGATGAATTAATGATGGTTAGGAAGTGTTAATTCCTTAAAAGATGTTAGTATATGACCTTAGTATGTTTTAGGATGATGGGAGACTTTAAAACATTGTTGGGACGAATTTTGGTTGAGATTTGAGGTGTAGAAATTGGTGAAAAACGAGATAGGATTTCGGGGCTTGAATCTGGTCACTCGTTAGAAGACCTACCTAGGTCGTTCGAACGAGCTCGTTCGAACCAACTTCTAACGAGTTGACAGTTTGGGGTTCTAACGAGAGGGATGCTCATTCGATAATCTCGTTCGAATGAGATCTCGTTAGATAGCCCAGTTCGTTCGAACGAACTCTCGTTCGAACATCCTCGTTCGAACGAGACTTCTAACGAGCTGGCAGTTTAGGCCTTTTTGGCCTGTTTTGATTTTTGGAGTCCCGTAAACTTGTTCGAGGATAGAGATAACATTCCTTTGATGGTGTATTAGTATACTTGGGACATTTGGGATAAAATGAGGAGTAAATTATATAAGTGTGAATCGAATCAAATAGACATTTGAGTCGAGACGTGAGTGCCTACTACGACGTGAGAATAAATTATGGCGCGTATAAATATGGACCAGGATTATATAAGTTGTATATATATTAAGTTGGTACGAGAATGTAATAAGTACTACAATTAAACTACGGGGATTACTAAGATGCGTGTTTACTTAGTGTTGGTATATGATTTGTGTGTATGACATACCTACCATACTTGCTATCACGGGAGGTTTGTGTTCTCTTAGGGCCCTCTAATCCTTGTGTTGCCCGGATTTAGACTGGTTACCTCGATGAACATAGGTCAGAGAAGGACTTATTGGGATGTTAATAAGTCTGCTGATCGTGGGAGCGCAGGTATGTGCGTGACCCATGTGATGTGACTGTGTTCGCCTCCACTATTTGTGATTTGTGTTATCTGAACGATTCCTGAGAGATTCGGAATATGTGATTCCTCATGTACGTGATGTACCGGGATGGATAGCAGAGTATGTGTGCACCGCAGCTGAGTCCCGGGGGGCTTATATTGTATATTTATGTTGAGGAAAATATACACTTAATAAACTGAGAACTTTCATATGGCATTGTGTGTATAACTATGGAATAACAAAAGGGATGATCTATAATGAGTTGTATTATTTTATGTGAGAACCTGAATCTACGTTAAGCCCCTACTTAATTGCGAGCATTATAATGTTAATGGGAACCGAGTAATAAGGGTAGAACCTATGACAGTCTAGCTAGGTATGATGTCGCTTAGCTAGTGGTTAGTGTCATTTTAGATGGGTATGTGACACCCCGACTAATTAAATACCGGGTAGCTACTCCTTTATTAAATTAATTCAAAATGCCAAGTTGGCCCAGTTAATAGCATCACTGTCGAAACATTTTAATGATTACTAACCACCTAGTATTTAAAAAGTAAGTGCCAAATTTTAATTAAAGTCTGATTAACATGCAACAAGTGTAATAAAGAATAATAACACCATTCACCATAATGAAGTAAATAGAATGACCATCACATAACGTAAATAAAGTCTGGAGGAAAAACTCCTCACTACAAATCCCACAACTGATAAGTAAACTGAAAACTAAAACAGTACATGCCAAAGTCTGAAAACTATAATGGAAAAGTAACTCTAATAGAAATGGGCAACATGCCCTACAACTGATAGATAATGAATCTGGAATTCAAGTGATAGAGGCGTCTACAAGCAAATCCCTGTAGCTTCCACAAACAGCTACAGCTCGTCACCTGAATGAATATCCTATGCATGGTGTCCTTGTGGCTGGGCACCTAAAATGGTTTTACAAAGAAAAATAGATTTGAAAAGCAAACGGGTCAGAGACCGAATGTGGAGTTATATTTTAAAAACCTGCAAGTGCTTTAAAAACATTTAAAACATTAAATGCAAAGTACATGTTAGGACGTACACTCACATGATATTCTCACCTCTCGTCTAACTGTGCACTCCTAACGTAAGTACCCATCTACAACGACACAAACCACTAGCTAAGTGACATCATCTCTAGCTAGACTATCATAGGTCCTACCCATATTACTCGATTCTATTAACATTATAACGCTCGTAATTAAGTAGGGGTTTAACGTAAACTCAGATGCTTAAATGCAATATATATATCACTATCAGTTAACTCGTTATATTTCTCGAAACAATACCGTAATTATATTCACAACATTAACATGAAGGTTCCCATTAATTAAGTGTATATTATTCACATCATAAATATACAATATAAGCACCCCGAGAACTAAGCTGTGGTGCACACATACTCTGCTATCCATCCCGGTACATCACGTACATAAGGATTACATATTCCGAATCTCTCAGGAATAGTTCACAGATAACAACATCACAAACAATGGAGGCGAACACAGTCACATCAGATGGGTCACGCACATACCTACGCTCCCACGATCAGCGGACTTATTAATATCCCAATAAGTCTTTCTATGACCTATGTTCATCAAGGTAACCAGTCTAAATCCGGGCAACACAAGGATTAGAGGGCCCTAAGCGAACGTAAACCTCCCGTGAAAGCAAGTATGGTAGGTATGTCATACACACAATTCATATACCAATACTAAGTAAACACACGACTTAGTAATCCCGTAGTTTAATCGTAGTACATATCGCTTTCTCGTACTAACTTATAATTATCGTAATTTATACTATTCCGGTTTATCATCATACGCGCCATAATCTATTCTCACGTCGTAGTAGACACTCATGTCTCAACCCAAACGGTTCATTGAATTAAATCTCTCGTATATAAATTTACTCCTCGTAATAACCCAAAAGTCCCAAATCTATCCTTACATCATCAAAGGAAGGTTATCTATATCCTCGAACAAGTTTACGGGACTCCAAAAATCAAAACAGTCCAAAAAGGCCCAAACTATCAACTAGTTAGAAGTCTCGTTCGAACGAGACTGTTCGAACGAGATTCCTCTGTCAACTCGTTAGAAGTCTCATTCGAACGAGGTTGTTCGAATGAGATCCAGTTTGTTCGAACGAACTATCCCTTCTAACGAGATCTCGTTCGAATGAAGTTATCGAATGAGGCTCCCTTTCGTTAGAACGACTGGTCAATTCGTTAGAAGCTCGTTCGAACGAGTTCGTTCGAACGACCTGGGCAGGGGCTTCTAACGACCTACCAGATTCGTCCCAGATTTTCCTAAAACTCGTTTTTCACCATTTTTACTCCTCAAATATCTTCTAAACTAAGTCCCAACAATCGTTTTAAGGTCTTTAAACAATCCTAAACTTATTATAATCACATCCTAACACGTTTTGAAGGATTAATCCATCCTAACATCAACCAAATTTACACATCTCTACATTTTTTCCCAATTTATCAAGAACATGAACCCTAACTTTTTGAATCATGAATTAATCCAATATAAATCCATTTTAATTTCTTCCAATCATAAATATTATGGGAATACCCATCTACCTATCATTCTACATGCAATTCTCCTCAAGATTTCAAGTTCTAAGCTTCAAAATACATGGGTTTTCATTATCTTTCAAGAAGAATTGATATTCTGCAATTTTCTAACATGGAAGGAACATTCTACGAATTTAAATATAATAAAAACACTTGCCTTGATTGTCTCTGAGTTTGGATGATGGTTTGATGAAGATTTCTGCAGAATTTCTTCTCTTCTCCAAGCTTCATCTCCAATTGTGGCTTAAGGTGGCTAGGGTTTTCTTTGGGAAAGTTGTAAACCTAATGATAGCCTCCGTAGATTAAAGGGTTAATATGGGTTGGTTAGTGGGTTTAGTGGGTTAAATCCACATTAGATAAAAACTCCCAATTTTCGTCACTTTTAATTCCTAAAAATGTAAAATTACCAAAATACCCTTTAAGTTGCCGGTATGGCCTAAAAATACCCCGGGACCCAAACTACACCCCCGACTAGTGTTTTCTGACTATCTCGACCCTTCCGGACGCGTTGGCGCACTCAAAACGACCATACGGATAATAGAAATAAAAATCACTTTTTATAATTAAAATAATATACCATGACACGGCGGTCACACGCGTCTCAACAAAATTCTCAAATTGCCGTATATTAATCTCACAACAAATTTTATAATTCCAAATTCATAAATAAAAACATGTATGCACATAATCAAATACCAACTCGCATCTCGTTAGTATTTATAACCCGGATTAATTTCCAATTAATACGCATTTAATTAATTAATCCCAAAAATAAATATAGCCAAAAGTACGGGGTATTACAGGGTACTTACGTTAGGAGTGCACAGTTAGACGAGAGGTGAGAATTCCAAGTGAGTTCACGTCCTAACATGTATTTTGCATTTAATGTTTTAAATGTTTTTAAAGCACTTGCAGGTTTTTAAAATATCTCCACATTCGGGCTCTGACCCGTTTGCTTTCAAATCTATCTTTTTGTAAAACCATTTTTAGGTGCCCAGCCACAAGGACACCATGCATAGGATACTCATTCAGGTGACGAGCTGTAGCTGTTTGTGGAAGCTACAGGGATTTGCTCTTAGACGCTTCTATCATTGGATTCCATATTCAGTATTCTTCAGTTGTAGGGCATGTTGCCCAAATTCTATTAGAGACTTTTCCATTTCAGTTTTCAGACTTGGCATGTATTGATTTAGTATTTAGTATTTAGTTATTTCATTTCAGATGTGGAGTTTGTTGTGAGGATTTTTCTTCCGGATTTATTTATTTCATGTGTTGGTTATTCTACTATTTCGTTATGGTGAATGGTGTTATTATTCCTGCTTTAAATCTTTTACTGCATGTTAATCAGACTTTAATTAAAATTTGGCAACTTACTTTTTTAAATACTAGGTGGTTAGCAATAATAAAAATGTTTTCGACAGTGATGCTATTAGCTGAGCCAACTTGGCATTTTGAATTAATTTAATAAAGGAGTAGCTACCCGGTATTTAATTGGTCGGGGTGTCACAGTTATTTCATGCCTTTCAACTTCATTCACCTGTGGTTTCTCATCATTTATGGCTTGATACCTACTTCGTAAGTTCTCAGTCCTTCTTTTTTTTATATTTCCTTTCGTCATTTTTCTTTCTACTCTAGTTAGGATTTGATCATGGCTAGGATAGACAACAAATCTCTGGTAGAATTTAGGAAATGGTAAAATATTCCTGATTGGGTGGATATTGAGTGTACCCCTGTTCCTCGTAATGTTTATGACATTGAGGATGGTCACTGGATTCACGTTCTTTTATTATCTCAAAGGGGTTTAACTTTTCCCCCAAATCGACTTTTCATTCACTTCTTCCAGTATTTCAATATAGTCCCAGCCCAGTGTTCTCCAAATATTTGGAAGATTAATCAACTATATGGCACTAATTTAGGTTTAGTTGAAATATGCTTTTGTTATACCTTTTCTCATACCAGCTCTGGTCTTCTTTACTTGTAAGCGACGACTTGGAATAGGGTGTTGGTTGTAACTCTACCCGATTCCCATAAGGACTACTGGTATGAAGGATTCATAGTTAAGAACTGGAAGTTCCCACCCCAAGTAGAGGGTACGAGGTACAGGGGACCTCAAATCCCTACATACGGGGAAGAATATATTATTTGTTGTTCAATATCATTGCCTCTTAATTGTTTCTATAATATGTTCCTCCTCTAATGTTTTCCTTCTTTTTTTCTAGCGAAGTCCAAGAATCAAGATCCTCTCCACGAGATCCGTGCTACTGAGTTACTCAAGGCATGGAATATAAGAGACTCTATTGTGGAAGCTAAACATCCCAGGTCGGCTGCTTTCTTATGGGAATAAGAGAACCTTTAACGTCATCGCCCATCCAGTTGGCTCCATTCCTCATCTTGATATACCGGAGGAAGAAGAAGAGGAAGAAGGTTCTCTCGAACCAATCAAGCTAGATGAGGAGGAGGAGAGAAGTTCAGAGTCTGGTGTTGCTCTAGGTGACAGAGGTGGTAGTGGTGAGGTAGGAACTCATGAGGAGGGATCTAGAAATGAAGAGTCTAGTAGAGAGAGGTCCAGCGAGGGGGGTTATATTTCAGGTGGTTTCGGGTTACAGACTTCTATATAGGAAGATATGTCTCTCACTAGAAGAAATAACTTGATCCCTGATGATGATGATGATAATGTCCCATTGTCCAATAGGCTCAAGATTCAAAAGACAGGTCTGGGGATGATGCTAGTGGTTCCCAGATAGTAGCTCATGAGAAAGAGATGTAGAGGAAAAGGAAAAAAGAAGAGAAGAGGGAGTGGTAGAGAAAGAAATATCATGAGAGAAAGAGAGAAGAGGAGAAGAAGAAGAAATAAGAGGGGATAAGGAGAGAAGATGAAAGAACAAAGAAGGCATAGTCTTCCCTTGTTCCTGTAGCCGTTCCAGGTGGAGGGGGGGGGGGGCTCTGTTCCTCTAGCCACTCATCTTGCTCTAATGATTCTCGAGAGAGCTGTACTAACGGTGGACCATGAACAGTCCTCAAAGATGGGTCCAGAACAGTTAGCCCTGAAGTCACATCAGAGGCTTTCTTTGGTAAGTCCATTTCATTTCTTCTCCGTTTTTTATTTTAGTTCTTCTCATTATCTGCCTTACACTTGTTTGTTCTCATAGTTTTTATCTGACTACACCGTCCTTTGCCCCAGTCAAGATGGGATGGAGAGGAGGAATGCAGAGCTTGATAGGAGCCTGAAGACTGCACAAGAGTCCCAGAAGTCCTCTAAGAGAGCTCTCACAAAGGCTGAGGCCTCTTTTTCCAAGGATAGGGTTGAGGTAGACAAGGAGCTGAAGGAACTCCGTGAGGCCTATGAGCTTGTTATGGCGATCAAACTTGCCATACAAATAAGAACACAAGGCTCGCCGACAAGGTAATAAGCCTGGAGGCAGAGGCAGCCAAAGTTAGAGAGAATGGCTAAAATGAGGGCTGAGAGGCAGCCCATAAAGATACCGAGAAGAAGATTGACTATAATAACCGAGCGAACTTTAAGAATGGTTGGGATCGAGCCCTAGTTTCTGTAGACTCTCCACTGTTTGGCGAGCACAAACCTGACCCCAAGACCGTCATTGATGAAGAATCCCCTCTTGTCAACCGACCTACTGCTCCTACTGCTGATGCTCCCATCACTCATGCTATTGATACCCCTGTACTTGGGGCAGAGATGAGTAAGGTTGCTACTAATAAGGGGAAATGGGCAGAACCTATAGAGAAGATCGAGGTCGACCAATAGGCTTCTAGGATTATTTCATTTACTTATATTTTTATTCTTTCTTTTATTCATTTGATGTATCTGTACTCGGCTAGTGCCATATTTTAATGAAGTGAAGGAATTTTGTTTTCGCATTCACTGATATACTTTGTCATTTGCGTTCCATGTCTTGTTATTTGTTGATCTAGATTATTATATTCCTTCCACTTCTCGTGTAGGACAAATCCTTTGTTCGAATGTAAGAGACTAAGTTCATCGAGCATTTATTAGGATATGCAAGTCCCTTAGGACAAGGAGCCAAGACTATAAGGATCAATCCGAGGTAGTTTCCAGGATGAAGGATAAACTTACAGAGATGGAAAAGGTTGGTGCCTCCATTCAAGAGGAAATGGATGCTCTGAAAGTAAACTATTCGACACCTTCGAGATCAATAAGGTTGGAGAGGTTCTATAGCAGCAAAACGATGCCTTAATGAGGGAAGTTACATGCCTCAGGGAGAATGTACCGAGCATTGCTCCTTCAGTTACACAGGGTTCTTCATCATCAACTAGGCGATGTGCTAGGACTAACGATAGTGTTTCCATAAGGGAGATTACCGAACTTAGGGGGAATGTGTGTAGAGCGTATGTGATGGATGTTGGGATTCAAAGGGACGTTAATAAGTTGAGGCACTTATTCAAAAAGGGTCCTCGGTAAGTGTGGCCATATGGATACAACCAGGGCTGGACAGATGCTCCTACAAAGTTAAAGGAGGTCGACGAGATGGCCTTTATATGAGGGTGGCTAAGTGACCTTAGGGAGTTAAAGGTGACCAAGAACTTTGTCCTCTGGTATAGGTATGATATTATGCCCTTATCCTTGGAGCCAAATCCATTTAGAAGGGATGATCATTGGATTCTAATAGATGCAATTCCGAGGCAATTGCTAGAGTCAATCCCGGAGGAGGTTGAGGAGGACTTTGCCCCTTACCCAAACGATGGTCGAAGGGCGCGAGTGGCTGATTACGTTGTTCAGCGACCTGTAACTGTGTATAGGTACTTTTAGCAATAAATTTTTTATGTTTTGGGAAGTTGCCGACTAAACAAATGTCACCTATTTTGATTTATAATCTCTAGCATTTTTGGGTTTCTCAGCCGACTAAATATGACTTAGAGTTTATTTTTGAATGAGTATTACCCCAGTCCAGTATGCCATAGGCATACCATTCCACCTCACTTTACCATTTAGGTCACGTCGTCACACTACCTTAGGCCTAAGTAGGGCGATGGCGATGATACACCTGATTAATGGGCAATCCACCCAAGGAGTATTTTGGAGCCAAGCTATGTTGGTGACCAACCTGGCTTGGCCATATAACCTAAGGACCCCCCCCCCCCCCATAGGTCTTCATTTATTGCCAGAGAAACCTAGGAGGCCAGTTGTGCTACGAAAAAAAGGCCTGGGGAGGGTTCTTATATGTTAACCCTGCTAGCAATGCTTTAGCGAAGTTGAGCTATCATAAACCCAACCACTGTGGTATAATCACAAGAGGCTAGCTCAAGTGATCTTTTGACTAGAGCAAGTTAACCAACTTACTCTAATCGATGCTCTTTACAATATATATAGAATGTTAAGGCCAATCGAGTTTTATTGATCAAAGTCAGGAAGGAGAGCAACATTAATTTTTAAATGAAAATTTGCCTAAATTAATGGTGCATAAAGAAATCTAGAAGTAGAATTTCTATAAGTTGTTCGCATTCCAAGCTCTTAGTACCTCCCTTCCCTCCAGCATTTCCAAGTGGTAGGCTCCTTGTAAGTTGTCCCTTATCACCTTGAATGGTCCTTCCCAGTTAGGTCCTATCTTGCCATTTGATGTTCTCACAACACTACCAAGAACTTTCTTTAAGACATAGTCTTCGAACTGGAATTTCCTTGGGTTGACTTTCTGATTGTTATGTCTGTTTAGCTATTGCTGGTAAGATGCCAACTTAACTAGAGCCAATTCTCGTCGCTCGTCGGCTAGGTCAAGTTTGGTGGGCAATGCTTCATCATTGTGGCCTTGGTCGACTAGCGTAGACTTCATGGTAGGGAGACTAACTTTTAATAGGATAATTTCTTCCATTCCATATATGAGTGCAAAAGGTGTCTCCCCAGTTGCTCCCCTTGGGGTGGTGCGATGAGCCCATAGGATGTGGGGAAATTCATTCGCCACACTCATTTGGCTCATTCTAGGCGTTTTTTTAGTCCATCGATCACTGTCTTGTTGGAAGCCTCAGCTTGACCATTACTTTGAGGATACGCCATAGAACTGAAGTAGTGCATGATTACATGATCGTTGCAAAATCTTTGGAAGGGGGCACTCTCGAACTGGGTCCCGTTGTTGGTAATAATCATCCTGGGTATGTGGAAGCGTGTGGACCATGTGCATCTAATTTACATATTTTTGTTTTAGATTGGACCATATGTTAAACATCTAATTCTCCTACTTTATTTGTTATTGTATTGTGGGAACCCTCTTTATTTGTAGGATATACTATTTTTAGTAGTATGAGCTAATACAATTTGTAGTGCATAAAGTCCTTAAGCTTTTGATGAACCACATAATGAACCCCATGTATTTGATGAGATGTCGTAGTTAACTCATGTGTTTGTTTTAAACATGTATGGATGTTGGCCTTTGTGTGTTAACTTAAAAAAATTATGAGCTTTGCAAAACCTATTGAGAGGTACATTGCGTTGGTGGATTATTTAATACAATAATATGTAATTTAGGACATTTTATAGATTTATCGACCTCTCCTTTTTGTATTTAATAAAATGATTTTTCATTCGTTTTGAAACTTCTTCATTTAGTCTTCTTTGTTGTTGGCTAGGTATGAATGTCAAATTTGGTTGGAGAGAAGTATGTTGAAGGATGTTTTGTGAAGGTATGTTCCTATTAGTAGTTTGTATGTGCATTTAGTGGCTACTTTGTTGTTTTGATATAATGTTTCTCTACATTTAGTGTCTAAGAACACAATCATCAGATATGTTTCTCTATACCAGTGATTTTATTTGATGAAATGTACTAATTTGAATGTATGTGATTTACCTATTTCTCATGCTCAAATTTTTAAACAGATAACTATAGTGATACTTCAAGTGTTAGATATAATGTTTGTATGGTCTTAGATTTGACCATGTACATCTAATTTACCCATTTTGTCTTATATTGGACCATGTATTAAACATCTAATTCTCCTGTTAATTTCTTATTTTATTGTGGGAACCCTCTTTATTTGTAAGATATACTATTTTTAGTAGTATGAGCTAATACAATTTTTAGTGCATAAAGTCCTTAAGCTTTTGATTAACCCCATAGTGAACCCCATGTATTTGATGAGATGTCGTAGTTAACTCATTTGTTTGTTTTAAACATGTATGGATGTTGGCCTCTGTGTTAACTCAAAAACAATTATGAGCTTTACAAAACCTATTGAGAGGTAAATTGCGTTGGTGGATTATTTAATGTAATAATATGTATTTTAGGACATTTTATATATTTATCGACCTCACCTTTTCGTCTTTAATAAAATGATTTTTCATTCGTTTTGAAACTTCTTCATTTTTCAATTCTTTTATTTCAGCAAGTATGATTTTTCATTATTAAGCTTCTCTATTTTCACTTTTCCCCATGTTTGCCACCAATTTGTCCCCATGTGATCCCACATGTTCATTTTTTAAATAAATAAATATGGACTTTCTTTTTCACCTGTTCGACTGATTGATACAGTACGAGAGATTCCCCGAGAAGTCTTTCGAAAAAGGATTGCACGCTCTTCCCTAGCGATGACGCACGAGAGAGATTCACCCAACCAGGGGCATATTCCGGATAACATCTCACCTAATAATAATAAGCTTTTTAAAGCGATCGATGAGATAAACATAAGATCCCTACTTCATACGAAACAAAACAGGAACTATTGCTTTTGATGGAATGACAAAATTTTAAGTAAATTCTACTGCATTCTTTTCTTTCATCGGACTATCACATCCAGCGTGCCATTGGCGTGTATAGTTTATGCATCCAACTCTCTTTAAATATTAAGGATAATAGGTGTTTGATACAACTTTAAGGATAATAGGTGTTTGATATAACATTAAACATACATTTTCTGTATATAATTTCGTCCAGCCATTTTATGTTTTGATCCAAACCTTTGTATGCATAATATGATGTTGTTTCTTTTCTCTAATGTATGTATATATTTCCTTTTTTAATCTACAAGATCATGTATTGCCACGATAAATTATTGGAAAATTTAAAATTTGAAAAAAAACCAGTCCCAATGACTATGATATGCCTGTAGGTTTGTCAGCAAGCTGTTGTGCCTGCAATGCTACTTTCGAAAGTTATTTGAGAATCTGCAATAATACTTGCATAAGTCACCTATTGTAGAGTATGTATCCGCTTCATTTGAACGTGTTAGAACGAGGTATACTTCAATTGTAGCATATTCAATAACTTCTACAATTGTGCACTGGATCTTCCATTCATATGAACATTCTAGCATGTTTAAAGGGTCACTTCATGTTTAGA